>CM029013.1:84065982-84665982 GCA_016801055.1 Panax notoginseng
GATTTTTCTCGAATCGCTACTCCGTTAACTCAGCTGACTCAAAAGGATACAATATTCGTTATGGAGCGAAGAATACGAGAAGAGTTTTCAAGAACTCCAAGAGGAGACTCATTCGGCACCTGTTCTGACAATACCATCTGGTTCGGATGAATTTGTTATTTACAGCGATGCTTCAGGCAAGGGTTAGGATGTGTTCTAATGCAACATGTGAAAGTATAGCCTATGCCTCGCGACAACTCAAAGAATATGAGAGGAATTGTCTTACTCATGATTTGGAGTTAGCAGCAGTCGTTTCGCGTTGAAGATCTGGAGACACTACCTGTATGGGGAGAAAGTGGAGAGATATACAGATCATATAAAAGCCTCAAATATTTCTTCACCCAAAAGGAATTCAACATACGGCAATGACGTTGGCTCGAGCTGCTGAAAGATTACGATCATACTGTAAGACCCCGAATTTTATGAAATAAAAGTATTCAATTTTTCTTATAATTACAATTCAGTAATGGTTTAAATTGATTAAAGTTAAAGTTATGGGTGAAATGTGAACATTTTTCAAAATACACAAGTGGTTATAAAATATTCATTTTGTCGGGGAATATTCGTTTGGTCGTGAAATATTCTTTCTGTCGGGGAATATTCGTACGACGGCGCAACTATTTGTGGGCCCCATAACGAAAAGCGATTGGATGAAGAAAAACGATAAATTTGAGTTTTTTTAAATAACGGCGTAATTGTTACCGTTAACATTGTTGGAATACCCGTGATGGTTAAAATACAGTAATACGCGTTATTACACAGTAGCACACGGTATTGCACAGTATTTTTGAAATTATTGATTCTTACGTAAGAAGACACTACTCAATAATTGTTACAGTAGTTACTGTTCAATATTTTATTTTATTGATTCATAATTACTGCGTTGATATTTTATATTATTGTTGTTTCAATAATTGTTACTGCATAGTATTTCCATTATCAGATCAATAATTCATATTATTTGAATAATATTATTAGATAGCATTATTGGTAATGTCTAGAAAGTTCTATCTAAAGAGAGGTTTGGTCATCTAATTGCGCGCTAGTAAGGAGAAAATCCTTATTGGAAAGCCCCCTCTTTCTTGGGAACGGCCTGGTTGTCATAATTGTGACTCTGTAATATTATTTGTGAATAATTAATTATTGATTCATATGATAAGTGTGAAAACCCAGATTTTATGAATAAATATTTAATTTTTCTCGAAATAATTTTTTTTATAATATGGTGTGGATTTGTTATAATAGTTATGGGTAGTATTTATAAATTTTGTAAAGTATCCAAGTTGTCATATAATATTCGATTGATCGGAGAATATTCATTTAACAGAGAATATTCGTACAACGACACAATCATTGGTGGACCCCACAACGGAATTATTGTCGGATTGAGAAAACGACTAAAATATTTTATTAAAATAACGGCGGAAGTTTTACCATTGTTACTGTTGAATACTCGGTAGTAAAAGTACAGTAATACGTGTGGTTGCATAGTAGCACACGGTATTGATTATTAATGCTTATGTGAGAAGTCATTCAGTTTGATTCAATTATTGTCAGTTAATAATATAAATTTAGCGATAATGACGTTTTGTTTTATTCGTATTATTAACGTAATAAAACAGAAACATCTTTTTATATAAAACAGAATACTTTATTAAAGTTATTCTATAAATAGAATATATTATATTTTATTTAAAAGACTTTTCTTTAAATATGGACCGTCAGATTAAAGTAATCAATCTGGACCGTTCATGGATTAGTTACTATGCATTCTATTTTTCTATAAATAGCAGCTCATTCCTTCATTATTTCTTACGAATTCACTGAACTCTAGAGAGAGAAACTATAGAGAGAAACTATAGAGAGAGAGAAGAAGAGTATTCTGCTACTTAACTACTTCCTTATTTCAGCTCTTCTTTAAAACGGTAAGGGGTGTTATTCTTTCTTATTCATGAAGAGAACTTTTATTATTCCATTTCTTATTATTCTGTTGGAATAACCTGTATACGCGGTCTACCCTATACTTGGTGACATTCTTTTATTATTCTGTTGGAACATCCTGTCTGTGTGTTTTACACGGGCCTGGTTCTGTTTTTACTATTATTCTGTTGGAACATCCTGTCTGTGTGTTTTACACCGGACCTGGTTCCGTCTTTATTATTATTCTGTTGGAACATCCTGTCCGTGTGTTTTACACCGGACCTGGTTCCGTCTTTATTATTATTCTGTTGGAACATCCTGTCTGTGTGTTTTACACCGGACCTGGTTTCGTCTTTATTATTATTCTGTTGGAACATCCTGTCTGTGTGTTTTACACCGGACCTGGTTCCGTCTTTATTATTATTCTGTCGGAATATCCTGTCTGTGCGTTTACGCCGGACCTGGTTCCATTATTTATTATTCTGTTGGAATAACCTGTCTGTGCGGTCTATCGCATGCATGGTGATTTCTTTTGTTATTCCATTCTTTATTATACTCAGTTGGTTAAGTTTTGACTTCTATACTCCATGAAATTTGTGAAATATCCTTGATAATTGCGTTTTATCCAGTATCTTTTCATGAAAATATTCTTCTAAGCATTCTTGAATTTTACTCCACAAAGCAGTATCATGTTGACAATTTGGACGTTGTTAATTCTTGGATAAATTAATTCTTGAACTTGTTTTATTGAATTCTTATATTATTGTCATCATCCTCATGTTTATATTCTGTTGAAAGTCATCTGTGGCCTGTAGTGCATAGATGGACTTGGTATGATTATGACCAGGGATTATTCGGTATAATCATGACCGTAATGTTACAAATGATGTGGTAAAAGTTCTCATTGGCCCGTAGTGCATTGATGGACAGTTGTTGGCATGATCATGACCATTAATGAATATACGAATATCCTTGGCCGTAGTGCAGGGGTGATTCGATGATGTGGATTATTTTATTAAGCTGAGTCCCAGCGATCACAGTGTTGAAAAACCTTTTAAATCATAAAAGATAGTAGTAGAGTTTATTTTCCACTTGACTCTTTTAATGGATTGCTTGTTCCGCTGCAGTTAAACTTGATGTCTATTATATTTTATCAGTTTAACATTGTTGAAGGCTAATGATAATTTATTCTGCATTATCTTAGTCATAATATTTCTTACTGGGCTAGTTGAGCTCACCCTTTATTTCACTGTTCTCTTCAGGAAATGAGAACGTAGCTGGGACAAGTCGGGGAACGGATGAGTGATGGTCCGAATGATAGTATTAGTTAGTAGTCCTCACTATTCTATGTAATAGTGTGTTAATAAATGTAATGAGGACTCCTTTTGAGTATGAATACTCTCTAGAAGATAATATTTGTATTCAAACTCACAGTTTATGTTTTGTCGTATTGTACACGACAGTTGTATTAGTAAGTTGTATTTGTATTTTGTACCATGTAAGTGGCGACCCAAGATGGGTGACGTATACTTAATTTGGGGGCGTCACAGTTGGTATCAGAGCTTAGGGATATGATCCCTGGCTAAGATGTGAGAATAGAACTAGGAGGGGAGAGACGGGGAATTCCTTCGCTAGTATGACCTACCTAAGTTTATTTGGTATTTAATTGGTCGGTCAAAGTATATGGATAATATGTTATATGTTAAATAACCCTTATTTTGTTGCAGTATTTGCAAATGGCATCTGAAAATGTTGAGATAATCAATGAAGCACATGAGACCATTGAATCACAAAGATCAATGCTCAGGGTAATGTGCAACCAGAGGACAATAATCCTCATGAAAATAATAACACCGATGAAATGGTGAATGATGGGATGGTCAGAGACTTTATGCAATTCATGCAACAACAAAATAACTCTCGGACGGTCACCGCTAAGCAGTTCAAGGAGCAATTCATGCAACAACGGGTGAGAGCGGCTCCTATCCAAAATGAAGGAGGAAACGATGACAACCCACGGTTGGTCACCGCTAAGCAATTCAAGGAGCTAGGACCACTGGAGTTTTTGGGAAAGCCAGAACCACTTAAGGCGGAGACGTGGTTAAAGCAGATCACCAAGATATTTGATGTCTTGGGATGCTCCGAGGAGCAAAAGGTTCCCTTTGCCACTTTTATGTTGCGTGAAGAGGCAGATTACTGGTGGGAAATCTGTAAAACGTACCCAGCCTGACGCACTCAAGATGTCTTGAGAGAAGTTCCAAGAACTGTTCAATGACAAGTACTTTTCTGAAAGTATTCGTCACATGAAGGAGGTGGAATTTATCAAGTTGGAGCAAAACAACATGACCGTGTCGCAGTACGAAACCAAGTTTGCCGAGTTGTCCGATTTGCATCCCACTTGGTGGATAATGAAGAGAGAATGACGCGGATGTTTTTAAGAGGTTTGAAACCGGAGATACGTCAATATCTTATTTCTCATAAACTGTGTTTATATTCAGATGTTGTGAATAGGGCTCAGTTAGTGGAGCGCGATAACGAGTCAACGCAACCAAAAGAGAGCAGTCGACAAAATGATAATACCAGTGAGAGCGGTCATCGAAGCGGTGACAACAAGCGTGGAGGGAATCAACAGGCCAGAAATGGTAACCACTTCGGTGGTAATCAGGGCCAAAACAATAAGAATGGTCATTTCAAGAAGAGGAGATTCAACAATGATGGAAAGACGTCAGCACCAGCACCCGTTGTTAAGGAAGGAGAACGACCACCTATCATATGCTTCAAATGCGGAGGGGAGGGACACATCAGTCATGCCAAACTGCGCGATGCCATCCAAAGCATGCTATAATTGTGGAAGAGAAGGTCACTTAGCCCGATTTTGTCGTTCATCGAAGACAAGTCCAGATAGGATGGAGGCACCAAAGACCGTCCCAGAAAAGCCAAAGCCAGTAGTTTAAGAGAAAGCATTTTTTTTTCGTGACGAGAAACCTGAATAAAATTATCACGGGTATGTTAGTCATAAACTCTTGCGAAGTCTATACCGTGTTAGATACCGGTTCTACTCACTCTTTTATTTCACCTAGTTGTGTTCAATGTTTAGACTTTGATATGTCTGTTTAAAGTCAGTTGGGAGAAATCTTCATTACCTCCACTATTTATAAATCTTGTTCAAATCAACACTTTCACGTTACCTGTCGATCTTATCTCTTTGAAAATACTTGCCTTTGATGTGATTTTTTGAAACGATTGGTTCACTACTTATCATGCTTCTCGTAAGTTGTTAGCTTTCATACTCCTAACCACCCTGTTATGCGGATTCAAAGTAACCAAACCACTAAAGTCAATTATTGTCATATCAAGCCATAAATAAATAGCCCCGATCCTTTCGTTGTTGACTTTCTTGTGTGGAATGTACCGAAGCCAGACTTTCGGTAGGGGACGTTGTGAATAACGGTGACAAGTTAATAGATATCAATGTAACGTGTTATCCAAGTCTTGGACGAGAGTCACAGTTTTGAATGATATTTCTATTGTTAATAAATTTCCTGACGTATTCTTGAAGACTTCTTAGCTTACCCCTAGAGCGTTAAATCAATTTTGTATTGACCCCAGTACAAAACCCATTTCTTAAACCCTCAAATATTTATTCAACTAAAGCGAACGTAACATGCGCCAAAGACGTTGGCTCGAGCTGTTAAAGATTATGATCATACCATACCATCGTGAAAAAACGAACGTGGTAGCTGATGCGTTGAGTAGAAGATCGTATGCGGTTATAAGTGCGAATATACGAACCCACGTGAAGATAACGAATATATGATTAGAATCGATTTTAATCGATAAAGTTAAAGTCGCTCAAGCTACATATTCAGAGCTGATAAATGTGAAGAAGAAGGTTCAAGAGGGCGTTATTCTAGAAGCAAGAATCGACGAAGAGAGGAAATCTCAACTCTCGATTTAATTGGCCCATTTGAAATCCTCGATGAAGTAGGAACTATGGCCTATAGACTCGTTTTACCGCCAAGTATGTTGCGTGTTCAGAACATTTTTTTTTACGTATCGATGTTACGTAAATATGTGGACGACCCGAACCACATTATTAATTTAGAACCGGACGAGATAGCAAAAGATTTAACATATGAGGAGATACGTGTTAACATCTTGGATAAGAAGCATCATATTCGATGCTTAAAGGTTATACCTCAAGAGTTAGAATTTGAAGTGAAGTCAAGGTATCCTCACATGTTCGGCATACCAAGTACGTACGTAAATTTCGAGGGCGAAATTCTATAAGGAGGGGAGATTGTGAAACCCCAGATTATATGAATAAATATTTAATTTTTCTCGAAATAATTTTTTTTATATTATAGTGTGGATTTGATATAATAGTTATGGGTAGTATTTATAAATTTTGTAAAGTATCCAAGTTGTCATATAATATTCGATTGGTCGGGGAATATTCATTTTAACAGAGAATATTCGTACAACGACACAATTATTGGTGGACCCCACAACGGAATTATTGTCGGATTGAGAAAACGACAAAAATATTTTATTAAAAATAACGACGGAAGTTTTACCATTGTTACTGTTGAACTACTCGGTAGTAAAAGTACAGTAATATGTGTGGTTGCATAGTAGCACACGGTATTGATTATTAATGCTTATGTGAGAAGTCATTCAGTTTGATTCAATTATTGTCAGTTAATAATATAAATTATTTAGCGATAATGACGTTTTGTTTTAGTCGTATTATTAACGTAATAAAACAGAAACATCTTTTTATATAAAACAGAATACTTTATTAAAGTTATTCTATAAATAGAATATATTATATTGTATTTAAAAGACTTTTCTTTAAATATGGACCGTCAGATTAAAGTAATCAATCTGGACCGTTCATGGATTAGTTACTATGCATTCTATTTTTCTATAAATAGCAGCTCATTCCTTCATTATTTCTTACGAATTCACTGAACTCTAGAGAGAGAAACTATAGAGAGAAACTATAGAGAGAGAGAAGAAGAGTATTCTGCTACTTAACTACTTCCTTATTTCAGCTCTTCTTTAAAACGGTAAGGGGTGTTATTCTTTCTTATTCATGAAGAGAACTTTTATTATTCCATTTCTTATTATTCTGTTGGAATAACCTGTATACGCGGTCTACCCTATACTTGGTGACATTCTTTTATTATTCTGTTGGAACATCCTGTCCGTGTGTTTTACACCGGACCTGGTTCCGTTTTTATTATTATTCTGTTGGAACATCCTGTCCGTGTGTTTTACACCGGACCTGGTTCCGTCTTTATTATTATTCTGTTGGAACATCTTGTCTGTGTGTTTTACACCGGACCTGGTTCCGTCTTTATTATTATTCTGTTGGAACATCCTGTCTGTGTATTTTACACCGGACCTGGTTCCGTCTTTATTATTATTCTGTCGGATTATCCTGTCTGTGCGTTTACGCCGGACCTGGTTCCATTATTTATTATTCTGTTGGAATAACCTGTCTGTGCAGTTTATCGCATGCATGGTGATTTCTTTTGTTATTCCATTCTTTATTATACTCAGTTGGTTAAGTTTTGACTTCTATACTCCATGAAATTTGTGGAATATCCTTGATAATTGCGTTTCATCCAGTATCTTTTCATGAAAATATTCTTCTAAGCATTCTTGAATTTTACTCCACAAAGCAGTATCATGTTGACAATTTGGACGTTGTTAATTCTTGGATAAATTAATTCTTGAACTTGTTTTATTGAATTCTTATATCATTGTCATCATCCTCATGTTTATATTCTGTTGAAAGTCGTCTGTGGCCTGTAGTGCATAGATGGACTTGGTATGATTATGACCAGGGATTATTCGGTATAATCATGACCGTAATGTTACAAATGATGTGGTAAAAATTCTCATTGGCCCGTAGTGCATTGATGGACAGTTGTTGGCATGATCATGACCATTAATGAATATACGAATATCTTTGGCCGTAGTGCAGGGGTGATTCGATGATGTGGATTATTTTATTAAGCTGAGTCCCAGCGATCACAGTGTTGAAAAACCTTTTAAATCATAAAAGATAGTAGAGTTTATTTTCTACTTGACTCTTTTAATGGATTGCTTGTTCCGCTGCAGTTAAACTTGATGTCTATTATATTTTATCAGTTTAACATTGTTGAAGGCTAATGATAATTTATTCTGCATTATCTTAGTCATAATATTTCTTACTGGGCTAGTTGAGCTCACCCTTTCTTTCACTGTTCTCTTCAGGAAATGAGAACGTAGCTGGGGCAAGTCAGGGAACGGAGTGATGGTCCGAATGATAGTATTAGTTAGTAGTCCTCATTATTCTATGTAATAGTGTGTTAATAAATGTAATGAGGACTCCTTTTGAGTATGAATACTCTCTAGAAGATAATATTTGTATTCAAACTCACAATTTATGTTTTGTCGTATTGTACACGACAGTTGTATTAGTAAGTTGTATTTGTATTCTGTACCATCTAAGTGGCGACCCAAGATGGGTGACGTATACTTAATTTTGGGGGCGTCACAATAAGAAAATATTTATTTTATGTGGATATAAATGAGTGATATATTTTTGTGGTTAAAATTGAAGGAGTTAATATTGAGGTTTTTATCAGTATTTTTGTCGGAATTGAGGTATTAAAAATTAGAGTTTTTGATATATTTTTTGGGGGTTATAATTTTTAATCCGACCGTTGGATCGTGATAATATTTGGATATGTTATACATATATAAGTTGAGTATATGTCCACAAATTTTGAACCGTTAAAAATGAACGTATGATTTGTTATGAATTTTACGAGATGACTGGTTCAGAAATTGTTGAATTTTCGGAGTTAATCATTTTGGTGAAAAATTCTAAAATTGGTGGGCCCCACTCTTGGTTGGTGAAGAAATGTGCTGAGATTTTTATTCAAATGTGGTGGGTGGGAATAGTAGCAAGTAAAGCCATCAGGTTACAGGTTAAGTCTGATTCGGCGTGCTAACATTTTCCTATAAATAGAGGGCTAGATTATTGAGTGTATTTTGTGAGTATTTAGATACTCTGTGAGTTTCTATTTATTAGTGCAAATTTCCTTCAGCCTTATACCGATCAGAAGTACTGCTTTTTTGAGGTAAGGGATAGTAAGGGATATTATCATTATTATGGTAAGGGATAGTAAGGGATATTAAGGGATGTTATATTCTTCATAATGATGTTATTCTTTCAATATCATTATACTGAAATATTGGTATGGCTTTTATTGTATAATTTTTACCTCTTTGAGTCGGGATTACTATTCACGTATACGGCACTATTCACGTATACGGTACTATTCACGTATACGGCACTATTCATGTATATGACACTATTTACGTATACGGTACCATGTACGAATACGGAATACTATTCACGAGTTACTATTTACGAGTTACTATTCATGAGTTACTATTCACGAGTTACTATTCACGAGTTACTATTCATGACAAAAATTGATTTCTTTTTCTGACCAAATTATCGTTGATTTATGATTGTTTCTCTTGAAAATAAATGCAGTTGTTGATCATATTATTTTTATTATCATATATAACATTTTTATAACTCTGATGTTGAATTTCTCTTTCACTTGAGTGTAAAGATGGGTAAATTATTGGTATGATCATGTCTAGGGTTCTCGTTGGCCAGTAGTGAAAAAGTTGAATTGTGACTGGTATGATCATGACCATTGAATTTATAATTAAATATATTTAGCTTAAGTGCAAATGTGAATTGATCAACATGGTTATAATTATTGTTTATATAAGTTCTAAAATGATTATATATTTCTTTAAGATATGAATATATTTGGCCTGTAGTGCAAATATGAACTGTTGAGGAATATCTTTGGCCTGTAGTGCAAAGATGAATTATTGATGAATATCTTTGGCCCGTAGTGTAAAGATGAATTATTAATGAATATCTTTGGCTCGTAATGCAAAGATGACTTGTTGTTGAATATCTTTGGCCTGTAGTGCAAAGATGAGTTGTTGATGAATATCTTTGGCTCGTAATACAAAGATGACCTGTTGTTGAATATCTTTGGCATGTAGTGCAAAGATGACTTGTTGATGAATATCTTTGGCCGTGGTGCAAAGATGAAGTTATTAGTATGATTATGAACAGGAAATGTGATTTGGTGTAACCATGATCTTTGATATTTCAGGTAAAGATAGGTGATGAAAATTATCTTCGTCCTGGATGAGAAGAGGAATTTAGAACTAATTATGATTATGAGTTATTCATATGATTGTGGACCAGAATTGTTGATTGATGTTACAGGGATAAAACATTATTAGTGGATTTTTAACATGGAGAAGATAATAGACTTTATAGTCTATTTGACTCTTCTAATGGATTGCTCGTTTCGCTACAACTATGGTTGAAATTTTTATCATTTACCATATGTTCTAAATCTCTGATTTATTATTGATGAAGGCTATTGATAATTTAATTATCTTTAGTCATGATATTCTTTACTGAGCTAGTTATGCTCACCCTTTTGCTTCACAATTTCTTTCAGGTAATAAGAGTGTAGCTGGATCGAGCGGGGGTAACAAGGGAATAGAACGGTGGTCATCATTTAGTAGTTATATTTGGTGAAGAAAATAGGGTGAGGCGAACCCAACGTTGGAAGGGTGTTTTGTCACTATCATACAAGATGTCTAATGACATACAACCTCGTGTCATCATAAGACAGGGTTGTGCTCATCCACTTGCTGAGTATCTTTACGAGCACTACCTATATAATCTTGGTATTTGTTTAAAGTATAATTCTCAATTAAAGACAGTGAAGATAATGATAAGTCAAGAGAAGACTCACCATTGGGAAGAATATGATAGTAATCTTCTCGTTTTTCTTTGAGGTATATTGGGTCAACCAAGGATAATTCGGTGGCCATATGATATATATCATAACCTAGAAGCATGACCTCCCATGTACGAAGGTTTCCTTGAGCACTTCCCAAAGATTCTAATTTCTAAAACAGTTTTTGACTATACCTTTATGTAAGGTATCATTGTGAGGTGCTGTCCACGATTGGGACATGAGTCACATTTGGTATATATTTGTATCCAAACTCACAGCATATGTGTTGTTGAATTTTGCACGACAATTGTTGTAATAAAGTTGTAGTTATTTTCTGTACCATGTATTTGGCGACTCAGAATAGGTTGGATGGAATGGACCTGTTTTGGGGTTGTCACACATACCATCCAATATCATCCTGGAAAAGCGAACGTAGTAGCTGATGCATTGAGTAGAAGATCATATGCGGGTACGAGTGCAATTTTGTTAACACAAAGACCCATTTTGTATGATTTGCAAAGGATGGAGATAGAGATGAAGGCTCCAAGTACCCACATGATGATATCAAATATACGAGTAGAACCGACTTTAATCGATAAAGTTAAAGTTGCTCAAGCTACGGACATGGAGCTGATGCGTATGAAGAAGAAAGTGAAAGAAGGTGCTATTCCAGAAGCAAGAATTGATGAAGAAAGAATACTTCGAGTCAACTCCAGACTTTGTGTTCCTAACAATTTTGACTTGAAGCATAGAATCATGATAGAGGCACACAACACACTGTTTGCAATCCATCCTGGGAGTACCAAAATATATCATGATCTTCGACATACATTTGGGTGGAGTAATATGAAAAGAGAGATCGCGGAGTTTATCTCGAGGTGTTTAACTTGTCAACGTGTAAAAGCGGAGCATCAAGTACCAAAGGGTCCATTGCAACCACTTGAGATTCTGAAATAGAAGTGGGAACACATTACTATGGATTTTATTACGGGTCTTCCCAAGGTTTCTCAAGGCATAGCTGCAATTTGGGTCATTGTTGATAGATTAACCAAGTCTGCTCATTTATTACCTATACGTGAGACTTATTCCCTTGAACATCTTGCTAGTATGTACGTGAATGAGATTGTGATATTGCATGGCATGCCAGTATCTATAGTTTTGGATCGTGACCCAAGATTCACTTCACGATTTTGGGTTAGCTTGCAGAAAGCTATGGGCACGAATTTATGATTCAGTTCAGCATACCATCCTCAAACGGACGGGCAATTAGAGAGGACTATCCAAACCCTTGAAGATCTATTAAGACTCTGTGTTCTAGATTTCAAAGGAAGTTAGGATAAGTACTTGCCACTGGTGGAATTCTCCTACAACAACAGTTATCAGACAAGTATAGGTATGGCTCCATTTGAAGCCTTGTATGGACGAAAGTATCGTTCTCCAGTATGCTGGGACGAGGTGGGTGAAACAACGTTGTTGGGACCAGAATTGGTACGCATAACTACAGAGAAGATCCAAATGATTCGACAACGTATACAAACGGCACAGGATCGACAAAAGAGTTATGCGGATCTTCATCGAAAGGATGTAGAATTTAGTATTGGGGATCATGAATTGTTATGTGTTGCACCATGGAAAGGAGTTAGAAGATTTGCGAAGAGAGGAAAGCTCAATCCACGATTTATTGGTCTATTTGAAATCTTGACCGAATAGGAAATGTGGCATATCGACTCGCATTACCTCCAAGTATGTCTCGTGTTCATAATGTTTTTCACGTATCTATGCTTTGTAAATATGTGAAAGACCCGAATCACATAATTGAGTTAGAACTAGACGAGATAGCCGAAGATTTAACGTACGAGGAGATACCTGTTAAGATCTTGGATAGGAAAGAGCAAGTACTACGCACGAAGGTTGTACCACAAGTTAAGGTTTTGTGGAGAAACCATGCCATTGAAGAAATGACCTGGGAGTTGGAATCAGAAATGAAAGCGAGGTATCCTCACCTTTTCGAAACACCAGGTACGTACATCAATTTCGAGGACGAAATTTCATAAGGAGGGGAGGTTGTAAGACCCCAACTTATTAATGAATAAAATCAAATTTTTTCTAAATATTATTGTGAATAATAAGGTGTTAATTTGATATAATGCTTTGGTTATGGGTGAAATGTGCAAATTTTACAAAATAAGTAAATGGTTATAAAATATTCATTTGTTGTCGGGGAATATTCGTTTGGTCGTGGAATATTCTTTCTGTCGAAAAATATTTGTACGACGGCTTAGCCTTGTGTGGGCCCCATAATGGAAAGCAATTGGATGAAGAAAATGATAAGTATAAGTTGTTTATAAATAACGGCGTAGTTGTTACCGTTAATACTGTTGGAATGCCCGGTGGTTAAAATACAGTAGCACACGGTATTGCACAAATTATTGATTCTTACGTAAGAATGCACTACTCAATAATTGTTACAGTAGTTACTGTTCAATATTTTATTTTATTGATTCAATAATTGCTGCGTTGATATTTTATATTATTGTTGTTTCAATAATTGTTGCTACACAATATTTTCCATTATCAGATCAATAATTCATATTATTTGAATAATATTATTAGATAACATTATTGGCAATGTCTAAAAAGTTCTGTCTAAGGAGAGGTTTGGTTATCTAATTGCCCGCCAGTAAGGAGAAATCCTTATTGGAAAGCCCCCTCTTTCCTGGGAACGGCCTGGTTGTCATAATTGTGATTATGTAATATTATTTGTGAATAATTAATTATTGATTTATATGATAAGAAAATATTTATTTTATGTGGATATAATTGATGGATATATTTATTTTATGTGAAGGAATTAATGTTGAGGTGTTTTTATCGGAATGGAGGTATTAAAAATTAAATCACTGTTCTTGAGATATATTGCGTGAGTTATAATTTTTAATCTGACCATTGGATCGTTGTCATTTTTGGATATGTTATTCATATATAAGTTGAGTATATGTCCACAAATTTTGAACCGTTAAAAATGAACGTATGATTTGTTATGAATTTTAAGAGATGACTAGTTCAGAAATTGTTGAAGTTTTAGAATTTATCATTTTGGTGGAAAATTCTATAATTGGTGGGCCGCACTTTTGGTTGGTGAGAAATGTATTAGAATTTTTATTCAAATGTGGTGGGTGGAAATAGTAGCAGGTAAAGCCATCAGGTTGCAGGTCATGTCTGCTTCGGCTTGCTAACATTTTCCTATAAATAGAGGGTTAAGTCAGAATTGAAAATCACAACAGAATTCATAAGTTTTCTCTCTTTCTCTCTCTATATTATCGAGCGTATTTTGTGAGTATTTAGATACTTTGAGAGTCTTTATTTATCAGTACAAGTTTTCTTCAGCCTTATACCGATATGCAGAACAAAAGTACAATTATCTAGAGGTAAGAGATGTTATTTTCTTCCTAATGATATTATTCTTTCAATATCATTATGCCAAAATATTGATCTGAACTTTTTATCAAATTTAGAACTTTTTGGTGTCGGGATTACTATTCACGTATACGGCACTATTAACGTATACGACACTATTCACGAATACGGCACTATTCACCGAAAAATAAAATTTTCTTCTTTTTGTCCAAGTTGTCTATTATGGTTACTTTCTTTGATTGTATCCATGTTTTGATCTTTATTTTTGAATTCTGCTTCAAAATTGGTTATTATGGAGTATTATTGAACTTGGATAAACTGTAATACGAATCCCTAATATTTGTCCTTTTGTTTTACTGGATTCGTTTTCTTTAAAATATTTTTTATCATCCTCAGTCCTAAATGATGATATTACTGAATATCTTTGGCATGTAGTGCAAAGATGAATGATTAACTGATGGAATATCTTTGGCCCGTAGTGCAAAGATGAATAGGTGTTGAGATGAACATGACCGACTGATGATACAAATGAATATCTTTGGCCTGTAGTGCAAAGATGATTATTTGATTAAAGATGGTTATTGATTATTGTTACAGGAATAAAATATTGATGATGGACTTTTAAATCTTAGAAGATAGTAGAACTCATTCTCTACTTGACTCTTCTAATGGTTTGCTGTTTCCGCTGCAGTTGTTGATCTAAAACTTGTTGTCTATTATATTTTAACAAATTTTTCCCTGTTGAAGACTAATGATAAGTTGTTGTATATTATCTTAGTCATAATATTCTTTCTTGGGCTAGTTGAGCTCACCCTTTTCTTTTTTGTTCCATTTTTCTCAAGAGGCGAGAATATAGCGGGAACTAGTCGGGGTGTGGAGTGATGTTTCTAGTCAGTGGTGTTAGCAGTCCTCACTATTTTATAAAATAGTGTTTCAGTAATTGTAACGAGGACTTATTTGAGTGTGAATATTGTCTAGAAGACAATATTTGTATTTAAACTCACAACATATGTGTTGCTGTATTTTGTACGAGAATTGTGATAATGAAGTTATAGTTGTTTTCTGTACCATGTATTTGGCGACTTAAAATGGGTTGGGTGGAATGGACCTATTTTGGGGTCGTCACAGATCTCGCCGAAACTTTTATCGGAACGAAGAAGAAGTAATCAATTACAAATATGTGAAGTAATTTTATTTATTTTTCCATGTACGAGGATACTCAGTGTAATAAGGAATTCATATGTTCCTCTCACTGATACATATATGGTTTGATGTCTTAGAGAAATAGAAGCTTACAGATGCAACCAATTTTTTACCAAACAAGTATTTGAGTTTATGTGAAACAGAGGCAGTGGTTTTCAAAGACACTCAGATGTAATCAAACAACACTCAGATGTAATCAAACACTATTTTATTCAAATCTATTTAGTGATTTATGAACTTATCATTAATGGGACCCAACCATAATCGATGGAAACCTAAGTCCACTGGTGACCTAAAAATTCTAGTATAAATACATGGGAACCTCTAGTATGCATTAGACACATACTTTTATGCTACATTTGGGTTGAAGGAATGTAATGGAGAGTAGAATGATTCATTCCATTCTAGTTGGAATGAGTTATTCCATACTCTCCCTCCCTAAGGAATAAAATTCATAAATTTGGGAAGAATAAGAATGATTCAATCCATTCCAATCGCAACCAAACACAATTTTTTTTCATTCCTTAAGAATGAGTCATTTCATTCCCACCTTCATTAGTCCAATCCAATCATAGCATTAGATTCCTAAAAACTTCCTTAAACTTATTGACTGTACCATTAGAATCGGATTAAGTGAAAACTCTATGTTCGTCTGTTCATCGATGGCAAATCCAGAAGAAACCCCTCTGTTTGTATCGTTATTTGATTGTTCGAAACACTCATCAAACAAAATATTACATCATCATGTATATAAAAAAGAAAGAATAATATTTATTGTTAATTTTATAAAAGTATTTATTTATGAATTATAATATATATTTATAAGTTGAGCCCATTTAAACACAAATGAGAACCCTAGGAACTCTAATTATGATATGCATTAGTATCATAATTTTTTCATGGGCTTAACAAGGTAAAAGAACTGTACAACACAGAAGAACATATCACGTCAACCTATCAGTCCAATACAAAAACAATAAATCTTGGCAGACACGTTTGTCGATCAGAATATTAGACAATTTTAATTTTTTTTTAATTTTTCTTGTGATTTTCAAAAAATATATAATATTTATATATGTATCTTAATAAATAATATATATTTTTTGGAAGCCACAAAAAAGCAAATTTTTCAAATAAGATTAGATAAATTAGGCGGTCTCCTTGGCGAAACAACCGCCGTCACAAAGCCCTAATAAAAATCTATTTGTAGTAAACGAAGCAGATTCGAGCAAGGCCATTCAGAGCGGAAACTGAAGAACAAGTAAAACAAGGCTTTTTAGGGCTAATAATACCTTTTCGCCTCTCAGCTCCCTCAATTAATCTAAAGGCATCATCGCCAAACCCTGACCCTAATTATTTTTCGTTTTTGCTTAATTGATTGAATCATCGAATGTTGATGTTTTGAGGTTGATTTTGTTGACTGTGAGTTGTTTTGGATTTGTTGAAGTAATGTTTGGTGTATTTTGTGTTTTTGTATGTGTGTGTTTAAGTGTGATTTTTGGGGTGTAAATGGATCGGTATCAGAGGGTGGAGAAGCCGAGGCCAGAGACGGCTATTAACGAGAATGAGATTCGGATTACTGCTCAGGGTAGAATGAGGAATTACATTACTTATGCTACCACTCTCCTCCAGGTTGGTTTGTTGTCCTCTTTTTTTCTTTTTATATATATATATATATATATATATATATATATATATATGTATGTATGTATATGTAGATAAACTGGGTTGTTTTTGAGTGACTAGTGTTGTTATGCAACACATTGGTTAGATTTTTTTTTTGGAGAATAGTTTTGTTATATATATTTGTAGATGACTTGGAGTGCTTTTGAGGAACTAGTTTTTAGGCAGCATATTGGATCATCTTTTTCGTTTGTGAGTTGGAGAAGCAATGGTTATCATATCTACAGGGTATCACACAACCTGAGCTTTTTTTAATTGGTTTGAGAAAAAGAGTTTATCTTTGATATGTTTTAGCTGTCTTTGAAATTGTATGTAGAAAAATAATACGGATACTGGAGAACATGCAAGTGATGGAAATAGCTGAGAGGCTGTTGAACATTTCCTCCCGTGAATCTTATTTAATCTTATCTATCTGTCTCTTAATATGTGCACACTTATGTTATTAGTGTCTGATGCATTATTATATGTATTTCTTTTGTGTAGGAGAAAGGATCCGATGAAATTGCTCTTAAAGCTATGGGTAGAGCTATTAACAAAACTGTGATGATTGCTGAACTGATTAAGGTGTTGTTACTTGCCAAACTTATTCCTGACCTTTTTCTTTGTTTTCCTGTTTTCTTTTGTAGTTTTCACATAGATCATGGTTCTCCATACATTGTCTTTTGAACCTTTGTTTTTATCTTATATACTGATAAATATATTATTTTGGGGAACCAGAGGAGGATTGCAGGTCTCCATCAGAACACACAGATTGGTTCTACAGATATAACCGATATGTGGGAACCATTAGAAGAAGGGCTTCTTCCGTAAGAATCAAATATCCATTGTGTCTCTAACTTGTTTGTTATATAAGCTGCTTTTTGATGGTCAGTTGAAAATTAAATAATTTTCCCAAAATGCAGCCTAGAAACTACTCGACATGTCTCAGTGTTAACAATTACCTTGTCCAAGAAGGAGCTGGATACATCATCTGTAGGGTAAACATTTTCACAGTTGTTTTTTTGGGGCATAAAGTTCATTTTTATTATTTAAGGACTGCTTGGGTTCTGAATTATTGATGTAAAAATTTGGTTTGTGAGCATTAGAATATGTTAATCTGCACTTATTTCCTTAAAAGAAGAAAAAAATGTTAACTTCAATCTGTGAAAGAAAGAATCAGTGGCGGATTTAGCAAGGGGCAACATAGGCAGCTGCCCCTGCTGCAATTTTTTTATATGGGTATAGGGGTAGGGCAAATATGTAAATTAATAAATTTAAGGGGGCGGATTAATGGAAAAATTAATTTTAGAGGGGCAAAAAAAATTCATAAACTAATTCTAAATACAAGTAAAACTTATTTAAAACTTATAAAAAGATACCAAAGCTAGTTTATGCTTTGAAATTAATTCATGGTTTTGTTTGAATATAGAAAGAAAATTTGGTTTGAGACTTTGAGCATTTGGAGAATCATTATTGAACTATGACAAGGAACCGAAATAAGTTTCTAAATGTTTTTTATTTGAAATTCTTTTTTTAGTTTGAATTATGACTATTTATTACAATTTATAAACATTATTATAATTACTTAATATTATGATTAGTTCAAAATTTTTTATTTAACTTCAACAAAAAAAATTAATTAAAATCCACCCTTGCTGGGCAAAATTTCTTGATCCACCCATGGCAAGAATCTTGATGCTTGATCACATTTATGTCACATTTTGCAATTAGGATGTAAATAGGAGTGCACAGTTGATATTGTGACCTTTTGGCTTAGTTATTTTGCTTCTGCTCAACTACAGGTACCAACGACCTATTCCGGTTGATCAAGTGAAACCGTTGAATGAATATGAATATGAAGGAGGTATAACAATAACAATATTCGTGCTCCTTTTACTCCTTTTTATAATCATGTATAATCTTTTATTTGTTTCTTTTCCAATCAGAGGGATCTCCTAGTATGCGAGCGAGAGGTCGTGGTGGACAAAGGGGAAGAGGCAGAGGTAGAGGTAAATTTATATTCCTCGAATCTATTATGGCATCAAAAACAGTTATTTGTCTTTGACAATTACTTGCTTTTGTATACTACTTCTATTAAGTATGTCCAAATGCTCACTTGCAAGATTGAAAGTGTGGATAAATCTTTACTTGAAGTTACTTGTGTTCTGAAGGACAGAATATTGATAAGACATAAAGATGATGCATTCTTTCTTTTTTTTTCTTCCAAAAATATGGAAGGGAAGGGTGAGTAAAAATCACTATTAATCTATTATTATTATTATTTAATTAGTAATACTTAATATTATTAGTGGACTCATCAAATGTTGGGACTTATCTTTTTCTGTTTTCATTCATTATATGGGAAATCTGTAGCTATGAATTGGTTTATGTTTTCGCTTCATTGAACGCCCCCATCAAATGGTGGTAAATGAAACCCTTGGATTTGATTGCAGAGTTGTCGTCTAGGCTGAAAAATCATTTGTTATTTACCGAGAAGAAACAAGACTGATAAATTACTAGTAGAGTTTAGGCGATTACTGATTATAAATATCTGTGACAGGTGGGTAACTTGTGAAATAAATGATGAAAATCAGCTCGAGTAGAGGAGAAATACAAGTGAAAAAATATCATTGTTTGGCATCCAATATTTTTTGATGGCAACGGGGGTTTTGGGACGAAGAACAAATATCACAATAATCTCGCACACAATTCAATCAATTCTAATAATTCAAATCTCCAAATAATTAAGTACATCACTATTTATAATACTCCTAAACAACTTTCCTAACATAAATTGGACTCTAATACGATAACTACAAATTAAAGAAAATTAATTAAAATATAACTTCTAATTCATATAGGCTTCCAAAGCCTTTTATATTGTTATAACCAACTTTCACGTACTCGTCCTACATTATTTCTCCTCCGCTGAAAAAAACTCGACTCTGTCGAGTTATCAACACAAGAACAATCACGTCGGATCACCAAGGAAGTATTTGCAAGCTTCAAATTTGGCATGTCGAGAGTGCAAGTAAGAGTGAATTTGATATTGCCTTTGATAATCGAATAGATATTAGCACGAGCATCATGTTGCACATGACAATCCCATATCCATTTACGCCCTAAGATAATGTGGCAAACTTTAAGGGTTAGAACATCACACATAACGGTATCCTTAAGCTTGTCAACGAAAAATGTAACCATACACCTCTGGGTAACCCGCAACTTTGTATTGGTAATCTATGCAACATCATACGGCTCCGGGTGGAGGCTCAACTTTTAACCCTAGTTTCTTAACTGTTTCCTCAGAATTAACATCCGTACAACTCCCAGTATCAATCACAAGAGAGCACACCTGCCCTGCAGTCTGAAAAATTCGCCCACGATGGATTTTAGGGTCATCCTTGTGTTTCTGGGCAAAAAGTAAAGGTCGAAGAACACCTAAACATCCTTCCAAATGAGCCTCAACTTCTAAATCTTATTCATCGGGCTCATATTTGTCGTCTATCAGCTTGCAAACCTCTTCGTTTAAGTCGATTTTTTCGCACTCTATCAACAATAGCAAGTTGTCTAGAGCGAGAAGATGCAACATTCATCTTTGGGGAAGGACACTCAAAAGACATGTGACCAAAATCACGACAGTTGTAACACCTAAACGAATTGTTGTTGCTAGCATTAGAAGATCCTGGGGTACGGTTAGGCTTGCTAGTAGCTGAATGACTTATTGACGATCTTTCTATTGGATTATTTAAAACAGGCTCCACAAAAGTATGCACCCTGTGACAACTCGAAAAATCGGATTGTCCAGAATTAAGTTTAAAGAATTAGTTATTAATAAAATGAATTTTTATTAATACTATTATGTGCTATGTATTTATTAATCGTTCTAGAACTTAGAATGATTATTAATCGTTCCAGAAGGCTACGAGCTAGACTGAACGAGTAAGAATTTTCAAGACGCAAATGAAATTTTTTCGGGAATAAAAAGATTTTCGAGGAAAAAGACGAAATAGGCACTATTACTCGACGAAACCTAAGGGTTAGGGTTTGAATAACCTAAGCCTTTTCGAGAGTTTGGTATGTTGAAATGACATTCCGTCGAAAGATTTGTCGATAATATTTTTCTGAAAAGTTAAGTAAGCCGATAAAAGTTTATCTCGAAAAATGCGCAAAAATCGGACGAAATAAAAACTATAAAAAGTATTATTATGTACTTTTTATTCGTTTAGCTACGTTAGGGGAAAACGTGAAGGAAAACGTTTAATATCAAAAAGTGTTTTTCAATTTTTCGGAGTTTCGAAGAATGCGTAAAAGTTAAACTGTAGAGGAAAGACGAAATATCCAAAAATATTTGAATTTCGAGAATCGCAGTTTTTAAAACTGTCGGACGAATTCCGCAAAACGGAAGCACGAAGCTTAAGGCGGTTTAGTAAGGAGGTGGGAATAGTAGATTTGGGGGCAAAATGCCCAAAATGCCCTTAGCCTTAGTTTTCTATATAAGGAGAACCTTAGTTCATTTGTTGGTGATTTTGAAAATCACCAACACTTTGAGAGAGAGAGCTTGAGAGCTTGGAGAAGAAGGAAAAGGAAGAGAGCATGGATGCTCGGATCGAAGAAGAGCGAGAAATAGAAAAGCTAGCGAATCGTCGGCTTTGTCTAAAGGAAGAAGAAAGGTATTAAAAACCTAACTTTTAGATTATTTTCTTTAAGTTAATATGTTAAAAACATAGCTTAACGAGAATAAGAAGTAAAAGATGTTAAGAATGATTTTATATGGTTGAAATAATGAGAAAACGAAGAAATAATAATTAGAAGTTTATTTTATAAATTTATTAAGGAAGTATAAGATTCGTAATGAATTTGAACAATCCGAATGAATCATATGAACGATTCGGTGTAAGAAATAAGGAAAGGTATTTTATAACATCAAATTCTAAGAAAAAGTAAAATCGTAATCAAAATATCGATTAAAAATGAAGAATGATCGAAGAACGCGAAGAACACGAAGAACGTTGTTGATGGACAAATTTAAAACCATCGTAGTATAACTTGTTGATGGACAAGTTTAAAACTATCGCGTACAAGTTAGTTGCTTATTGCTTGGTTAGGAACGGTAGAGACGTTCATGAAGAACGGATTAAACTAAGCTATAACGAAGTTATGGCGAAAATTTCATAAAAGACGAACGAGAAGTAGAAAGTATGCAAATGAACCCGAATGTGTACGGTTTCATAAGAATGTAAGAGAACGTAGAAAACGTGAGTCGTGGACTCAAGAACGAACGAGTTTCGAGTTTGGATGACTGAATTACGGCCGAACGGACGAAGAACGTTAATAACGTAAAACGAACGAAGGATGAAGATTAAGCTAATTGAATGGCATGTTAACGGATTCAAAATGAATTTTTGTTCGAAGGAAGTTAAACTACGTAAGATAAGGAAGAGAATGACTTTGGAACGACCTCGTTCCGAGCTATAACGAACAAGTTATGAGATTGCGAAGTCAGCGTCTCAAGCATGTAAAAGACTTAGAAAATTTTTCCAAGTTTGAAGCTTGGTGTCGTAGCACCAGCTATGCCTTGGGAGGCGGCGTCGCAGCGATAACCCAGGCCGTCAGGTACTGGTAAGTGGCGCTGCAGCGCGAGAGATAGTAAGGGACTTAGCGCCGCAGCGCCAGACCAGGAAAGAGAGTGTTGGAGACTTGCGCCGCAGCGCGAAGAGAAAGAAGGGAACCGGCGCTGCAGCGCCGGGGCAGAGGGAAGCCCAGTGAGGAGAGTTTAATTACTCAACTCTTGGGGGAAGTGTATGGATAGATAAGGAACATGAAGTTCACGTAATGTAATACTTGAACAAGTGATTTAAACCACCTTTAGTAATGGTTGAACGGAAAGATTGAACGAGATTAAAAGACAGATTGTAAACGCAACGCGGTTGAGATGAACGGTCGGTCTTAGCATACAACAAACCGTATGACTTCGACATTAAGGAAAGAATAGTGAACATGAGGTTCATGTAATGGATAATGAGAGGTTAAGAGACGAGCAACGTATACGTTGATTACGTAAGCGATCCTCGTGAATCGTATTCGCGTCAAACGAACGTTCTAAGTATACATTGGTTTTATGACTTAGGTGTTGTTTGTTTACATCTGATTGCCTCTTAATGGATTGTCTCTTATTCGCTAAGAGGCATGATTTTTTTTGGTTACCTTTTAATGTCTCTTAATCGGTAAGACATAAAATGAAATCTTAATAATTAAGAGGTACCTCTTAATAAAAAAATTTTGATAATTTTTTTTATATAAATATTTTCAACAATATTATGTACTCATTTTTATTAAATTGAGTATTTAAAATTATTAAATAAAATTTTACCCTTTAAAATGGTAAAATAGTGTCATTAAGAGACAACTTATTTTTTAGTTATCAAACAATTTTTTAGATTCAGACCTCATAACCATTCAGATGATCTAATTTATTAAGACATCATAATCATTCAGATTTTAATTCTTAGGTTTATCAAATACAACCTTAGACGTTGATGAAAGTAGCAAGTAAAATATGAAATTATTAAGAAAGCCGTATCGAATGGTAAAAAGATTGATGAAAGTTCGAATGTTAGTTGGATAGAAAATGTTAGAATGAAATATGTTCCGAATTGAATGAACCGGACGTTGTAAGATACAAATAAGGTAAGGTAAAATGTTTAACGCTATGACTGCATAGTATTAACATTGAATGATCGATCTAGGTATACATCAAACTGTGTGACTTAGACGATAAATAATTAATCCTGAGGTATGACATTTAGTTGCCAGAAAGCCATAAAGATTGAGAAATTGACTTAACGAACATTATAGTTTAATGGTTCGGATAAGTTAAGATAAAGTTTAGGTTGTGGTACAATCATAATCTTTGATGGTTGACATATGGGAGTTGGGCTAAACAATTCTTTCAGAGAGCGGAAGTATATACAAAACTGGCAACCGATCTAACTCACTGTGAAAGACAGTGTAGACGAGTCGAGAACTTGTTTGTTGGTTGTTTGTGGGAAACCATTTAGAGTACTATATGGACTACTAGCAGAGACGCGATGTGTACTGAGTCCTAGAAGAGTTATAAGAAGAAGATAAAAATGTAAATCATCAAAGATGATTGTATGAGTAAGACATCTCCGTATGTCGTAACATCGTAAAACAGTAAAGGAAGTTGATCGCGTAACCTTAAATTACAAGAACGCGAACCCTAAGAAGTAAAGTTAAGTAAGTATGTGACTAATTGATGTATGTGCTTTTTCCTTGTGTTATATAGGGATTGGAATGAACAGTTCAGCGTAAGCTGTAGCTGTGTGTAAGGCAAGTTTCCTAACTTCATTCATATTACATGAATGCTAGTTTCTTAAACTTCTCAGATGTTGAACTTGAGAAGTCTTGTTTATGTGCAAATGTGCGATATTTGTACAAGGTGATAGAACGTATGAGGCCTTGTGCCACAATTTGAACACTTCGGTGTTTCTATGAGATGAACTGTTCTATGATTGAACTGTTCAATATGAGAATGTTCTGTTTATACATGAACCGTTATTGTTAAGTCTGCTAATAATTTTAGCCAGACAGGATGTGTATGTAAAAAGGTAAAAGAATGAAAGTATTTCAAAGTGAATGTGACTAATATTTTAAAATGATAGGAATCAAAGTTTATTCCTATTATTCAAGTTGTTTCATAATCTTTGTTCGGTTATTGAAGTCTTAAAAGAATGTTTAAATTCTTGAAGTTTGTTCAATTGCTATGACTTGCTGGGCAATTGAATGCTCACACTTGCTTTAAATGAAAAATATTTTCAGCAAACGATGTTAGAAAGAACTTAAGGATCCTGTAAAGATCAAGCTGATTGGTATCCAGAAGAAGTGCCATTCAGTATATGAATGTGCGTGAAGATCAAGCGAAGACTTGTAATATAGAATAGTTTAATTAAACTATAGACTAGTTTAATGAACTGTTATGTATCCTTGGTGGCGGATAAAAGTCACTTTTGCAAGATGTAAAGAATAATGTAATTATCATTATTTGTAATGAACGAGGTTATAAGGTAATAGAACCTGGGATTTGAGAATGTATGTTATTATATTTAATATATAATGATGTATGTTTGGATGAAGATGTACTCGTGACGCACGAAATTCGGGTGTGAAGATAGACCGGATTTCGGGGCGTGACACACCCTCCGAGTTTGGACTTGGATTGGAGGCCTAACAAAATTTCTTTTCAAATTATCCTCTGTTTGGATGGTAACTTGGACAACATCATCCAAAAGCAAGAGTTTACTTGTAGCTACACCGCCTGCAATCTCTAGATTCAATCCTCGATGATACATCTTCAATCCTAGGAAATTCAGATCGTGTAACTAAACTGTAGAACATTGAAGTATACTCGGCTACAGATTTACTTCTTTGTACCAGTTCAGTTAACTGCAAATATGCTCGTTGCTTATAATCCGAAGGTTCAAAACGTCGGGTCAATGCAACTTTCATATCTTCTCATCTTCTCGCAGCTATATACAAATTTCGTTGATGTTGATCCAACCAAATCCGAGATGTTCGTTTCAACTTTGCTTCAACAAAGAGAAGTTTTCTTTCATCGGATAATTCATACCAACGAAAGAAGTTCTCCAAACTATGAATCCAATCGAAGAATGTATTGGGACTATTATCACCATTGAAATCTCGAACATCTAACTTTGCTCTTCTATCCACTGCATTCATCTTAGGATCTGGAACATCATGATTAACTTGTGGATTAGGGTCATGCTGTTGTAGCCTCAGATGATTAAGACCAGGAATGGGGTCTTCAAAATTCTTTGGAGCATTTTCTTGTCCCTTATTTACGCGCGTTTCGTGAGTACATGAACTTTTACTGCAAGTGTTGTAATAGAGGCCTAAACATTTGCAGTAAGTGTTATGATTGAGTCTTCAATTCTCTTGAGACACTTGTTGTAACATATAATTATCAAGCTTGGCGTTGATTTCTCCAGCATTAACCATGGTTCCTGTGAATAAAAATATAAACTTATTTTTTTTTGGAATTTAAGTGCAGGAAGTATAAAGAAAGAGGGCCTGAGTTGAAATTGTTGAACCTTCAGGGGCTGAAATGAAAGAAAATGAAACTACAAGGACTGATATGTAACATTTTAGGGGTATTTTAAAATTTTAGAAAACTTGGGGACTAAACTATAAAAACATAAAAACTAAGGGGTACTTAACTGTAATTTGCCATGAAATATTAGATCTATTCTTCAGGTCTCTCTATTTTATTCTTCAGGTTTCTCTCTTCACTATTTCACGTAAGTCCAAAGAGAGCAGCAAGGCTAAAGGCTTGAGGAGGCTAAAGGTTTGGAATTTTCTGAACAAAATTGAGGATGGTGGCGGTGGGACGCGACGGCGAAGGTTGTGATGCGGTGGCTTCTCTTTTCTACTTTTTTTTTTGTGTTTGCTGCGTGTTCGAGGTTGCGACTTGGGCTGTGTTTGGTTAGGTTTTTGACTGAAATTAGGGTTGTGATTGGTATATATATATATATTGTAATGGGGTTGATTATGGTTGTGTTTGGGCAAGGTTTTCTTGTATTGGTTAATGTTTTGGTGAGAGGCAGATAGTTTACTACAGAATGGGTGTATGATGGCTGGACAATAAATTTAGGTTTAACTGAAGTCAGGGGAGATTGATTTTGGGACAGAGGTATGGATGGCAGAAGGTGGTTTGGTGTTGGGCTCTGATACCAAAAATGACGGGGACAGGGGTTTTGGGAAGAAGAGCAAATATCACACAATAATCTCGCACACAATTCAATCAATTCTAATAATTCAAATATCCAAATAATGAAGTACATCACTATTTATAATAATCCTAAACAACTTTTCTTAACCTAAATTGAACTCTAATACGATAACTACGAATTAAAGAAATTAATTAAAATATAACTTCTAATTCATATAGGTTTCCAAAGCCTTTTATATTGTTCTAACCAACTTTCACGGACTCGTCCTACATCATTTTTCTTATTTCCAGTCCACATCAATGATACTTATTTCACTTTTTCTAAAAGAAACTTAATTCTAACTTAACTCTTCTTAAATACAAGTGAAAGAATTATCATTCCTAATTCTCCTTTTTAATTCAATAAGCATATATTACGGGCATGTTAGTATTTCATATTCAATGGTCAAATATTAGTAAATCTCCCTGATTTCTACTTTGTTAGTGCAGTTGAACTACAAAATTATGTATAAATTTTTATGCTGATTGTAGAATTTGTTCCTCTGAGTTGCATGGGTTTGTTGTTCGAGTGATGCATTGAATAGAGGTCTTGTATGTTCTACTAAAACCCCACAGCTTACAGACGAAGTGGATAACTGACTTGTCATCGTCTTTTTTCCCTTGGGATTTTTGTCATCCTTCTCAATCTTTGAAGTTTAATTGGCTGACATTTTATCATTTATTTATTTGTGTTTTATATAAGATAATATTGGAACTTAATACTGTTTTTCTTTCAACATCTGAACCTCACATTGTTGTGAGAATTGGGATTTTAGAATGGAACTGCTGGAGATTCTTTATTTAAATGGTCATACGAGTTTTTTTGGGCCAATAATTAATCCTCTCTCTGTTGCCTTGGGATGTAGTTGTATTGTTGCATGTTCCCAAAACTACTGTTATTTTTTCTGTCCCTCTAAAATTAATTCCTTGAAAAGCAATAGAGGTTCTGATCCAGCATCTTCTCTTATTTGTAGGAAGTAATAGTAATGGAGTGGTAGGGTACAATGGAGACAGTGGTTGGTGGGAAGATGGACGTGGATATGGGGGCTGGGATGGTGGGCGTGGATATGGTGGAAGAGTTCGAGGCCGGGGAAGAGGCCGTGGTTATCGTGGACGTGGAAGAGGCTATGGCAGTGGGGAAATACAACAAGAGTTCGGTGGTTACAATGATTATGACGGTCCAGGGGTAATGCCTGCTCAAGGTCGCGGTAAGATAATTTTCTTCTGTTTCTGTAAATGATATTGTTTTCAATTTGATAATTACCACCTTTAAAATGTTGATAGGGATTCGTTATATGTCTGTGCTATTCCCCCCCAAACCCCCATTATGATTATGATCAACTGAAATTTCCAACCATAGTTTATTTTTAGACTTCAAAATAATGCATTCTCCTTGCTTTTCCAGGCTTTCAACAAATGATGTCTCTTGTTTTTTAAAATGTTGATTTTGAGAACTTATTTCATTAAGTTGGAATATGCGGTATGTTATATAGATTCAAACCCGGTAAGCTAGTTAGTTCTATACCAGTGCTTATAGTTGAGAATTCTCTTAGAATTTTGTGTAACAAAACCAAGTTTAAGTTGATTGTTCTATAACTAATTTAGTATCAATGTGATGTTTGAGCATCCAATACTAAGTTAGAATATTGATATTTGTGCAATTATAGGTAAAAAACAAAGAAATGTTTCTGCACTCAATTTAGAATATTGGTATGTTAGTGTACAATGTTTGGGAATGTAAGTACCACTACGTGGTTTCCTAGGTCAGTTATGGTATAAAGTTTCTTAAAATTGATCCTATGCCGTAAGCTTCTTATAAGTTTGGTCTTAGTTGCAATATCATTTTAGATGGTGAATTTTAATTGCATGGTGTTGGAGCGCTCAGCTTCTAGCTTTTTCTTTTTTTTTTTTATTATCTTATTGAGATTTTGTCATTTTTCTCCAGTTTATTGTTCATACATGAATAATGTACTTGGTTTTCTTATATAAAGTTCTGTGGCATCGTGCAGGGCCAGAGCGAGGGCGTTGGAGGGGCAGGGGACGTGGGCATGGTCGGGATTTCAGATCAGATGGTCCAGTCCAGGTATAGGATGTGGCCTAAAACAAAAGTTCTGGATGCCTGCTTGCTGTTGTCTTATTGCAGATAAAATTGAAAACAGAAAAAAGTGGATTAGTCATAAATATCTCTAGGGATAGTAGTTATAGTGAGCCTACTACAATAGCGTGGTGGCTATGTTTTTTGTAGCTAAAAGTAGGGTTATTCTTATTTTAATGCTGACACAAACTCAGAAATTGTACACTATTTTAGAAATAATAGAGCAGTACATTCTTTCATTCTTAATTTTGATGTCAACTCTATATGATTTTTGTGTTGGATGTTTGTGCTCAATTCTTTGCTGCTCTGATCATGGAACTAGTCCCTCTCTCACTAAAAGAGTCCCACTTTGCCAACATGTTTTTTCCCCAAAAAAGTTCCCATTTCTTTGGATTTGGTTGTATAAATGACATCAATATAAAATATTAAAAGTACGAAAGACGATTTTTTTGTTCTGTTTAAATTAGACGAGTTTCGTCCGTCAACTAATGTCCGGCAACTCATCTCATCTCCTCCGATCTCTAATGCGTCGTTTGTATACTCATTGAATCCTGTCTCTGACGCTTCAGCCTCCCAATTACCCACTTCACACCGATCCATATGGAAACTGATGAGATCTTGACCAGCCTTGCATCAAGCGTTATTTACCCAATTGAAGTTCCAGAGGTTCATCAAATGATTTTAAATAGTTGGGCTAAAATCTATTCAAGAATACTTAAATTGGAACTTAATTCAAGCGAACCGCGAGGAGAGGATAAATTATATGACTTGAGTCTTCTAAATTTATATTCAACAAGACCAAATCAATGCAAGCCAAGTCATCAATTCCTTGTTCATTTATTTTGTACAAGTTTCGGCAAGTCTTTGTTCCAATTTATGGAGGGATTAGTGTGACAACCTGAGAAATTGTAGGATTTATAAAATCTTAATTGATTAAATAAATGTTAAATAATAAGACCTAAACTGGAAAATAGGTATGAATTTAAAATTTTTGTGAAGGATTTGTATAACTTACAAGCTGTAAGTGATGATCTGATAGTGAGGTATATGTTTTGTGTATAGTGATTGTGTATGTTCAGTATGTGATTAAATATGTGTATAGTTTGTGGTTAAGGATTGATAATTGATCAGATACGTTGTAACATTAGCAAATCCTAATGTTATGATAAGAACTTCGATGTCAAGTTAGTAAACTCTAACGAATGGTTTGGAAACTCTAATGTCAGTTCTGGAAATTCGAAACCCTAATCGGTAATATTAAAACCTTAAATTGGGAGCTCAAAAGCTAAGTATAAAACCCCAAGGGGTAATATTTATGGGACATATGTGAAAAGACCAAATTACCCTTCAAATTGTAGGGAAAATTACCAAAATACCCTTAGTGAGTGCGAAATGACTAAAATGCCCTTTTACTTAAAAGTTAAGTAAAAGATATTTTCTAATTTTTGGTGAGTAACCACTTAGGCTTGCCATGTGTCTAGCAACTTGGATCAGCCACAATGGAACACATAACAACATTTGTGTCCATGGAAATCAAAAGATTAGGAATTAAAGTTAAGAAATATCTTACTTTAGTCATAACTTAGCCAACACTTTCTCTCTCCAATTTTCGGAATTTGGGAGTGAACTAAGTTAAAAGTTAAGCCATGATAACTTCATAGCTTGCCAAGAACAGAATCCATGATCAGAAATCAAGAATTGAAGCATAAAAGGTATAAACCCTAGCTATCTTTAAATCCTTGTGATTTCTGTTAAATGATGTGTTTTGATGTTTAGATATGTGTTAGAAGATGTTATTTAGTGATCTAAGATGTTACATCAAGGATCCATAACATCTAGATGCAAGAAAATACGATTTTAAAAAACTGACTATGAACCCTAAAAATATGGCATGACAGCCTAATGTCAGGGCTCATAGATCTTTGTGTATTAATTGTTAGATTGTATTAGTGCTATAGAGTTGTTCTATGCCATGAGGAGAGTAGACTGAAAGTGGAATCAAGTCAATACCATGTCTAGATCTCAAGTTATTAGTGGTCAAACATGGTTGACCGAGCACGAAGTTTGGAAATCTGGGTAACCCAGAAACTGTTTGACAACGTTTTGTAGGGCTTGAATCTTGCTGTTGTTAATGTTTTAGGCCATGTTAATGTATGGATTTTGTATACTGACATATAGGTTACATAATCATGCCATTAGAACACCCATATCATGAACAAATTCAAAGTTATGGATGGTCAAACAAGGGTTGACCAACTGCCTGAAGAACAATTTTGGAAAACCCAAAATTCATGAAGAACAATTTTCTGACAAGGTTTGACTGGCTCAAATCTTATGATTGTGATGTAGTTAGGCTACCAAAATGTAGTTATGTTGTTCTTTGACATGAGTACTACAATCTTGTATCATACAAACACTTAAACCATCATCAGAGACCAGATTAATCAAGGCTAAAAATGGGACCCTTTCACTGTTCTTCATTTCTGGGTAACCCAGAAAATGAAGAACAGCCTCTGACAGGATTTTGATGGCTTATATCTCACTATTGTGATATAGTTTTGCCATGAAATCTATTTGAGCTTCTAGTATTACATCAATACTACATAGCTATTACGATTACCAGCCCAAGAAACATCAAGATCATAGATCTAGAGATGGTCAAACATGGTACCCTGATGACTGACATAGCATGTTCTTGAATGCTCAAGAACACTTATAGCGACAGCTTTATCGCTATAGACCCATTTAGCGACAGTTTATTTATAAATTACTTATTTTGATTAAATAATTAGAAAAAAATGAATAATAATTATGAAAAATTCCTAATTGATTTGTAAAAATTATTTGAAGTCATAAAAGTTAATTTTTAATAATTTGGGATATATTTCATTAATATTTCAATATTTTTAAATATTAATGATATTTAATTTATTTAATTATTATATTAAATAAATTACTTAAAAATGATTTTAATATTTTAAAAATCATTTGAAATTATATTAAAGTGTTAAAAAATAATTTAAGTTATTTTGAATGACTTTTACTATTTTGGGATGAATTTCATTAATAATTTGATATTAATGATAATTAATTTATTTAATAATTATATTAAATAGATTATGGAAAAATAGTTTTAATGTTTTAAAAATCATATAAAAATGATTTAAAGGTTTAAAAAATATTTTAAGTTATAAAACATAACTTTTAATATTTTGTCATGAAATAAATTAATATTTTAAATATAAATGGCGGTTATTTAATAATGATTTTAAAGGTTTTAAAATCATTTAAATGTGATATTAAGGTATTAAAAATACTTTGAGATATTATAAATAATTTATAATATTATGTCATGTATTTCATTAATATTTGAAATTTAATAAGTATTAATGATAATGGAATATTATGGTATTTAAATTATATAAATTTGATATTAGTGATTAAAAAATAATTATAAATGATAATAATTATTTGAAAATTATTATGAGCTTTTGAAAAATATTTTGACTGATTAATAAATTATCTAAGATAATTGTGAAGCGTTTAGGAAGAGTCTTATTGATATTAGACTCGATTATTATCCGATTAGGCAATCGGGATGTCGAAATAGTACCGAACTCAACTCAAACTGAAATAGTTTGACTTGATACCAGATCTTATGTGTTTTATTAACTGATAGAATTATGTGGTAATGTGTTTAGATTATTTTATAACTGTAATTAACAGTATTAACTTTGATGATATTATTCTAATTGGGAGATCGATATTATTAATATTAGGTCTTCAGATGAAGCTAAATAGACTGCGTAGCAGTAGTCGACTATACAGGCAAGTTCTCGAACTTTACTTTTAGTTAAGCAAGTTCTTTAACTCAAACCTCAGTTATGATTCTTCAATTATGCTAGTGGTTAATCCTTGTTGATTACATCACGTCTATGATTTGTTGATTCGTACGTTGTGCATATTGCATATGTTCATCAGGTATGAAAGGCTGATCACCTTCATTACCATTTGGTCAAGTTGATTTATTCATGTTCATTATTGTCCATTCATTTTTATTGTCTCGGTCGTTCAGTTATGAAAATTGATTCATGCTATTTCACAATTGTTATATTGTTGAAAGTCAACCAGCTTATTGTTCATTCTTTTCAATCATGATATATCTTTTCTTGAACTTAAACTTGCTGGACAAATTTGTTGCTCACTCTTGCTATATCATGAAAAACATTGCAGATTAGGACGAATACTTCAGATACAGGCGAAGGCAAATGACATTGTATGTCGAGTAGGATATTGAATTCAGGTAATAAGTTAAGGTTACTGACCTTGGGGATTATGTGTAAAGGTTAATGTATAAACAAATTATGTTTATATCTTCCGTAATAGTTATAGAATTAGTGTACCAGGTTCGTGGTGATTAGTACACGGATTTGGGGATGCTATAATTAGCGTTCATGAAACATTGTAAAACATCCAAACATGACCAAAAGTTTACAAATTATCAGGCAACAACACAAGGTTGCAATGCACGGAACGAAGGAAGAAGATTTAAGCTACATGACAAGACATTAGTTATGAAATTTGTTTATAAGTTCATTAGTTTGGGCCATACAAAGATTCAAGTTTGGTGGAGGAAGCAAAAGAGGAGCAAAAAATCAAGTTTGGAGCTTAAAATCAACGAAGAAACAACTCTGGACAATTGGCGTTACAGCGCCGAGATTAGTACTACAACTGGCGCTGCCGCGCCAAATAACAGAACGCAGAATACCTTCTGGAGGCACGGTGCTGCCGCGTCATCTGTAAGCCAAAGTGCGGCGCTGCCATGCCTGGGACGCGACACGATTTTCAAGACGCGTTTCCCCCCATATTTTCTTGCATGTTTTTAGGGGTTTTCAAATCTTTTCCAATTCCAATGTGACTAGGAAGTTTGTAGGTATGATTTGATTTCCAAATTGATTTGTTAGCTAGGATTTAGATTCCAATTTGATTTGTTATTCCTTATATAGGATTAAGGTTCCTTATTACTAGTTACTAGTATAAATATGGGACATGGGTGATGTAATTCATATACACTTTATTTAATTAATAAAATTTACTTGTGAGATTATTCTTTTCCTTTGGTTCTTTGAAGAATTCCTAAGTTATTCTTAGTTTTCTTTGAAATTTAATTTTAACTTGTCATACAACAATTCATAGTTGTGTGCGGCGTCTTCTACTGCATCAATCGTCGATTGTACCGAGATTCCTGCTTTTTATAAGTACGGGGTTTAGGTGTCGTTGGTGTCCATTCAACTCAGATTTACTTGCACAAGGGATTGTACTAAGGTTCTCGTCTCCATATAGACGAATGGTTGAGGTGTCGTGAGCGTTCCATCGTACGACTTTGCTAGAAACGATCCAGGCGACGACCATCTCAAGGAAGCGTGCCTTGGAGTCTATCATTTGGTATCAAAGCTAAGTTTCTTGTGAGTTATTTATCCTTTAATTTTATGTTTAAGTAGAAAAAAAAGTATAGAAAATTTTCAATTTGTATCGCGCTAACCAATTTGTAGCACACCATTTAATTATCAAGTCTGAGCAATCAAGAGTCCATCTAAATACATCATCATCAATTCCGATCAAACAAAGCCCTAAAAATTTTCGCTAGCCTAACAAGCTTTCCCGAAAAATTTGAATCTATTTGCAGTCGTGATTCAAAAATCAAATTCGGGAGGGATGTTCAATTTCGAAGCTAACCTACAATTGGCAAATTCAAAGCTTACAAGAAATTCACCCGTGACATAACAATGTTCAAAATTTGTGGTAACCATAGTCATACGTACTATATTTTGTTCTTGATAAGTTATTTTTTGAATTGAATAGTAAAACTGTGATATTATTTGGTAAATTCAAAAAGAACTTATAAGAGGGAATATTTGAGTGGTAAAAGGCAAAAGTTATGAGATCATTCGAGGGTAAAAGTCACTTGAGTGATACATGAGTGAACACATTGTTTGAGCGAAACACGTAAAGGAGTGTGTGAGGAATTTTTTTATCTATTAACCTTTGTTTTGCAGCAAACATGTATGATTACGATTTTGAGGGTACTCCTGAATGTTGAAGGAATTCATTCCAAGGCAAGAATGATCCTCATGCATATTTGAGATGAGAGAGAAGGAAAGAGCAGGAGTTTGATTATCATGACTATTTCGAGTGGAGGAAGATTAAAATTGCGGTTCTAAATTTTTTTGACTATGCAGTTACGTGGTGGGATCAATTTTTGCTTAGAAAGAGAAGATATGGAGAACGTCCGATTGAGACATGAAAGGAGTTGAAAATCGTGATGAGAAAGCGATTTGTTCTAGTCCAATTAAATCGGAGAAAAGGAGTATGCGTCTCCAAGATGTGTAGAGTAATCCCCAAGGCTATCAACATTATATGACGATAAGAAGACTCATAGGCATGAAGAGTTGCATTGGAGACAACCACAAGACATTCGTAATGCTTCTAGAGAGTAAGTCTTTTCTAAGAAGGTAAAGGAGGACATCATGGAGGCATGTCGTAAGGGAATAGAGGATTGTTGGTTGCAGCTACAAATCGCCCATAAGGCGCATATGGAGTGACTTCAGCTAAAGGAGGTAGAAGTGGAAGAAGATCATGTAGTCCATGAGGAGACATTGGTGACACCCGAGCAAATCCATGACGAGCCGATGGTGATACCCGAGCAAGTCCAAGAGGAGCCAATGTACCTACAAAAAGATCATGATCAACAGCAAGAGAATGGTCAACGACAAGAGAGAGTACAAAAGAAAGAAAATGATTAAAAGAAAGAGAGTGATCAAGAGATAGTGAGTGAGAAAGAAGAATTAGAGAAAAGTGAGAATGAAACGGAAAGAGTGATTGAAAAGAATGAGAGTGAAAACAAGCGAGAGATTGAGGAAATCAAGATTGAAAATAAACGAGAGAATGAAATAGTTGAGAGAGAGAAAGATTGAGCAAAAAGAAGAGAGAAAAATAAGTGACTATGAAAAAGAGAGTGAGTTGGGAAAAGTATTATGTTTTAAACAGTCGATGACTATAAATTCGTACAAGGAGGCGCTTTTAAATACTAGCTAGGTTAACTCTGTTTTGTCTCTTATATAGGTGATTGACTGCATACCCAGTGCTATCATTTTGTATTGATCAACCTATAACATTCCCGAGGAAACGAAGGAGTTCTAAAGGCAGGTTGAAGAGTTGATAGAGAAGGGTGTCGTGAAGGAAAGCATGAGTCCATGTGCTGTTCATGAGATCATAGTACCTAAGAGGGATAAGACATCGAGCATGTGCATTGATTTACAATTGGTAAACAAGTGTCGGTATTCTTTTCTTTGCTTAGATAATATGATAGATGAATTACACAGTACTTGTGTTTTGTCTACATTTGATTTGATTAGTCATCATCATCATCAAATTAACATGATAGAATGTGATGGATGGAAAGTTGTGTTAACATGTGACTTGTATAGGTGGATAGTTATTTCAGTTAAATTTACTAATGCATCTAGTATTTTTATGAGTTTATTAAAACACGTTTTGCATGCTTCCATTGATAAATTTGTTTTAGCTATTTTGATGGTAGAGTCAACTTTATCGTAAACTTTGGAGGATATTTGATATATGTTGAGTTAGTTTATGATCATGTTGTTTATTCTCGTTTTCAATGTTCTTATTTTCATAAAGTTCATTCTAGGTTTTCTTGTCTGTATTCTTGTTTTCATATTGTTTATTCTGTACATAAGTTGTCATTATTTGACATTGGTTGTGACCATGTTTTTCCATTCAAACAATCATCATTGCATAATTATGAGAATGTTGTTGTGAATGGTAAGGAGTCTAAATTTGGGTTCACAAGTGATTATCATCAAATTCGAGTAAGGTATGGTTTCCATGCGTGTTTAATTAGAACATTTAGATTAACTATTGCATTGCGAACTTTCTTGAGATTATTAAGCCATATTTTGTATTCTTTCATAGGAAAATTTGTTATTATTTGTTTTGATGATATATTCTGATTTTTGTCAACACTTCAGAAAATTCTTAAACACTTGTTGAGTTTGTTTATGCTCATCGTAGTGTTAATTATGCCATTGAGTTTTCATCTTGTGAAATTGGATGTGACCTTTCAATTCCGTTAATAGAATTAATTGATCTTGAATGTGTTAATGTCAATAAAAAGGGAAAGGTTGATTTAGTTGTGCAGATTCGGGATGGGATCATACTCATCGAGGAGAAAGGCATGGATCATTGTGCAAATCAAGCTGTTTAATACATTGAAAGTCTAAATGTGAGTATCTTAATTTTTGATCTAGGAATTCGTAAATGGGTGAATATGCAACATGAGGAGTTCTACGTGCTGATATTTGATCTAGGAGGAGATAGAACTTTTCAGATTATTACTTGCGTTTATTTTATTGCATACACGTTTGTTTTATTAGGTAAGAATTTTGATTGCATTTTTGCTTTAGTCGCTAACTTAGTTTGTTTTGATGTAGGGTTAGATTTGTGGACAAATCCTTTTCAATAGGAGGGTTGATAGATTTGAAGATCCTTTTCAAGAGGAGGGAAATGATGAGATCCTGACCAGGCTTACATTAAGCGTTATTCACAAGAGGAGGGAAATGATGAGATCCTGACCAGGCTTACATTAAGCGTTATTCACTCAACTCAAGTTCCAGGGGTTCATCAAATGATTTCAAGTAATTGGGCTAAAATTTATTCAAGGATACTTAAATTGGAGCTCAATTCAAGCGAACCGCGAAGAGAAGATAAATTATATGATTTGGTCTTCTAAATTCATATTCAGCAAGACCAAATCAATGCAAGCCAAGTCATCAATTCCGTGTTCATTCATTTCGTCTAAGTCTCGACAAGTGGAGGGATTATTGTTCATGCAACATTGTAAAATGTCCCCAAGTTTACAAATTATCACGCAACAACACAAGGTTGCAATGCACGGAACGAAGGAAGAGGATTTAAGCTACATGGCAAGACATTCGTTATGGAATTTGTTTCCAAGTTCATTAGTTTGGGCCATACAAAGATTCAAGTTTAGTGGAGGAAGCAAAAGAGGAGCAAAGAATCAAGTTTGAATCTTAAAAGCAATGAAGAAACAACTCTAGACCATCGGTATTGTCGTGTCGGGATTAGTACTACAAGTGGCGTTGTCGCGCCAAGTAGCAGAATGCAGAATGCCCTTTGGAGGCACGGTGCTGCCGCGCTTCTTAGGGATTTTCAGATCTTTTCCAATTCTAATGCGACTAAGAAGTTTGTTAGATATGTTTTGATTTTCAAATTGATTTGTTAGCTAGGATTTAGATTTCAATTTGATTTGTTATTCCTTATAGGATTATAAATAAGGGACATGGGTGATGTAATTCATATACACTTCATTCAATTAATAAAATTTACTTGTGAGATTATTTTCTTCTTTTGATTTTTAAAGAATTCCTAAGCTATTCTTAGTTTTCTTTGAGTTTCAATTTTGACTTATCATACAACAATTCATAATTGTGTGTGGCGTCTTTTACCGCATCAATCGTCGATTGTACTGAGGTTACTACTTCTTACAAGTACGGGGTTTAGGTGTCGTTGGTGTCCATTCAACGCAGACTTCCTTGCGCACGCGATTGTACCAAGGTTCTCGTCATATAGACGAAAGGTTGAGATGTTGACCACCTCACATATGCGTGCCGTGGAGTCTATCAGAAATCCCTCTTTCATCTGTATAAGTTCCTGTCTATTTCACCGATTCGAACTATAGAAGGTGTAAATCAAATAATCGGATTTGACAATATCAGCCACAATGATAATCGGATTCAACAATATCGACCACAATATTGAATAGAACGTCTTTCCCGTTCGCGAAGGATAAACAAATCTACCAATATTGATAGTTTCATCGAGCATACCACTCGAGTTTTCCAACCAAAGTTTTTCTCAAGGTAACACTCTTATTATACATTCAAAGATTTGGTTGTTATTATACATTCAAAGATTTGGTTTTCATTTTTGTTTCAATGTTGGGCAGATGTTGTTTATTTTAGTAAATAAATATTTTCATGTGTTAGAAATTAAATCTAGATTGGGTAGCCACTGACAAGTTTGAATTTGGGCAAAATCTAAATTCTTCACTACAGTCCAATCTAGATATTAACAGGTACATTTTTGATTTTTTTACCTTATGCAACTCATAATATTGCATGCCAAGTATTTGGTGAAATGCCAGAAAGAAGAAGGTAGAACACCTAAATAGTTAACTACTTGAAATGATTTTCTGAGACAATACGGTGCCATTGTTGTCCTCAATTTTATTTGTAGACTCCATAAGAATTTTGTGAAAGTAATTGTTATTTTAGCTTGAAATTATGACAATTTGCTGGCTAATTGTTGTACTATAATTTAATAATTAATTGACAATTTTTTTGAAAGTGATCCTATGTTGATGGCTTATATGTCCTAGAGAATCTGAGAACAAGCATTCGGATGAATATGATGTTCTCATTGAGTGTAGAAATGCCTACAAGTGTTTTGGTGTATATTTACCTAAAGAGTTTTCGTCTGCCCAACTAAGTTATTTGTTGCATTCCCCAGGTTGGATAGTCAAATATTGTCCAATTCCACTCAGTTGAGTTTGGATGAACTAACGGATTGATGCTTCAGTTTCCACCTCTCGCAAAAAGGTTCAATTATCTCTTCATCTCCCCCATTTCCTCTTTTTTATTACCCCGACTCTCTTCCTCACTTGGTAAATGGTGACTATCTATCCAATAGTGAATTTGAATTTCCGCATCAACGACAACAAACCCACCTCCTCATTAACGATGTCAATCTCTCAATCCACCTCCTCATTTGTAATCGATTTGTATAGTTATGAATCTTATGATAGCATAAGCCGAGCACGAGCTTGCAATAGGGGAACTCCAAGGTAAGTTCTATTATCTTAAGTCGGCAAAACTATGTATTTCACCACTATACTTGGCAGGTTTTATTTAATACACCATTGAACTTTTAATTTTTTGAATTACCCCATTAAACAAATTAAAAGTTTTTAATTGGATCATTCTGTTAACTGTTCCTCAATTCTGTTAATATCAACGTTACATGTTTCCTATGTGGCTTTTTTTTAAAAAAAGAAAAATGACTCAGCCACTATCGATATATAACAACTCAGCTTCTCTTTCATTCAGCCACTTACGCATTTGAAAAATCTCAGACAACGAATCTAGTGCTGCAAAACCAACTTGGAGATCAATTCGCCCAAAATCAGCTGGGGAAATTTGGGTTATTGCTATATGTCATCTCTTTAAAGCTTTCGAACACCCAGAGGAAGGTTAATGACATCTTGTCTCCCGTATCGGCAAGAAATGAGCAGACTTGGTTAATCTATCAACAATAACCCAAATAGCATTTATGCCTTGAGAAATCGTGGGAAGACCCGTAACGAAATCCATGGTAATGTGTTCCCACTTCTATTTCGGAATCTCAAGTGGTTGCAATGGACCTTTTGGCACTTGATGCTCCGCCTTTACACGTTGACAAGTTAAACACCTCGATATAAACTTCGCGATCTCTCTCTTCATATTGTTCCACCAAAATATATGTCGAAGATCATAATACATTTTGGTACTCTCAGGATGGATTGCAAACGGTGTGTTGTGTGCCTTCATCATGATTCTATGCTTCAAGTTAGAATCGTTAGGAACACAAAGTCTGGAGTGGACTCAAAGTATTCCTTCTTCATCGATTCTTGCTTCTGGAATAGTACCTTCTTGTACTTTCTTCTTCATACGCATCAGCTCCGGATCTGTGGCTTGAGCAACTTTAGCTTTATCGATTAAAGTTGGTTCTATGCGTATACTTGACATCATCGCACTCGTTCCTGCATATGATCTTCTACTCAACGCGTCAGCTACCACATTTGCTTTTCCAGGATTGTATGGTCAGAACATGTGCCAAAATGAGTCTCCTTTTGAGTTCTTCGAAGCTCTTCCCACATTCCTTGCTCCATTCGAATTTTATATCTCTACGAGTCAAATGCATTAATGGAATAGCGATTCGAGAATATCCTTCAACGAATCTCCGATAATAACCAACTAAGCCTAGAAAGCTACGTATTTCGGTTATCGACTTAGGTTGCTCTCAACTGTGACTCATATCCCAACCTTGGATAACACATCACAATAACTCCTATCAGTTTACTATCGCACGAATATGGCGTCCCCTACGGAGAGTCTGGCCTCGGTGCATTCCACAAAAGAAGTCACCAGATAGAGGCTCGGTTATCAACTTCTAAAGTTGGGTTTTTAACTCCTGAAGTTCAAATAGGAGCCATTCGATATGAGATTTTAGAAATGGGTTTTGTACCGGGTTTAAAGTCGATACAAAATTCAATATCACGCTCTGGGAGTAGGCCAGGAATTTTTTTTTTCAGGAAATACGTCAGGAAATTTACTAACAACAGAAATATCATTCAAATCTGACATATTTTTGTTCAAGTCCATAACATAGCTAAGAAAGCTTGACATCCGTTTTTCAATAAATGAATGACTTTATGGCTTGATATGAAAGAGTTTGACTTCAATGGTTTGGTTGCTTGAATTCGAATAACAGGTTGCTTAGGAATATAAAAACTAACAACCTTACAAAAGCAATCAATTTGGCATGATGAGTAGTTAACTAATCAATTTCTAAAATCACATCAAAAGCAAGTATCTTTAAAGAGATAAGGTTAACAGGTAATGTGATGGTGCCAACTTGGATCAAACAAGATTTATAAACAGTGGATGTGATGAAAGTTTCTCCTAACGGAGTCTCCACAGATAAATCAAAATCTAATTTCTCTGGAGTTAAGTTTAAACATTGAGCACAAGCAGGAGAGATAAAAGAATGGATAGAATCGATATCTAATAAGGTATAGACTTCGCAAAAATTTATAATTAATTAACCCGTGCTAACTTCGTTCGGGTTCCTCGCATTCTGACCAGTTACGAAAAACGCTCTTCCATAAACCGTTGACTTTGACTTTTCTGGGACAGCCTTTTGAGTCACCATCCCCGCTGGACTTGGTTTTGATACAGTGCAATCTCGAGCGATATGTCCTTCTTTTCCATAATTATAACATACCTTAAACTGTTGTGGGCAGTTTGGGCTGATATGTCCTTCTTTTCCGCACATATAGCATATAACCGGTGGTCGTTCTCCTCCCTTGAAACCAGTTGCTGCTGGGGCTGACGTCTTCACATTGTCATTGTTGAATCTCCTCTTTTTAAAATCTCCCCCCGACTCGCTTCTTCTATTTTCATGGCCACGATTACCACCAGAGTGGTTACCGCTCTTGTCCGTATTTTTCTTTCTCTGCTGGTTATCGTTATTCTGATGACTGCTGTCACCGGTATGATCCTGGTTGTGGTCCCTCGGTTGACCATACTCGTTATCTCGCTCTAATAATTGAGCCCTGTTAACAACATCTGAATAGAGAGAAAATTTATGAGAGATAAGATATTGCCGAATCTCGAGTTTTAAACCTCTCAGAAACATCCTCGTCATTCGTTCCTCATTCTCTACCAAATGAGGTGCAAACCTGTATAACTCTGCGAACTTCGCCTCGTACTGGGACACCGTCATGTTATTCTGCTCCAATCTAATAAACTCTACCTCCTTCATATTACGAATACTTTCAAGAAAGTACTTGTCATTGAACAGTTTCTGAAATGTCTCCCAAGACATGCTGAGTGCGGCAGGCTGGGTACGTTTCACAGACTCCCACTAGTAGTCTGCCTCGCCACGAAACATAAAGGTGGCGAATGAAACCTTTTGTTCCTCCGTGCATCCCAAGACATCGAATATCTTGGTAATTTGTTTAACCCACGTCTTTGCCTTGATCGGATCCAGCTTTCCAATAAATTCTGGTGGTCCCAACTCTTTGAACTGCTTGGCTGTGACAAACCGTGAATTATTATCATTTCCTCCTGTATTTTGAACACGAGTCTCCCTCGTCTGATTTTGCATGAACTGCAAAAAGCTTCTAAACATCCCATCGTTCATCATCTGCTCAGTGGTGTTGTTCACAAGAGGAACAGTGCCAGCCTGTTGCACGTTCTCCTTGTTGGTGAGCACAGGTGTCTCTACGGTCTCATTTACTCCACTATTAACATTCTCAGTCGACATTCTCAAATACTGCCATAAAACAAGGGTTAATTTAACAAATTAACATATCACATAATATCCCTATATTATGACCGACCAACAAATAAGCTTAGGTAGGACACACTAGCGAATGATTTACTCGTCTCTCCCTTCCTAGTTCTATTCTCCGATCTCTGCCAGAGATCATATCCCTAAGCTCTGATACCAACTGTGACGCCCCCAAAATAGGTCCAATCCACCCAACCTATTTTGAGTCGTCAAAATATATGGTACATATACAACTACAACTTTATTAATACAACATAAAAACTGTAAGTTTAAATACAAATATTGTCATCTAGACAATATCCACACTCAAATAAGTCCTCATTACAATTATTAATACACTATTTTATAGAATAGTGAGGACTACTAGAACCACTTCTAGAACCATCATTCCACACCCCGACTAGTACTCGCTACATTCTCGCCTCCTGAGAAGAAAATAGAACAACAAGGAAAAGGGTGAGCTCAACTAGCCCAGTAAAGAATATTATGACTAAGATAACATAGAACAAATTATCGTTAATCTTCAACAGGAAAAAATCTAATAGAATACAATAGACAACCAGTTTTAAATCAATCTTCGCAGCGAAAATAATAATTCATTATAAGAGTGAAGTAGAGAATGCAATCTACTATCTTCTATATATGAATTTAAAAGTTCATCGTTGATATTTTATCCCTGTAACATCAATCAATATATATCTAAAATTAAATATTCATCTTTGCACTACAGGCCAAAGATATTCATCAGTTGGTCATGTTCATCTAAACACCTGTTCATCTTTGCACTACGGGCCAAAGATATTCATCAGAAAATCATTCATCTTTACACTACATGCCAAAGATGTGACGCCCCCAAAATTAGGTATACATCGCCCATCTTAGGTCGTCAGATACATAGTACAGAATACAAATACAACTTACTAATACAACTGTCGTGTACAATACGACAAAACATAAACTGTGAGTTTGAATACAAATATTATCTTCTAGAGAGTATTCATACTCAAAAGGAGTCCTCATTACATTTATTAACACACCATTACATAGAATAGTGAGGACTACTAACTAATACTATCATTCGGACCATCACTCCGTTCCCCGACTTGCCCCAGCTACGTTCTCATTTCCTGAAGAGAACAGTGAAAGAAAGGGTGAGCTCAACTAGCCCAGTAAGAAATATTATGACTAAGATAATGCAGAATAAATTATCATTAGCCTTCAACAATGTTAAACTGATAAAATATAATAGACATCAAGTTTAACTTTAGCGGAACAAGCAATCCATTAAGAGAGTCAAGTAGAAAATAAACTCTACTATCTTTTATGATTTAAAAGATTTTCCAACACTGTGATCGCTGAGACTCAGCTTAATAAAATAATCCACATCATCGAATCACCCCTGCACTACGGCCAAGGATATTCGTATATTCATTAATGGTCATGATCATGCCAACAACTGTCCATTAATGCACTACGGCCAATGAGGACTTTTACCACCTCATTTGTAACATTACGGTCATGATTATACCGAATAATCCCTGGTCATAATCATACCAAGTCCATCTATGCACTACAGGCCACAGATGACTTTTAACATTTTATAAACATGAGGATGATGACAATGATATAAGAATTCAATAAAACAAGTTCAAGAATTAATTTATCCAAGAATTAACAACGTCCAAATTGTCAACATGATACTGCATTGTGGAGTAAAATTCAAGAATGATCAGGAGAATATTTTCATGAATAGATACTAGATGAAGCGCAAATATCAAGGATATTCCACTAATTTCATGGAGTATAGAAGTCAAAGTTTTAATCAACTGAGTATAATAAAGAATGGAATAACAAAAGAAATCACCATGCATGCGATAGACCGCACAGACAGGTTATTCTTAACAGAATAATAATAATGGAACCAGGTCCGGCGTAAACGCACAGACATGATATTTCGACAGAATAATAAATAATGGAACCAGGTCCGGCGTAAAAGCACAGACAGGATATTCCGACAGAATAATAAATAATGGAACCAGGTCCGGTGTAAAACACACAGACAGGATGTTCCAACAGAATAATAACAAAAACGGAACCAGGTCCGGTGTAAAACACACAGACAGGATGTTCCAACAGAATAATAGAAGAATGTCACCAAGTATAGGGTAGATCCGCGTATACAGGTTATCCCAACAGATAATAAGAAATGGAATAACAACAGTTCTCTTCATGAATAAGAAAGAATAACACCCCTTACCGTTTTAAAGAAGAGCTGAAATAAGGAAGTAGTTAAGTAGCAGAATACTCTTCTTCTCTCTCTCTATAGTTTTTCTCTATAGTTTCTCTCTCTAGAGTTCAGTGAATTCGTAAGAAATAATGAAGGAATGAGCTGCTATTTATAGAAAAATAGAATGCATAGTAACTAATCCATGAACGGTCCAGATTGATTACTTTAATCTGACGGTCCATATTTAAAGAAAAATCTTTTAAATAAAATATAATATATTCTATTTATAGAATAACTTTAATAAAGTATTCTGTTTTATATAAAAAGATGTTTCTGTTTTATTACGTTAATAATACGAATAAAATAAAACGTCATTATCGCTAAATAATTCATATTATTAACTGACAATAATTGAATCAAACTGAGTGACTTCTCACATAAGCATTAATAATCAATACCGTGTGCTACTATGTAACCACACGTATTACTGTACTTTTACTACCGAGTAGTTCAACAGTAACAATGGTAAAACTTCCGCCGTTATTTTTAATAAACTATTTTTGTCGTTTTCTCAATCCGACAATAATTTCGTTGTGGGGTCCACCAATGATTGTGCCGTCGTACGAATATTCTCCGACAAAAAGAATATTCCCCGACCAAACGAATATTTTAAAACAACTTGCTTACTTTGCAAAATTTATAAATATTACCCACAACTATAACATTATATCAAATTAACTCCATAATATTCAAAAATGATATTTATAGAAAATTCATCTTTATTTATAAAAGTTGGGGTCTTACAACCTCCCCTTCTTATGAAATTTCGCCCTCGAAATTAGGGTACATACCTGGTATGTCGAAGAGGTAAGGATACCTTGATTTCATTTCAGATTCTAACTCCCAGGTCATTTCCTCAACATCGTGGTTTCTCCACAAAACTTTGACTTGAGGTATAACCTTGGAGCGTAGAATATGTTCCTTCTTATCCAAGATTTGAACAGGAACTTCTTCATACGTCAAATCCTCCGCTATTTCGTCCAGTTCTAACTCAATAATGTGGTTCGGGTCTTCCACATATTTGCGTAACATGGATATGTGAAAAACGTTATGAACACGAGACATACTTGACGGTAAAGCGAGTCTATAAGCCACAGTTCCTACTCGATCGAGGATTAAAAATGGACCGATAAATCGAGGATTGAGCTTTCCTCTCTTTCCAAATCTCGTAACTCCTTTCCATGGAGCAACACGTAAGAATACATGATCTCCTACATCAAATTCCACGTCCTTTCGATGAAGATCAGCATAACTCTTTTGTCGATCTTGTGAGGTTTTTATACGTTGTCGGATCGTTTGAATCTTTTCTGTAGTCATACGTACCAACTCCGGTCCCAACAACGTTGCTTCACCCACCTCATCCCAGCATACTGGAGAACGACATTTTCTTCCATACAATGCTTCAAATGGAGCCATGCCAATACTTGCTTGATAACTGTTGTTGTAGGAAAACTCCACCAATGGTAAGAACTTGTCCCAACTTCCCTTGAAGTCAAAGACACAGAGTCTTAATAAATCTTCTAGAGTTTGAATAGTCCTCTCTGATTGTCCGTCCGTCTGAGGATGATATGCCGAACTAAATCGTAAATCTGTGCCCATAGCTTTTTGTAAACTAACCCAAAATCGTGAAGTGAATCTTGGGTCTCGATCAGAAACTATAAATACTGGCATACCATGCAGTCTTACAATCTCGTTTATGTACATACGAGCAAGACGTTCAAGTGTATAAGTTTCTCGTATCGGTAAGAAATGAGCAGACTTGGTCAATCTATCAACAATGACCCAAATCGCATCTATACCTTGAGAAACCTTAGGAAGACCGGTAACGAAATCCATGGTAATGTGCTCCCACTTCCATTCTGGAATTTCAAGTGGTTGCAATGGACCTTTTGGTACTTGATGCTCCGCTTTGACTCGTTGACAAGTTAGACACCTTGAGATAAACAGCGTTATCTCTCGCTTCATATTGCTCCACCAAAATGTATGACGAAGATCATGATACATTTTGGTACTTCCAGGATGGATTGCAAACGGTGTGTTGTGCGCCTCCATCATGATTTCATACTTTAAATCAGGGTTGTTAGGAACACAAAGTCTGGAGTTGACTCGAAGTATTCCTTCTTCATCGATTCTTGCTTCCGGCATAGCACCTTCTTGCACTTTCTTCCTCATACGCATCAGCTCCAGGTCTGTAGCTTGAGCAGCTTTAACTTTATCGATTAAAGTCGGTTCTACTCGTATATTCGCCATCATCACATGGGTCCCTGGAGTCTTTAACTCTATCTCCATCCTTTGTAAATCACACAAAATGGGCCTTTGTGTTGACAATATCGCACTCGTACTTGCATATGATCTTCTACTCAATGCGTCAGCTACCACGTTCGCTTTTCCAGGATGGTATTGAATGGTATGATCATAATCTTTCAACAGTTCAAGCCAACGTCGTTGTCGCATGTTGAGTTCCTTTTGAGTGAAGAAATATTTAAGGCTTTTATGATCCGTAAAGATCTCCACCTTCTCCCCATACAAGTAATGCCTCCAAATTTTAAGTGCAAAGACAACAGCTGCCAACTCTAGATCATGAGTAGGATAATTCCTCTCATATTCCTTGAGTTGTCTTGATGCATAGGCTATGACTTTTCCATGTTGCATGAGAACGCATCCCAACCCTTTGCTCGAAGCATCACTGTAGATGACAAATCCCTCCGAGCCAGATGGTATTGTTAGAACAGGTGCTGAAATGAGTCTCCTCTTGAGTTCTTGAAAACTCTGCTCACATTCTTCGCTCCAACCGAACTTTGTATCTTTCCGAGTCAGCTGAGTTAATGGAGTAGCGATTCGAGAAAATCCCTCCACGAATCTCCGATAATAACTAGCTAGACCGAGAAAGCTACGTACTTCGGTTACTGATTTAGGTTGCTCCCAGCTTTGAATTGCTTCAATCTTTGCCGGGTCAACAGATATTCCACGACTTGATACTACGTGCCCAAGGAATGCTACCTCTTCCAGCCAGAACTCGCATTTCTTCAACTTGGCATAAAGTTTGTATTCACGAAGCTTTTGGAGTACCAACCTCAAGTGTTGCTCATGATCTTCACGGCTTTTGGAATAAACAAGGATGTCATCGATAAAGACGACCACAAAGTGATCCAAATATTCCTTAAATACCCTGTTCATCATATCCATGAAGGCAGCAGGAGCATTAGTCAATCCAAAAGACATAACTAAGAATTCATAATGCCCGTACCGAGTTCTAAAAGCCGTCTTTGGAATATCCTCAGTTCTAACCTTCAGCTGATGATATCCAGAACGAAGATCGATCTTTGAAAAGAATTGTGCTCCTTGCAACTGGTCAAACAGGTCATTAATACGTGGCAATGGGTACCTATTTTTGATGGTGACATGATTCAACTCCCGATAATCAATACAAAGTCGCATACTCCCATCTTTCTTCTTCACGAACAGAACAGGAGCACCCCAAGGAGAAGTACTAGGACGAATAAAACCAATGTCTAACAATTCCTGCAGTTGGGTCTTTAACTCCTGAAGTTCAATAGGAGCCATTCGATATGGGGCTTTGGAAATGGGTTTTGTACCGGGTTCAAGGTCGATACAAAATTCAATTTCACACTCTGGGGGTAGGCCAGGAAGTTCTTCGGGAAATACGTCAGGAAATTTATTAACAACAGAAATATCATTCAAAGCTGACGTATTTTTGTTTAGATCTGTGACATGAGCTAAGAAAGCTTGACATCCGTTTTTTAATAAACGAATAGCTTTATGGCTTGAGATGACAGCGATTGATTTTAATGGTTTGGTTGCTTGAATTCGCATAATAGGTCGATTAGGAATATGAAAGCTAACAACCTTACGAAAACAATCAATTTTTGCATGATGAGTAGTTAACCAATCAATCCCTAGAATCACGTCAAATGCAAGTATTTTTAGCGAAATCAGATCGACAGGTAATGTGTGGGTACCAACTTGAACCAAACAAGACTTATAAACCGTGGATGTAATGAAGGTTTCTCCCAATGGAGTTTCAACAGCTAAGTCAAAGTCTAATTTCCCGGAATCAAATTTAATCGATGAGCGCAAGTAGGAGAAATAAAAGAATGGGTAGAACCGGTATCAAATAAAGTATAGACTTCGTTAGAGTTTATGATAAGCTTACCCGTGATGACCTCATTCGGGTTCCTTGCTTTCTGGGAGTTCACAAGAAACGCTCTCCCTTGCACAACCGATTTTGACTTTTCTGGGACGGCCTTTGATGCCTCCATCCTAGCTGAATTTGTCTTCGGTAAACGACAAAATTGGGCTAAATGACCTTCTCTTCCACAATTATAACATGCTTTGGACGGCATCGCGCAGTTTGGACTGATGTGCCCCTCCCCTCCGCATTTGAAACATATGATAGGTGGTCGTTCTCCTTCCTTAGCGACAGGTGCTGGTGCTGACGTCTTTCCATCATTGTTGAATCTCCTCTTCTTGAAATGCCCATTCTTATTGTTTTGACCCTGATTACCACCGAAGTGGTTACCATTTCTGGCCTGTTGATTCCCTCCACGCTTGTTGTCACCGCTTCGATGACTGCTTTCACTAGTATTATCATTTTGCCGGCTGCTCTCTTTTGGTTGCGTTGTCTCGTTATCGCGCTCCACCAACTGAGCCCTATTTACAACATCTGAATACAAACACAGTTTATGAGAAACAAGATGTTGACGTATCTCCGGCTTCAAACCTCTTAAAAACATCCGCGTCATTCTTTCTTCATTATCCACCAGGTGGGACGCAAACCGGGATAACTCCGCAAATTTTACCTCGTACTGCGACACGGTCATATTATTCTGCTCCAATTTGATGAACTCCACCTCCTTCATGTGACGAATACTCTCGGGAAAGTATTTGTTGTTAAACAGCTCTTGGAATTTCTCCCAGGTCATCTTCAGTGCGGCAGGTTGAGTACGTTTTATCGATTCCCACCAGTAATCTGCCTCTCCTCGCAACATAAAGGCGGCAAAGGGAACCTTTTGCTCCTCGGAGCAACCCAAGACATCAAATATCTTGGTGATCTGCTTTATCCATGTTTCAGCTACAAGTGGTTTGGGTTCTCCCTTAAACTCCGGTGGTCCCAGCTCCTTAAACTGTTTAGCGGTGACCGCCTGAGAGTTTCCAGTATTTCCACCTACGTTGTGGACAGGAGCCGCTTTCACCTGTTGTTGCATGAATTGCATAAAGCCTCTGAACATTTGATCATTCATCATTTGGTCAGTGTTGTTGTGTGCATGAGGATTGTCACCTTCCTGATGCACATTATCCTGATTATTGATATGTGGTGAATCAACAGTCGCCTGTGCTCCATTGCTATTCTCAACATTCTCAGATGCCATTTCCAGATACTGCCACAAAATAAAAATTAATTGATATGTCATATTTTATCCTTATATTTTGACCGACCAATTAAATACCATGCAAATAAACTTAGGTAGGTCATACTAGCGAAGGAATTCCCCGTCTCTCCCCTCCTAGTTCTATTCTCACATCTTAGCCAGGGATCATATCCCTAAGCTCTGATACCAACTGTGACGCCCCCAAAATTAGGTATACATCGCCCATCTTGGGTCGTCAGATACATAGTATAGAATACAAATACAACTTACTAATACAACTGTCGTGTACAATACGACAAAACATAAACTGTGAGTTTGAATACAAATATTATCTTCTAGAGAGTATTCATACTCAAAAGGAGTCCTCATTACATTTATTAACACACCATTACATAGAATAGTGAGGACTACTAACTAATACTATCATTCGGACCATCACTCCGTTCCCCGACTTGCCCCAGCTACGTTCTCATTTCCTGAAGAGAACAGTGAAAGAAAGGGTGAGCTCAACTAGCCCAGTAAGAAATATTATGACTAAGATAATGCAGAATAAATTATCATTAGCCTTCAACAATGTTAAACTGATAAAATATAATAGACATCAAGTTTAACTTTAGCGGAACAAGCAATCCATTAAGAGAGTCAAGTAGAAAATAAACTCTACTATCTTTTATGATTTAAAAGATTTTCCAACACTGTGATCGCTGAGACTCAGCTTAATAAAATAATCCACATCATCGAATCACCCCTGCACTACGGCCAAGGATATTCGTATATTCATTAATGGTCATGATCATGCCAACAACTGTCCATTAATGCACTACGGCCAATGAGGACTTTTACCACCTCATTTGTAACATTACGGTCATGATTATACCGAATAATCCCTGGTCATAATCATACCAAGTCCATCTATGCACTACAGGCCACAGATGACTTTTAACATTTTATAAACATGAGGATGATGACAATGATATAAGAATTCAATAAAACAAGTTCAAGAATTAATTTATCCAAGAATTAACAACGTCCAAATTGTCAACATGATACTGCATTGTGGAGTAAAATTCAAGAATGATCAGGAGAATATTTTCATGAATAGATACTAGATGAAGCGCAAATATCAAGGATATTCCACTAATTTCATGGAGTATAGAAGTCAAAGTTTTAATCAACTGAGTATAATAAAGAATGGAATAACAAAAGAAATCACCATGCATGCGATAGACCGCACAGACAGGTTATTCTTAACAGAATAATAATAATGGAACCAGGTCCTGCGTAAACGCATAGACATGATATTTCGACAGAATAATAAATAATGGAACCAGGTCCGGCGTAAAAGCACAGACAGGATATTCCGACAGAATAATAAATAATGGAACCAGGTCCGGTGTAAAACACACAGACAGGATGTTCCAACAGAATAATAACAAAAACGGAACCAGGTCCGGTGTAAAACACACAGACAGGATGTTCCAACAGAATAATAGAAGAATGTCACCAAGTATAGGGTAGATCCGCGTATACAGGTTATCCCAACAGAATAATAAGAAATGGAATAACAACAGTTCTCTTCATGAATAAGAAAGAATAACACCCCTTACCGTTTTAAAGAAGAGCTGAAATAAGGAAGTAGTTAAGTAGCAGAATACTCTTCTTCTCTCTCTCTATAGTTTTTCTCTATAGTTTCTCTCTCTAGAGTTCAGTGAATTCGTAAGAAATAATGAAGGAATGAGCTGCTATTTATAGAAAAATAGAATGCATAGTAACTAATCCATGAACGGTCCAGATTGATTACTTTAATTTGACGGTCCATATTTAAAGAAAAATCTTTTAAATAAAATATAATATATTCTATTTATAGAATAACTTTAATAAAGTATTCTGTTTTATATAAAAAGATGTTTCTGTTTTATTACGTTAATAATACGAATAAAACAAAACGTCATTGTCGCTAAATAATTCATATTATTAACTGACAATAATTGAATCAAACTGAGTGACTTCTCACATAAGCATTAATAATCAATACCGTGTGCTACTATGCAACCACACGTATTACTGTACTTTTACTACCGAGTAGTTCAACAGTAACAATGGTAAAACTTCCGCCGTTATTTTTAATAAACTATTTTTGTCGTTTTCTCAATCCGACAATAATTTTATTGTGGGGTCCACCAATGATTGTGCCGTCGTACGAATATTCCCCGACAAAAAGAATATTCCCCGACCAAACGAATATTTTAAAACAACTTGCTTACTTTGCAAAATTTATAAATATTACCCACAACTATAACATTATATCAAATTAACTCCATAATATTCAAAAATGATATTTATAGAAAATTCATCTTTATTTATAAAAGTTGGGGTCTTACAAAAGATATTCAGTAATATCATCATTTAGGACCGAGGATGATGAAAAATATATTTTAAAGAAAACGAATCCAGTGAAACAAAAGAATAAATATTAAGGATTCGTACTTTAAACAATCCAAGTTCAAAAATACTTCATAAATAACCAGGGTGGAGTAAAATTCAAAAATGAAGACCAAAACATAGATCTAATCAAAGATAGGAATCATAATAGACAATCTTGGACACAAAAAAGAAAATTTAATTTTTTCTGTGAATAGTGTCGTATTCATGAATAGTGCCGTATACGTGAATAGTGTCGTATACGTGAATAGTAACTCCGACACTAAAAGATAGAAATTACACAAAAAAATCATTATGCTTCGTGAATAGTACTCGTGAATAGTAACTCGTGAATAGTAACTCGTGAATAGTGACTCATGAATAGTAACTCATGAATAGTAATCCCGACATGAAAAAGTTACAAATTTGATAAAAAGTTTCAACTAATATTTCGGCATAATGATATTGAAGAAATAATATCACTTATGAAGAAAATAACATCCCTTACCTCGAAAGAATAGTACTTCTGGCTGGAATACTGGGTATAGTGCTGAAGGAAACTTGCACCGTATAGCAATACTCAAAGTATCAAAATACTCACAAGAATATGCTCGATAATACAGAGAGAGTAAGAGAAAGAAGATTTCAGTTTCTGGTGTGATTTTCAATTCTAACCTAAGCACCCTATTTATAGGAAATTGCTTAGAACACCAAAGCAGAAAATTTAATAAATTAATAATATAATTTTCTTAATTTCCTTAGCACACCACACCAACTGATTTCAACCATTAACATGTGCCAATCAAATGGAAAAAATATTTTTCTTAATAAAAATAATTAAAACTTTCAAAAATCAATTATTTCGAAACTTCGAAACTTCAATAATTCATAATAAATAGCACTTTTGTCAGAAAAATTTGAACCACATGTCTTTTTCATAAGAAATTTCATTATCTACAACTTTACAGAAGAAAGTTTTTTCAAATTCCAAACACAAATTGACCGAAATCCACAAACGGTCGATTTTACAGGTTATAATCTAATTTCAGTCAAGAAATAGGCACACAGACATGTTTAACATGTTTTAAACAAATTTTGTAACAAAAATACTCTTTCTCCTCATATACTCATATATCCCACATTCATTGTAAAAATATCATTATTATTATATTGTAATAATATAATAAAATATTATTTTATCAGAAAAGATAAAATATCAATTTTTAACAATGGTCATTTTAAAAAAATTTTCCATCTACATCCACATAAAATCAATAATTTTCTCATCATATAAATTAATAATTAATTATTCACAAATAATATTACAGAATTACAGTACTGGCAACCAGGCCGTTCCCAGGAAAGAGGGGGCTTTCCAATAAGGATCTCTCCTTACTGGCGCGCAATTAGGTGACCAAACCTCTCCTTAGACAGAATTTTCTCGACATTGCCAATAATGTTTTCTAATAATATTATTCAGATAATATGAATTATTGCTTCGATAATGAAAAATATTGTGTAGTGACAATTATTGAAACAACAGTAATATAAAATATCAACGCAGCAATTATTGAATCAATAAAATAAAATACTGAACAGTAATTACTGTAACAATTATTGAGTAGTGCCTTTTTACGTAAGAATCAATAATTGGTGCAATACCGTGTGCTACTGTGTAACAACGCGTATTACTGTGTTTTAACCACCGGGTATTCCAACAGTGTTAACGGTAATAACTACGCTGTTATTTATAAACAACTTATACTTGTTGTTTTCTTCATTCAATCGCTTTCTGTTATGGGGCCCACACAAGGCTGCGCCGTCGTACGAATATTTAACGACCAAACGAATATTCTCCGACAACAATGAGTATTTTATAACCACTTGCTTATTTGAAATATTTACGCATTTTACCCATAACTAACCACATTAATCAAATCAACCCTTATTATTTCAAAATAATAAATAGAGGAATTAAATTTTATTTGTTAATAATTTGGGGTCTTACACAAACCATTGCATATAAACTGTCAATACAATTACATACCAAACCTGGTCATATATTAACTGCCAATACCTTTACATCAGATCCAAAAATATACTAAAACTGCAGTTAAAACCATGACAAAAGTATTCAAATCAGACCCAAAAATATACTAACACTACAGTTAATAGCTCAAAAAGATACTAAACATTCACTGCTCTAATTGTTCTAAAATAACCCCAAAAAGTTACTAAAACTAAAACAGATCCATATGGAAGAGCCTTTATTGTTCCCCATTTGCAGCAGTGCTATAGCCAGACTGTGTTCCACCACCATTGCCTGATCCCTGTCTCACAGTTCCAGTCCTCTCCCCAACTGTACCACCTTGTTTCCTTTTAACCTATAAAACAGTTGCAGGATGTTAGTATGTACATTTCATAATTGAAGTAAACATATAAATGCAGTGTAAATTTAAAAATTAAATAACTCACACTAAGCTTTGGCCTTTTGGCAGTATGTTGTGCTTCTGGACCATGTTGTGCTTGGGCAGGTGTGCTCTTACAACCTGTTTTATTATATCCATATTGCTTGCATTTGGAACACATAATTGGAGTCCCTTTCCTTGAAATTTTACCAGTATGCTTTTTTTCTTCAGTTGGATCTTTCCTTCTACATCTCTTTGGCCTTCCAGCCAATCTTTTAGTCAATGGAGGTAACAGGATTGGTAAATCAGTGGTAGGCCAACCATTGCTACCACTCATGGGCTTTAACAGGTGGTTATATGACTTGAGATAGGTTTCAATGTAGTAACAAGGGTCCACAAAATCCTCAACAGGCCTCTCTTGATGAAGTATCCCAGTGACAGCATGATGGCAAGGTATTCCAAATAATTGCCATACCCCACAAGAGCATATTTTTTTCACTATATCCACCACATATTTACCTGACCTGTCACTCACCTCATACATATGCCCCCATCCCAATGGTGATCACAGTACCTTGTCAATTCAATTGCCCTATTCACTTTAGTTAGTATCCTAGGACATAATTTTCCATCTCTTTTTAGCATCTGATCTCTCTTGATATGGATTCTCTCCATTACCTGGGTTTTGATATCTTCAAACATTGTTAAGATAGGTTTATACCTAGCCTCTAGGATCCAACTGTTAAAACACTCTGACATATTGTTTGTCACTACATCACATTTGGTGGTGGTATCAAAGTAAGCCTTACTCCAAAGTTTAGGAGGGATACCTATCAAGGCAGTATGTGCATCCTTTGATTCCTTCCTGATGTCCTTCATTACCTTTCGAAAATCAGCAGGATTGTTGGCCTTTGATGCCTTCCAGAACATCACCTTCAAAGCTGCCCCATGGAACTTTTTCCTCCAATTTGCATATATGTGTCTTGCACAACATCTGTGCTCTACTAGGGGTAGTAACTCCTGAATAGCAGGCACCAAACCCTATGCAAATAAGCAAGATTGTTTGTATAATGATATATTCATGTGTAATGCAAATTATTCTTAAATTGCAAATTATTGTGTAGATGAAATTATTGTTAACTGCACCTTTTGTTGATTAGTAATTAATGTCCATCCCCGGCCTTGTTCTAATCCAACATCATTGCATAACAAAGTTAAAAACCAACTCCAACTGTCTTTATTTTCACTTTCCACCACATCCCAAGCTATTGGGAACATCTGGTTGTTAGCATCCCTACCTATTGCAGTTAACAGTTCTCCTCTACAATATGTCTTTAGAAAACAACCATCAAGCCCAATAATAGGCCTGCAGCCCTCCAACCAGTTCTTCTTCACAACATTAAAATAAATATACATCCTTTGAAACCTTTTTGGAGTGCCCTGATCAGTCCTAATTTGTACAGTGCTACCTGGATTGGTATTTAGTATCTCTTGTCCATAGTCCCAAACACCCTCATAATGCTCTGCCAGTGTTTTCTCTATCTCAGATAAGGCCAATTTTTTAACTTGCAAACACTGTGCAATAAAAGATTTCAATCCATACCTTTGCTTTATTGCCTCTTGTAATTCCCTCAACTTGATCATTGGCTTTGTTCTAATTGTCCCTCCAAACTTATCCACCAACCACCTACATCTAATAATCTTTATCTTGTTGGCCCTAATACAACTGTGGAACTTAGTAGGGTAAGCCTTAATTTGAAACCATTTTTCCCTAGGAACATAGCTTGCCCAAAGCTTCCATGGACATCCTGCTGCACACTTAGCTTGAACTCTGGTAGCTTCATTAACTTTAAACCAGATTCCTTTCCCCTTCCTAACTGCATAATTTTGTATTGCTTTCCTTAGTTGGTCAACCCCAGTGAAAGTCATGTATAACTCAAATTCAACATCTTTGATTGCTGTGTTTGGATTATACACAGGAACAACTCTCTTCCGTTTAATCCTTTGCTCTTCACCTTCCCACTCACTATCACTACTTGAAGGAGGAGTTGCAGGAACTTCAAAGTCAGAATCTTCGTATATTTCCTCCCATGGTTTCATGCCCCTTGTACCAAATTTGGTGATGACCTCATCATCAGATGAGAAAGTAGGCTCCACATTATCTTCATCAACAATTTTCTTCTTCTTGTTAGGTGTGTTGAGTCCTGCCCTTTTCTTTATCCGTCCTTTTTTCTCAGGTGTCACATGATTATCTGATGCCTTATTAACATGTACTGAGTTAGAAGCTTGAGTCCCTGTAGGTTCAGGTACTTCACCACAATCCACTTCAACTTCATCATCCAATTGAACTTCATTATCCAATTGAAATTGAACTTCATCTTCCAACTGAACTTCACAAACAACTTCCAACTCTTTAATCTTTGATTTTATTACCTCTTCCTTATGCAGCCTAGCATTGATCAACTCCTCATTCCCATCATCATCACTTTCTTCACTGTAGTCAGTATCTGTTTTTTCATCTGTAGATTCATCATCATCTCCATTTGGTGCATCAACTTGCACATCAACTTCCTTCTGCAGAAGCTGCTCAACTTCCCTCTCACCTCCTTGACCAACTTCTATCTCAAATGGTAAGAGTTCATCAGTAGAGTGGTCACAATATAGATCAACTAGACCAATTCGTTCACCCTCCTCAACTAGTAACCTAATACTATGGTCATCATGTATCAACTCTAAACCATAACGAATATCCAAGTTCCCAACTTTGAAATACACTGCAGTATTCTTTTTGTAACCATATTTCTTAAGTAAGTTGTATATTTTGTCAACATTCAGCCAGTCACCATCAACGTCATGAAGCAATTCTATAAAACCTCCTCCATAGTGGTATATTGGTTCTTCAATGAACCTACCACCATAATTAAACTCCACAGAAAACAAACCCATGCTGCAAAAGGTACATGGCACAACATTAGATAATAAACATTATAAAATTGAACAATCAGTGGAAGAAATTTACATATAAACCCAAGTCATGGAACAATCATGTACCAAAACTGATTCATAACTTAAACCCAAATCACCATATAAACCCAACTCAAAGAATAATCAGTTGAAGAAAAAAAAAATCTTAATATTTACATCAGTTCGGAAAAAATTCTAAATATTTACATTTAAACCCAAATCAATATATAAACCGAAATTGAAAACCAATCAGGGGAAAAACATCATCATTTTGAAAATTACAGGAGATATTCTAAGGGTGTTACATTTAAACACAAATCGAACAATAATCAGTGGGAAACCACTCTAACTCAAATATTTACAGAAGAATCTCGACAAAGAAAAAAAAATTCACACAAACCCACACATACCTTCGTCTTCGCCAGAGATTTTCATGCAAAACCCTAGCAGATCAAATCGCCCTTTCTTCTTCTTCACTCGCTCTCTCTCTCTCTCTCTCTGTGAACTTCGACTAGTGTGGAACCCTAGTTTGTAGCAATCGTCTTCTTCGCTCGCTCGCTCGCTCTCTCTCTCTCTCTCTCTCTCTCTCTGTGAACTTCGAGTAGTTTGGAACCCTAGTTTGTAGCAATCGTCTTCCTCACATTATCACTCACTCGCTCTCTCTGTGAAAAACGACTCAGACTTCGTTTGATTTGGTTTGATAGTACTTTTCTTTTGCCGTGTAATCCACCTTGGATTGGGCCATCGTGGCTGAGTCATTTTTCTTTTTTTTTTTTTAAAAAGCCACGTAGGAAACATGTAACGTTGATATTAACAGAATTGAGGAACAGTTAACAGAATGATCCAATTAAAAACTTTTAATTTGTTTAATGAGGTAATTCAAAAAATTAAAAGTTCAATGGTGTATTAAATAAAACCTGCCAAGTATAGTGGTGAAATAAATAGTTTTGCCATCTTAAGTCTAATTCTTTCACTTTATATTACTACCTCCATTCTGTAATAATAGTCGTTTTAGTTTTATGCATATAAATTAAGAAAGTAATTTAATAGTCGTTCTAACTTTAATATGTTCTTGATGCTATAATTTATTCAACTGGACCCTTTACTGCCCTTTTAAATGTCAATAGTAAGGGCGGAAAAGAACCTTCCAAGTGGTAGGATGTTAGTAAAGTATAGCATTTGATGTAAAATGGTAACTTTCATATTATCTTTGTCTTTTATAATTTGGGAAATTATAGTTGATAATGTAGTAAGGGTGAATGGGAGAATGAGTTTTTTTTAGGAAGAGGAAGGAACCACTCAAATATGAATCCTGAAGCATAGAAAAGGTTTAAATATCCAACTGTAAACCTTAAGTTTTATATACGAATGTTTTGTGGGTAAGATATTGACATTATTTCAATTGTTTGTGGGCAGGTGGGATAGGATTTTTACAGGGAGTATGGGCTTTTGGTTGTGATCAAATGGCAGGGTAGGAGTTTTAGGGGACACTTTTGAAGAATGATTACTATGAGAATTGTGTAGGGTGGTGGATCAACAAGAAGAGATGCAGTGAGGTTTGCCTATCGAAGTGTTAATGTAGAGGGCTGGGAGACTAAAAATTTATGTTCATTTATCTGTACATTATATATATTAACTTGAAGCTTGACATAGTTATATATATATATATATATATATATATATATATATATATATATATATATATATATATATGGAGAGGCTCTAAAGCGAACCTTAAAGAGCGAACCAAAGACGAACCGTCGTCTTTGGTGTATATGGCGACGATTCGACCCGTCGCCAAAGACTTCATGGCTATGGCGACGGATCAAACCGTCGCCATAGACACCAAAGACGACGGTTTGTCTTTGGTTCGCTCTTTAAGGTTCGCTTTAGAGACGGACCGTGTATATATATATATATATATATATATATATATATATATATATATATATATATATATATATTCCGAATCTTAAGCTCATCCCTTATCCAATTCATCCAAGCTCACCCCTCTTTAGCGACGGATCCGGCGATAGACAATATATAGCGTCGCAAAAAGTATAGACGACGGTTGTATGACCGAACCGTCGCCAGGTCCGTCACTAAAGGAGGGGTGAGCTCGGGTGAGTTGGATAAGGCGTGAGTTTAAGATCCGGACCGTATATATATATATATATATATATATATATATAGCAAGGATCTTAAGCTCACCCTTATTGAGCTCACCCCGAGCTCATCTTGCCTTTTTTTTTTAAAAAAAAAAACATAACAAATAAAAAATGTATAATAATTTTTAGAATTGAAAGTTTTTTAAAAAAAAGTGTTTTGGGTGTGATTTGGGTACATATAACAAAACAGTAACACTGTTTTATTATTAGTTATGTTTATTAGTTATGTTTTATTAATTATACATTTTTTATTAGTTATGTTTATTTTTTATTTTTAAAAAAAAGGCAGGGTGAGCTTAAGAAATGGACTATATATATATATATATATATATATATATATATATATATATATATGGCAAAACAAATGATTTGGACACCGAAATTGACACGTTTTATTGAATACCCGATTGAATTTTTAATTTTTTAAATTAACTCATTGAACTAATTTTTATTTTTAAATTGGGTCATTCCGTTAAAAAAAGTTGACAGACGTTAAAATATTGCTTATGTGGTGCTGACGTGGCAAAAAAAAAATTGCTTATGTGGCAAAAAAAAGCAAATTTTTTTTTTTAAAAAATAAATTAACATTTGAAAGTTTTAAAAATAACAAAAACATAATAAAATAAAACAAAAACAAAAACAAAAAAAATCAAAATATCATTTCTTCTTCAACTAAAAAGATTTAACCATCTTGATTATTTGGCAAAAAATAGAATTTTTTTAAAAAACATAATTTTTTTAAAAATAGAATTTTTTTAAAAACAGAATTTGTTAAAAAATAGAATTTTTTTAAAAACATATATTTTTAAAAAAACTGAATTTTTTTTAAAAACAGATTTTTTTTAAAAACAGAATTTTTTTAAAAACAGACTTTTTAAAAAAAAATAGAATTTTTTTAAAAACAGATTTTTTTTAAAACAGAATTTGTTTAAAAACAGACTTTTTTAAAAAACAGAAATTTTTTAAAAACAGAATTTTTTAAAAACAGATTTTTTTTAAAAAACAAATTTTTAAAAAAAATAGAATTTTTTTAAAAACATATTTTTTTTAAAAAACAGAATTTTTTTAAAAACAGATTTTTAAAAAAAATAGAATTTTTTAAAAGACAGATTTTTTTAAGAAATAGAATTTTTTTAAAAACAGAATTCTACAAAAAATATAATTTTTTTAAAAACAGATTTTTTTTTAAAAATCCTAATTTTTTAAAAAAATCGAATTTTTAAAAAAACAGAACTTTTTTAAAAAACAGTTTTTTTTTAAAAAACAGAATTTTTTTTAAAAATAGAATTCTGTTTTTTTAAAAAATCCTTTTTTAAAAAAAAATCTGTTTTTAAAAAAATTCTGTTTTTAAAAAAATTCTGTTTTTTTTAAAAAAGTCTGTTTTTTAAAAATTTCTTTTTAAAAAAAATCTGTTTTTAAAAAAATTCTATTTTTTTAAAAAATATGTTTTTAAAAAAAATCTGTTTTTAAAAAAATTTCTGTTTTTTTAAAAATTCGGTTTTTTTTTAAAATATCTGTTTTTAAAAAAATTCTACTTTTTAACAAATTCTGTTTTTAAAAAAATTCTATTTTAAAAAAATTTATGTTTTTTAAAAAAATTCTATTTTTGCCAAATAATCAAGATGGTTAAATCTTTTTAGTTGAAGAAGAAAAGATATTTTGTTTTTGTTTTATTTTATTATGTTTTTGTTATTTTTAAAACTTTAAAATGTTAATTTATTTTTTAAAAAAATTTGTTTTCGATTTTTTTTCCACATAAGCAATATTTTTTATTTTTTTTGCCATGTCAGCGCCACATAAGCAATATTTTAACGTCTGTCAACTTTTTTTAACGGAATGACCCAATTTGAAAATAAAAATTAGTTCAGTGAGTTAATTTGAAAAATTAAAAGTTCAATCGGGTATTCAATAAAACGTGCCAACTTCGGTGGCCAAATCATTAGTTTTGCCATATATATATATATATATATATATATATATATATATATATTCCATTTCAAGGATTCACCCCTTTATTTCTCTTTAGCGACGGACTGGACGACGGTTCGGTCCGTCGCTATATCAGAGAACCATCGTCTTAACCTTTAGCGACGGACCGGGCGACGATTCGGTCCGTTGCTATATGTTGTCCGTCGCTAAAAGCTAAAACGACGATTCTATATATAGCGACGGACCGAATCGTCGCCCGGTCCGTCGCTAAAGGGGGTGAGCAAGGTGAGCTAGATAAGGGGTGAACTTAAGATTCGGACCGTGTATATATATATATATATATATATATATATATATATATATATATATATATATATATATATATGCATCAATGTGTTTGTCGAAGTGATATAAATTTAAATTTATGGCATGAAATTAGTGTGTTTGTCAGCTAATTTATGCATGATTTATCTTTATCACTACTTTATAAATAGCAATCCGTTAAAATATGCTAAACACGGACTTGTCAGCTAATTGTCTTAAAGTTTACAATCACAATTTTATTGTAATGGCTAAACTGAGAACCTTGATAAATTTTGGGGTAGACTTGGAACAAAATTATATCCTAAAAGTTGGTAAAATTTGCAAAGGAGACTCTTTTTAGTTGACTAGAGGGAGCAACATTTTTGCTGTTAATCCCTCAGGAAGAGAAATAATGTTATATATTGCTTACAAGAAACAAACTCTATTTTCAACTATCAAAGAGGATCAAGTCTTGAATTGTGATCTCTGTATGTGGTGATCATATTGTTCTTCATCTTCTCCTTAATCTATTTGATATCTGTAATTTGTTTGGAAGGATTTTTATTCTGGTTTTCTACCGTCGTAATTTTCCCCCCAGTTATTTTCATATATTTCAGTTATTTTGATTGTTTCAAATAAATAAATAAATAAAATATTCAGAATTTGAATCTTGTTTATCACTGTTCATTAATAGTAAGAGAGAAAAAGGACAAGAATTCAATATAATGAAGAAAAATGCTCTTTCTATGAGTGATTGTCACAAACTAAATGAATTATATGATGGGATGAAATACTTTTAAAAGGAAAGAAAATATGGTGTTTTCTTTTCACACTTGTGGTTGGTTGTCACAGATAATTGCAAATAATTATTTAATTAATCAATTTTTGTACATGAGAAAGAAACCAAATTTGTTTTGTTTGTTCGCTAATCTTATTTCTGGATTGATAGAATTTAGAGATATTTTCTTTCATGACATTGACTTGTTTACTTCACTCACTTATTACCAGTCAACTCCTCCAATATCTGTTTCAAGTTGGCTAAAAACAAGTTTGATTAGTCTTATTGGTCTATTGTTGGGTAATACCTCCAATTTTTCCAGTATTAATTAGAAAATATTGTCTATATACATTTGTCATGTCCAGAAAAAGGGTAAAAGCAAAGAATTGACTAAAAAAATATAAAAAATCAGCTGTAGTTTGTGGACTAGTCTACTGTAGATCTACTGGCCAAATAATATATATCAAGACAAAGGATAGAAAATAAGCATCGACACCAAGTAAAGTGAATGTGTATCATATACTTTGTGGATCAATAGGCCAGGAGAAAGATAAAAAAAATAGTTTCCCTTATTATTGTAGCATATCTTTAATGAAGCCTTTAAACAATGAACAACTTTCTAACCAGTTTGTTCCCTCATTATTAGTATGGATCATGTTCATCACCATTTTTCTATTTGCTTTTTCCTTCCAATTCAATTATGCTTCTGCTTTTCATCCTGCAAAACAAGTGAGAGGGGAAGCAAAGGCTCTTTTAGCATGGAGAAGAAGCCTCGACGAGCGCAGCCAATCCGTCCTGTCGTCGTGGATTGGAAGCAGCCCCTGCAGTAATTGGACAGGGGTCAGTTGCAACAAAGGTGGGAATGTTGTCATTATAAGCCTCAAGAGTTCTGGTTTAAGAGGTATGCTTCAAAGACTTGATTTTTCGTCATTTTCGAATCTCCTCAGGCTTGATCTTTATAACAATTCACTATATGGGAACATTCCATTTGAAATGGGAGTGCTGCAATCTCTCTTGTATCTTGAATTGGCAAGAAATAGTCTCGAGGGTCAAATCCCTGCTTCTATTGGAAACTTGGCAAATCTCCTAGTTTTAGAACTTTTTGAAAACAGACTTTCAGGAAACATTCCTTCAACTTTAGGAAATTTGACGATGCTAAATAGTCTGTTTCTACATTTGAACTCTTTGTCGGGCTCAATTCCTGTAGAACTGGGGAAGCTCAAGTCCCTTGCTGTTCTGAGATTGTCCAGCAACAATCTCACCGGTTCCCTTCCTTCAGAATTTAATAACCTCACAAATTTAAAAGCTTTTCGGATGAGTGAAAACTTGCTGACTGGTCATTTACCACAGGATATATGCCGCGGTGGATTGCTTGAAAAGTTTACAGTACCCAACAACTATTTCACAGGCCCTGTCCCAAAAAGCTTGAAAAATTGTACTAGCTTGTATAGGCTTAGGCTTGATGGGAACCAACTTATAGGAAATATATCAGAAGATTTTGGTATATACCCAAATTTGAATTATGTTGATTTGAGCTACAATAGGTTATATGGCAATGTGTCTCCAAATTGGGGGCTTTGCCGTAATCTGACTAGCTTGAAGATATCCAACAATAATATTTCTGGACTAATACCACCTGAGCTTGGGGACGTGAATCTACTAGTTCAAATTGATCTCTCGTCGAACAATTTAGTTGGGGGAATTCCAAGTGAATTAGGAAAGTTAGGTTCGTTGCTTGACCTTTTGCTGCATAATAATAGGCTTTCTGATGAAATTCCTCCGGAAATTGGAAAACTCTCCAATTTAGCACATCTTAATTTGGCTAACAATAATCTGACTGGCTCAATTCCAGAAACCCTAGGAATGTGCACTCAATTGTTGAACTTGAGTTTGAGTAAGAACAAATTAAGGGGTCATGTTCCTTTTCAATTAGGAAATTTAAGGTCTCTTCAAAATCTTGATCTCAGCTGGAATTTGTTTGTTGGAGAGGTGCCAAAACTGCTTGGAGAATTGAAAAGCTTGGAGACATTGAATTTGTCGCGTAATGAATTCACTGGTTCCATCAAATCAACCTTTGAACGAATGTTGAGCCTGACATCTGTTGATATATCCTACAATCAACTCGAGGGTCCTCTTCCCAACATCAAAGCCTTTCGAGAAGCTCAAATAGTGGTATTGAAGTATAATAAAGGGTTATGTGGCAATGTAACTGGTTTGGAGGCTTGTCCCAATACACAAAGCACCCAAAGTAGCCAACAAAAACACAAAAAACTTGTGGTTTTGATCTTGCTGTCTTTGTTGAGTGTTCCACTTCTTTCATATATATTTCCTTTGATCTTGTATTCTTTGTATAAGAGAGCTTGGAACAAAAAAATTGAGCCAGAAGTAGAGGAAGAAAATTTATTTACTATATGGAGCTATGACGGGAAAATGGCGTATGAAAATATTGTGAAGGCAACAGACAACTTCAGCATTGAGCATTGCATTGGCGCGGGAGGATATGGACTTGTTTATAAAGCTCGTTTACCAAATGGCGTTTTCGCTGTCAAGAAACTTCATTCACCACAAGACGGCTTGCCGACTGATTTAAAGTGTTTTAGAAATGAAATCCATGCCTTGACAGAAATTAGGCATCGAAATATTGTGAAGCTTTATGGATTTTGTTCACAACCACATCAATCTTTTTTGGTTTATGAGTTCTTGAAAAGGGGAAGTCTTGGAGATATATTGAGGAATGAGGAACATGCAGGGGAGTTTGAGTGGATGCAGAGGCTGAATGCTGTTAAAGATGTAGCTAATGGATTGTCTTATATGCACCATGATTGTTGGCCTCCAATAATTCATCGCGACATATCTAGCAAGAATATTTTGTTGGACTCAAATTGTGTGGCTCATATCTCTGATTTTGGCACAGCTAGACTTGTGAAGCCTGATTCATCCAATTGGACATCATTTGCTGGCACTTATGGGTATGCGGCTCCAGGTATGTAGCTATATATTTATCCAACTTTTTATTGATATGATTTAATTCAATACGCGATTTGTTTCGTTTCTAACCGACAAGGGAATATAGTAAGCTACGGTATGGTACATATACTAAAATACAGATTAATTTTATAGGAGTGCTTATAGTTAAGAATTCTATTAGAATCTAAATGCAATAAAAGCTAAAATTTATTAAAGTTTTTTAGTTGCATCAACAAATTGATTGTTTTATAAATAATTTAGTACAAATGTGATATTTGAGCATCCAATACTAACTTTAAAATATTTATACTTGTGCTATTAACCATAAAAGCAAAGAAATATTTCAGCACGCTAAACTTAGAGTTCCATACTTAGGAACGCCAGTGTAAATACGCAGCTCGCTAACTCTAAGTTAAATTGCTTCCCAATCTTGAAATTGGCGCATGCAGAACTTGCTTATACTATGGAGGTGAATGAAAAATGTGATGTTTATAGCTTTGGAGTTTTGGCACTGGAAGTGATTATGGGGAAGCATCCAGGCGATCTCATTTCATCTTTATCGACATCTTCATCTTCATCATCAACACCACCATCAAACGTACTCGGATTATTGATTAAGAATATTGTGGACCAGCGCCTTGCAGCCCCGGGAAAGCAAGTGGCTGAGGAAGTAGTGTGTGTTGTGAAGCTGGCGTTTGCATGTTTGCGTCCAATTCCACAATCTCGGCCGACTATTCGACAAGTCTCTCTTCAGCTATCCAAACAAATGCAACCATTGGAAACTGCATTTCACATGATTACTTTAGGCCAACTGCTTGACTCCTAAGATTTGCATCTTTTTCTTCTTATTCTTTTTGTACCTAGAAAATTTTCTTTTAGTCTCTCGGTATATAAATGTTGAATATGTGTTGCTCTTTGGGAATGCACTACAATATTTTGTTTAAATAAAAAAAATAAATGAAATATTCAGTTTTAATAGTCATTTTCTTAATGCCTTGGGCATTAGGATTTAGGGGTTGTTAATATCTTCTGATTTGGAGCATGCTACCTCTTTTCGAGCATTTGATCATTTTGCCTTAAATATACTTCAAACCTTTGGGTTTTTTGCCTTTAACAACTTAGATTTTAATGTTTCAACTTTAAGAAATTGAACCTTAATATCTTTAAATTTTTATAAATTAAATATTTTGGCCATTGGGGTGTAATAATTGATCCGAATTAGAGTATATTGGATAATTTCATTTCTAAATCTTTAGAATCACAAAAAATTGTAATCACGTGATTAGTGTGTGATGAAGAAAGAAAATTGTAGTCAATATAAATAATATATATTATTAAAAGACTTAATTGTCCACATTGATAGAAAACCTTAAATATCATTGAAAGCACATAAAAATGAGGCACAGGATTAGTGTGTGATGAAGAAGAAAAGGAGGGAAAATTGGAGCCAATATAAACCATATATACCCTTTAAAGCCTTAATTGCGCTTTTATTTTGAGTCGCGTGACTTATTCCGGCAATAAATTCTAAATTTGGTAGCTAAAATGTTTAATTTATAAAAAATTTGTGTCTTGAAGTTGAAACATTAGGGTTTAAGTTGTAAAAAAATGAAATTTTTTAAGGTTTAAAGTGTATTTAAGCCGATCATTTTATTTAATCTATCCGTTTTACAAAAAGAGTTTTATTTACAAAATTTGTGAATATTAAAAATATATTTCTCTTCTATGTATATCCATAAAAATAATAAGTTATTAGTTTAATAATCTCGTATACTAATGAGCTTATAATAGAAAATTTGTAGACAATGGTTATGAGTGTATTGCAAAAAATTTGTGTCGAATGATAATTGCGAAACATATCAATTATATATGAGATAATTATTAGAGGGTTTATCTTATTACACATCTTTTCAAAAAAAGTTATCACAAATACTTATTCACGTTATTGATAATAAAAAAATCGACGTAAATATTCGTAATATATATTATTTTTTAGATGATTTTGTATATAATTATAGCTAAAATGTTTATTATTTTTGTGGAAACAAAAAAATGACAATGCTACTCCATAAAGTGTGAATAGATTAATTTTGAGTTGATGGTTGTGAATATACATGGCAAAATGGGTTCAAACCTAACGGACAATCTATGTTTGTTCACATTAAATGAGTTTGGATTTTTAATTTCTGAATGAAATTTATTAATGGTGTAGGCCACTTACACCCACTTATTATATGAGTGGACGTGGATTTCTCATTGGGCCCCATATATATAAAATTTTTATAGTTATGTTTAACAATCAAGCTAATGATTTTTTTAAAGTCAAAACTATTTGATTGGCGTTACCAGTCAAGGACAAAATACCAACAACACTTGACACCAACACCAAAGTATAATGATATAATCATAATTCATGGTAAATATAAAGATTGAAATTTAAAGATGTTCAATTACCAAACAACCATCCAAATCCTGCACATAAATGAAATAAGTACATGTTAGAGAATAAATTAACAATGGAGACTTAATAGTGCTCAAAGTATGATTATGTATCCTTAATTAGGGTATAGTCGTGTATTTAAAATGGATCATATCTTATTATCGTCCTGTCTCCGAATTGGAATAGGACTCCTTATTACAGTAGTTACCATAGTGGGATAAAAGCCAATCTCTTTAAAGATGAGAATGCAAAATCAATCCGGTCTGTTCCCATAAAAGTAGAAAGTCAACTAAAAACAAAACTGTAGATTCCTTAAAGATCAAGTCTCCTAATAAGTATATATCGTTACGTGAGAAAATTCTGCCACGTAGGATGGGTCTCACCAAATCCACCGGGCTCACAAAACCAAGTCCCAACACTAAGCATATCCAAAACTTTTGAATTTGCTATATATTTGTATTTTTATAGGTTTCAGTAAAATTTTTAAAAAAATTGCTGATCACAGGGAGATGATGATAAATTTTTCGGTCAAAGAAATCAACAAAGAATACTTTACTTTCTAAAGCCTGATTGACACTCCTCCTCTGTTATTAAAATTTTACATAATCTCCTATATACCCAAACTTTTGGATCCTGAAAAAATATCAGAGTAGAAAGCAAAAATAAATAGATTCCACAACGATAATTCAAAAGTTTAAGCAACATAATATATACATAAACATTGTATAATAAGTGTTCAAAAGTTTAAGCAACAAAAAACATACATAAACATTATATAATAAATGACACAGATAGGATTCGGATCCCTTCCATTACGCCTTTCACTCAAATTCTCCCATTACATATTTAGCGACACAATAAAATTCGTCGTAATAAATGTGTTGCTAATACTGTCACTAAAAGCAATATTTGCATCGCTAAATGTATATTGAGAAAAATTGGATGAAAAGTGTAATGCAGGGAATCATAGTCCACATAAATAGCTATTTAGGACAGAGAGGATCTCCAATGGACTGGTCCGTTGACAGACCAGCTATAGCGAACCGTCGCCATATCCGGTTCATGCGACGGTATGAACCGTCGGCATATCTCTAAAAAACTGTCGCCATAGATGGTCCGTCGACGGACTTTTCCGTTGGAGAACCGGCCTGCTATTTAGGATGTCAAAATAATTAATATCTATCAACTGGCCTAATGTAAGCATATGAAGTGAACCTTTTAGAAGTTGCCTTTCATTCTTTAGCTGCACAGAGACTTGATGCATTGTAGGCCGATGCTGTGGACTTGGATGAAGACATGTGAATGCTAGTTTCATAAAAAGCACCACTTCCTCCATCACTTGATTCATAGGAGATGAGAGGCGTTGATCCAACAGATCATTTATCAGCATATGACATGTAGCTGACGATGACGACGACTACGACGACCATGCCAATGATGACAGAGATGAGATAAAATCACTAGGATGCCTCCCCGTAATCACTTCCAGTGACAACACTCCAAAACTGTAGACATCATTCTTCTCATTTACTTCCATTGTGTATGCAGTTTCTGAATCAAAAACATCAGAACAAGAACTTAAATAGATAAAAAAAATGTAAACATGTAGTCTTTTGTTGTATTATTATTATTATCTAATATAGATCAATTTCTGAATAAAAAACTAGACGCAAAATAGAAATACATCATTCTACTGTTACTGACAAGTCCCAACACTATTTTTAGGTATGAGCAATTTGGACTGGACAAGCTGGATAGCCTTGAAGATAAGATTGAGGTGAGTTTTGCTTGGTGGATTAATCCCACATAATTTGAGACTGATCATATCCTGTTTGCGGTTTTGTTATTTGTTTTTGGGTTTTGGGTTTCCACATATTGTCTTTAATTTCAGTTGATTTCTATGTTTTGTTGTAGTTTCTTCTAAAAATGCCCAACACATAATGATTATATGCAACTAATGGGTAAAATTATATATTTTCAAATGAAATTCCTAGAACCAAAGAGAAACCTACTTTTTACAAAAAAAAAAAGAAAAAAAAAGAGAGACATACCAGGAGCTGCATATCCAAAAGTTCCAGCAAATGAAGACCAATTAGCTGAGTCTAGCTTCAAAAGTTTAGCTGTGCCAAAATCAGATATGTGTGCCCCAAATTCAGAATCAAGCAATATTTTCTTGCTCGATATGTCTCGATGAACAATGGGAGGCAAACAATTATGGTGCATATATATATGACAAAGCATCTGCAACATCTCTAACAACATTCACCCTCTTCTTCCACTCAAATTGTCTCGCTTGTTCGCTGTTATTTAATAGTTTCCACATGCTTCCTCCTTCAAGGAACTCATAAACCAAAAACGAATTCAGTGAATGCCAACAGAAGCCATAAAGCTTCACGATATTACGATGGCATATTTTAGTTAATACACGGATCTCACTTTGTAAAACTTTTTTGATTCTCAAACTCCGCATCCTGCTGCACATGAAGTTTCTTTACGGCAACAACTTGACCACTTGCTAGCTCAGCTTTATAAACAGTTCCACTTCCACCTTCACCAATGAAATATTTGGAACTGAAGTTCTTTGTGGCTTCAATGATGTTTTCATACACCATCTTTCCATCATATCCCCATATTGGAAACATATTTTCAATTTTAACTTCTGTTGGTTCTTTTACTTCTTTCTTCGATCTTCCCTTAATATGCAAAAAGATCCCAATAATCAACCCTAAAAGAAACAAACTCCCCAAAATAGGAAGTGTGATTAAGATCACAACATTTTTGTTCATTTTCACATTGTCTCCAATGGGGCTGGGGCAAGGCGCCAAACCAGTAACATTTCCACACAAGCCTTTATTATTTCTAAAATTTGCTGCCGTGGCATCTTGAAAGGCTTTGATTTTAGGAAGAGGCCCCTCAAATTGATTCCCAGATATATCAACAGATGTTAAACTCACCATTTCATCAAAAATTGATTCAATGGAACCTGAGAGATCATTGTGCGAAATATTCATGATATCTAAGCTCTTTAATCCTCCTAAACGTGGTAACCCGCCATTCTGAAAATTTTGGCTAAGATCAAGTGTCTGTAGATTGTTCAAGTTCCCCATTCGGAAAGGAACACCTTCTGCAAATCTGTTTCTGCTCAAATTCAAGCTCTGTAGCTTCAAGCACGTAAATAGTTGCTTAGGAATTGAGCCAAAAAGTCTACTCGCAGCCAAATTAAGATGTTCTAAATTAGACAACTTGCCAATTTCAAAAGGAATGTAGCCGGAAAGCTCATTATTGCCCAGAAGAAGTTCAAACTATGAGCTTAAACTTCCGAAACTCTTTGGAATTTCACCAGTTAAATTATTTGATGAGAGATCAAGTATAGCTAGCCGAGTTGCCTTGCTAAGCTCAGGTGGTATCCTTCCAGTAAGATTATTGTTGGACATCTTTAAGCTTGCCAAATTTTGGCAAAGTCCCCAAATTAGAGACAACTCACCATACAACTTATTATGACTCAAGTCAATATAAGCCAAGTACGGGTATATGCCAAAATCTTTTGATATATTTCCTGTAATCTGGTTTCCCTCAAGCCTAACCCTGAATAAGCGAGTGCAATTTGTTAAGCTATATGGCACAAGACCTGTGAAGTGATTATTATAAGCTGAAAAATGAGAAAGGGATCCACCAAGGCATATATCTTGTGGTAAATGACCAATGAGATTGTTATCACCAAAATATAATTGTTCCAAATTTGTAAGATTATAGAATTCTGGAGGAATGGATCCTGTGAGGTTGTTATAAGACAAACAAAGAAAATTAAGGGATTTCAGCTTTCCTGACTCTGAAGGAATAGAGGCAGCTAATCGATTTACTCCAAGACCAAGTTTCTTTAATTAGCTGTGTCAAGTTTCCAAGTGAGGAAGGAATGGGACCAGAAAGTTCATTTTCAAAGAGGTATAAATGGGTTAGAGTAACCAAGTTCCCTATAGAATTAGGAATTGAACCGTAAGTTCGATGAGAGACGTCAAATTTCCTATTTCTGGAGGTATGGGTCCTGAAAGTTTATTTGCATAGAGGTATAGAGTGGTTAGGTCTCTCAGCCTCCGTATAGAACTAGGAATTGAGCCACTTAATTGGTTTGTAGACATATCTAGGTAGGTGTTAACGCCAAGATCCTTCGTCACGTCCCAATCACGTAAGACGTCCTGATCGTGCACAGTAAATACGATCAACACCACAAGTTTGACGGCTTCGACTGTCGGGGGATAGCTCAGGCGTGAGAGTCAGTATCGATGTTCACAAGGTTAACAATGAAGGATAAAAATATCTAGTGTCTTGAGAGAGATCAAAAAAATCAGTTGTATGTGTGCGTACCTTTTCATGAAGTCTCCCTTGCTAGGTTATACTCTCCTACCTGGTTTACCGTGCCACCAACTACCATCTGACACAGCCCCCCACTCCTCAATGATCTCTGCCGACTGCATGCAGGCTGTCACCTTTTTTCTCCACTGTGCATGCCGCCGGCCGGCTATAATCCCATCCACATTAATGATCTGCAGACTTTTGGTCAACAACCTTCCTTTTTCATCATTACAAGTCAAAGATAGAGATATTAAAAGAACCAGTGGGTTGACCCACTGGTTTGACCCGTTCTTGTAAGGACCCAACATGACTAAGATAGTGACTAGGCCGAATAACTTAAAGACTCAATAATAAAGACCCAATGGACTAATTAAATAAGTAAGCCCAATCCATTCGGCCCAATAAGAGAAATATCATGACCCAACATTGCCCCCTAGTTTTTTTATTAAATAAGATATTTAATAGAAAACTATAAATGGTCCATGATTTTATAGGATTTGATAGGATCGAAATAAGCCCAAACTGAAATTTACCAAGGCCCAACCGGTGATGGATAGAAAACAAAAATAAAACTGTAAAAATAGATTAAAACTGGAAGTCCAATTGAAAAGCCCAATCTGCTAGACGCTTGAGACTTAGTCCGGACGTCACTTTTTCAAATTCGTGATTATGACTATCCATTAAATGTGCTTGTGAGACCCCTAATTTTATGAAATAAAAGTATTCAATTTTTCTATTTTGGTAAATGGTTAAATTGATAAAAGGTTAAAGTTAAGGGTGATATGTGAATTTTTTTAAAGTAAACAAGTTGTCATAAAATACATGGTCACTATTCACGAGTTACTATTCACGGGTTACTATTCACCCAAATTACTATTCACTCTAGTATCGTTTACTCGAGTATTTGGGACACTTTTTGTGTCAGAGTACTATTCATGAGTTACTATTCACGAATTACTATTCACATGTTAATATTCACCCAAATTACTATTCACTCTAGTATTGTTCACTCGAGTATTTAGGACACTTTTTGTGTCGGAGTTACTATTCACGAGTTACTATTCACGGGTTACTATTCATCTAAATTACTATTCACTCTAGTATTATTCACTCGAGTATTTGAGACACTTTTTGTGTCGGAGTTACTATTCACGAGTTACTATTCACAGGTTACTATTCACCCAAATTACTATTCACTCTAGTATTGTTCACTCGAGTATTTGAGACACTTTTTGTGTCGAAGTACTATTCACGAGTTACTATTTACGGGGAATATTTGTACGATGGTACAATCATTGGTGGACCCCACAACGGAATTATTGTCAGATTGAGAAAACGACAAAAATATTTTATTAAAAATAACGGCGGAAGTTTTACCGTTGATACTGTTGAACTACTCGGTAGTAAAAGTACAGTAATACGTGTGGTTGCATAGTAGCACACGGTATTGATGCTTATGTGAGAAGTCACTCAGTTTGATTCAATTATTGTCAATTAATAATATGAATTATTTAGCGATAATGAAGTTTTGTTTTATTCGTATTATTAACGTAATAAAACAAAAACATCTTTTTATATAAAACAGAATACTTTATTAAAGTTATTCTATAAATAGAATATATTATATTCTATTGTGCATAGTGTTTTTCATAGTAAAATCTTTTTATATAAAACAGAATACTTTATTAAAGTTATTCTATAAATAGAATATATTATATTTTATTTAAAAGATTTTTCTTTAAATATAGACCGTCAGATTAAAGTAAATTAATCTGGACCGTTCATGGATTAATTACTATGCATTCCATTTTTCTATAAATAGAAGCTCATTCCTTCATTATTTTCTTACGAATTCACTGAACTCTAGAGAGAGAAACTATAGAGAGAGAGAAGAAGAGCATTCTGCTACTTAACAACTTCCTTATTTCAGCTCTTCTTTAAAACGGAAATGAGAACGTAGCTAGGGCAAGTCGGGGAACGGAGTGATGGTCTGAATGATAGTATCAGTTGGTAGTCCTCACTATTCTATGTAATGGTGTGTTAATAAATGTAATGAGGACTCCTTGAGTATGGATATTGTCTAGATGACAATATTCCTATTAGAACTCTCAGTTTATGTATTGTCGTATGTTACACAACATTTGTATAATTAAGTTTGTATTTGTATTTTGTACCATGTATCTGACGACCCAAGATGGTGATAAATACCTAATTTTGGGGGAGTCACAGTTGGTATCAGAGCTTAGGGATATGATCCCTGGCTGAGATGTAAGATAAGAACTAGGAGGGGAGAGACGGGAAATTCCTTCGCTAGTATGACCTACCTAAGTTTATTTGGTATTTAATTGGTCGGTCAGAGTATAGGGATAATATGTGATATGTTAATTAACCCTTGTTTTGTGGCAGTGTTTGAAAATGGTATCTAACAATGTTGGGATAAGCATTGGAGCAAAATAATATGACCATATCGCAGTACGAGGTTAAGTTTGCGGAGTTATCCCGGTTTGCATCCCATTTGGTCGATAATGAGGAGCGAATGACGCGAAAGTTTCTAAGAGGTTTGAAACCCTATATACGTCAATACCTCATTCTCATGTTTATATTTTGTTGAAAGTCATCTGTGGCCTGTAGTGCACAGATGGACTTGGTATGATTATGACCAGGGATTATTCGGTATAATCATGACCGTAATGTTACAAATGATGTGGAAAAAGTCTTCATTGGCCCGTAATGCATTGATGGACAGTTTTTGGTATGATTATGGCTATGGATTCTCTTTGGCCGTAGTGCAAAGACTAATTGTTTTATGGCATGATCAGGACCGTTGATGAAAACACGATTATCTTTAGCCGTAGTGCATGCATAATTCGTGGTCGTGATACTAAAGAATATCCTTAGCCGGAGTGCAAGGGTGATTCGATGATGTGGATTAATTATTGAGCTGAGTCTCAGCAGTGAAATATTAATTCATAGATGTGGTAAAAGTTATCTGTGGCTTACGTGCATAGATGGACTTGGTATGATTATGACTAGGGATTGTTCGGTATAATCATTACTGTAATTGAAAACACGATTATCTTTGGCACGTAGTGCATGGATAATTCATGGTCGTGATACTAAAGAATATCCTTGGCCTGTAGTGCATGGATGATTCGATGATGTGGATTAATTATTGAGCTGAGTCTCAACAATGAAATATTAATTCATAGATGTGGTAAAAGTCATCTGTGGCTTACGTGCATAGATGGACTTGGTATGATTATGACCAGGGATTGTTTGGTATAATCATGACCGTAATTGAAAAAACGATTATCTTTGGCACGTAGTGCATGGATAATTCGTGGTCGTGATACTATTAAGCTGAGTCTCAGCATTATTGATTTTACAGTTGTATATCCTTGGCCTGTAGTGCGAAGATTAACTGTTGATTATTGGTTATACAGTTGTAAATCTTTAGCCGTAGTGTAAAGATGAATTTATTAGTATGATTATGAGCAGGAATTGTGATTTGGTATAACCATAATTTTTGATGTTTCAGGTGAAGATAGGTGATGTACATTTTCTTCTTCCTGGGTGCGAAAAGTAATTCAGAATCACAATTATGATTATGAGTTATTCATATGATTGTGGACAGAAATTGTTGATTGATGTTACAGGGATATGGTCACTGACGGAGATATTAGTCTAGAAGACGAGTAATATACTTCGCTAGGGTGTGACTTACCTAAGCTGAAATTGTTTACTTAATAAGTGGATAAATTGTGGTATGTCGATTAACCTTTGTTTTGAAGGTATATTCTAGAATGATATTCGAAATACAGGAGATGAGAAATGGAAAAATCATGATAGAGCGGAATTATCCGGAAAGGTACAATCCGAAAAGAAAGTAAGGTATTCTCATCTCTTCGAATATCAGGTACGTACGTTAATTTCGAGGGCGAAATTCCATAAGGAGGGGAGATTGTGAGACCCCGAATTTTATGAAATAAAAGTATTCAATTTTTTTATTTTGGTAAATGGTTAAATTGATAAAAGGTTAAAGTTAAGGGTGATATGTGAATTTTTTTAAAGTAAACAAGTTGTCATAAAATACATGGTCACTATTCACGGGTTACTATTCACCCAAATTACTATTCACTCTAGTATCGTTTACTCGAGTATTTGGGACACTTTTTGTGTCAGAGTACTATTCATGAGTTACTATTCACGAATTACTATTCACAGGTTACTATTCACCCAAATTACTATTCACTCTAGTATTGTTCACTCGAGTATTTAGGACACTTTTTGTGTCGGAATTACTATTCACGAGTTACTATTCACAGTTTACTATTCATCTAAATTACTATTCACTCTAGTATTATTCACTCGAGTATTTGAGACACTTTTTGTGTCGGAGTTACTATTCAGGAGTTACTATTCACGAGTTACTATTCACAGGTTACTATTCACCCAAATTATTATTCACTCTAGTATTGTTCACTCGAGTATTTGGGATTTTTGTGTCGAAGTACTATTCACGAGTTACTATTTACGGGGAATATTTGTACGATGGTAAAATCATTGGTGGACCCCACAACGAAATTATTGTCAGATTGAGAAAACAACAAAAATATTTTATTAAAAATAACGGCGGAAGTTTTACCGTTGATACTGTTGAACTACTCGGTAGTAAAAGTATAGTAATACGTGTGGTTGCATAGTAGCACACGGTATTTGATGCTTATGTGAGAAGTCACTCAGTTTGATTCAATTATTGTCAATTAATAATATGAATTATTTAGCGATAATGAAGTTTTGTTTTATTCGTATTATTAACGTAATAAAACAGAAACATCTTTTTATATAAAACAGAATACTTTATTAAAGTTATTCTATAAATAGAATATATTATATTCTATTGTGCATAGTGTTTTTCATAGTAAAATCTTTTTATATAAAACAGAATACTTTATTAAAGTTATTCTATAAATAGAATATATTATATTTTATTTAAAAGATTTTTCTTTAAATATGGACCGTCAGATTAAAGTAAATCAATCTGGACCGTTCATGGATTAGTTACTATGCATTCCATTTTCCTATAAATAGTAGCTCATTCCTTCATTATTTCTTACGAATTCACTGAACTCTAGAGAGAGAAACTATAGAGAGAGAGAAGAAGAGTATTCTGCTACTTAACTACTTCCTTATTTCAGCTCTTCTTTAAAACGGAAATGAGAACAGAGCTGGGGCAAATCGGGGAACGGAGTGATGGTCCGAATGATAGTATCAGTTGGTAGTCCTCACCATTCTATGTAATGGTGTGTTAATAAATGTAATGAGGACTCCTTGAGTATGGATATTGTCTAGATGACAATATTCCTATTAGAACTCTCAGTTTATGTATTGTCGTATGTTACACAACATTTGTATAATTAAGTTTGTATTTGTATTTTGTACCATGTATCTGACGACCCAAGATGGGTGATAAATACCTAATTTTGGGGGCGTCACAGTGCTGCCCTCGTGTACTGTGTAACCGTCAGTATAAAAGATAAACTTTACCAAATTTAACAGTTTTACCTGCCAATTTGAATTTCAGACTTTTGAGCACTCTTCTCTTCTCCAGAACTTTTCTTCCCTTCTCTGCAAAATCTCAACAATGGCTTCCCAGGATTCTGAAGCTTCGCCTCCTCTAGTGACACTGATCAATGTCGTCCCACCAAATCCAAACCCGAACAAGGGAGCCTCAAGCTCCAATCTGACAGCTGCAACTCCTAGCAAAACGAAAATATCTTCTAAACCTCGACCCACTCCCTCTGAATTCTTTAGAAATAAGGAATTTTTTACCCATGCGAATACTCCGTTAACTGTCACCGAAGCTGAGTTACGAAAGATTCGAGAGCGATGCCATATTCCAGATACTCATTTGGTAAGAGCTCCTAGATCTGAAGAGAAAATGTATTAACGGCCTGAAGGATGGACAACAGTCCCTGTGACGATTCTCGAGAAAGGAGTCAGGTTCCCTCTTCATATATTCCTAGTGACTTTTTAGGTTTTATTGGTGTCGGGTTCGCCCAACTAGTGCCGAACTCGTACATCCATATCTTAGCCTTCATAATCTTCTGTCATGAAGTAGGGGTCGAGCCTACTCTCGATTTTTTTTTTCACTATGTATAAAATCGGTCAGTCCCGAGAGAAGGGATTTAAAGCTATAAGTAAGCAGGCATCGAAGGTAGGTGAAAAATTTGAAAGACGATCGTTGGTCTCCACCCCATCTAGCAACTTAGGATGGCACAAAGGATGATTCTTCATCAAGGGACCCGAGATTGCCTCTATACCGAACTGGGCCACTGATGAGAAAGTCTCTGTCGACTTCAGGGATATTCCTGAAGAACGCATAATTGAAATGATAGAGCTTTTTGATAACTTTCCGAAGGAAGAGTGGAAATATGGATTACTTTCTAAGAAATCATGGTTGTATAACCACAAATGTAAGTTTGAAACTTTATTTTTGATTTCTCAGAATTTTTGATGATGATGTATATTCTGAAATGTGCCACGTATTCTTCTTGCAACATCGTTAATCAAGCCGAGCCCTGAGGAAGAAAGGGACTATGAGGACTTCCTATCCGGAAAGTCTGTAGAAGATACTGAAACTCCACTGATGGAAGCCTCTCCTGAAGACAACCCACCTACCAAAGCACCTACTGTTGAAACAACCAACGCTGAATCCCAACCCCTCGAGCCAGAAGTTGAAGAGCCCATACCAGAAGAAATCCTTCAACCTCGCCGAAAGAGGAGAGCCATCCGAAAACCCCGACCAATTATCATACAATCAGATTCTGAATCCATACCAGAACCTGAATCAACCATCAATCCAACACCTACTCGTGGGAGTTTGCTTGATTTACCTGCAGACGATCGAAAGCAACTCCTTTGAGCCAAAAAATTAAGAACTAAGATCACCCCCCTGACCATCGATGAACTCCGAGTGCCTCCGTCTTCAACCGATTTCCCTCAAACAAAACCAGTGGAGGTTCAAGTTTCTAATGATGAAGAACATATCGAACCTACTGCAGCACCATCTCGAAAGAGAAAGCAACCATCTGACAGCCAACCAAGTTCGATATCTTACCCGCTCGTGAATCCACTTCGGTTCGTTCCCCGTCCCCTGAAAACATATATACGGACCCTATACCATCACCTTCTCGGGAAGAATATGTGCCTCCCTTTTTTTCTAGGCCCTCTGTTGACGAGTTTCAGAACGATGCGATGGGGTCTCCAACTTTATGGCCCCAATTCAATGCCAATTTTCCCTTCCATCTTTTCAATTCGTTTGTCAGAGATACCGATGAGCATCGGTTCGGCAATAGTTCCATCATGGATTTGATTAAGGAAGGCATGAAGTATCACGCCAAGGTAAATAGTTGTTTATTTGTTCATTTGGAATTTTGTTATTATCTCTTGAAGATTTTGCTGACTATCTTTGAATTCCTACAGGCAAATGCTGTCTTCGGACGTGTCCTCCCTCGATACCAAGAAGTTGAAGCTGAAGAAGACACGGCTAGACAAAAAAATATCGTTCTGAAATTGGCATTGGCCCGAGAGAGGAGTCAACATGGAGATGTCCTTCACACCAATGAGGGTGTTCGGAAAGAGTTGGATCAAATTAAGGAATATCTGAAGACATCTGACAATGAATTGAAATCGAATAAGGAAGAGCTGAAGGCGACTAAAATCAGTGAACGAAAGTTGGCTGATATGAACGTTGGTTTTGTTAAAGAGAACGAAGCTCTAAAAGCTAACAACGAGGAACTTTTTACAGCAAATCAAAACTTGGTGAAGCAAGTCCACGATCTTCAAGTGAGGACTCGTGAAGATAAGGAAAGACATTCGGCCAAACGTCGGAAGCTCCGGCATAAGCTGAAGGCCTTGGAGGAGCGAGGTCCTCCCTTGACTGAAGAATTGCGTAAGCATATACAGACTGAATATCGGGCATCCGATGAGTTAAATACAGAAATACTTCGGGTGTACTCTGAAGGCTATGAAGTCTGCCGAAGTTGAGGGAAGGAAAAACTGATTGCAGCCAAGATAGATTCGGCCCTGCTTAATTTCGAGGATGAAGATAATGCCTGAATTTATCATTGCTACATTCTAGTTTTCAGGACTTTTGTATAAAAATTTCGGTCTTTATGTAATAGTTTAAGTATTAATGAAATATTGAGTTCGTGACTTATGGCTTCTGTTTAATTAAATTTTGTCAATGCTTCAATATCAATTAACTTAAGAAATGTACATTTTTTTGTGAAATTAACTTAAATTGGGGATCAGACAGGGCATATAACAGTTAAGTTGAAGAAACGAAATGAACTGAATTTAATGAACTGAACTGGATGATTCGGACTCAACATTTGAACAAAATAAAGTAGTGTATACTTATCGTTTCCGAAGTGTGAAGTAGATCATGTATAAGGTGAGTTCGGCTGATCCTCCTTGCACCATCAAGATCTTGTTTACCACTCGGGGTAAAACAAGTATATAAGGACATTTGTTTACCACTCGGGATAGAACAATTTTATAAGGACCATGGAATTTGTTCACCATTCACGGTAGAACAAATTCATAAGGACAATCCTGACAAAAAGGCTACCATCGAATGGTCAGCGAGTCCGACCATACCTCCTTACTTCAGTGCATATTGATTTACCACTCGCGATAAATCAATATTAAAAGGACCATAAAATTTGTTTACCACTCGCGGTAGAACAAATTCATAAGTACACTCCTGTCGAAAAGGCTACCATCGAATGGTCAGCGAGTCTACCCCGTCCTCCTTACACCGATGAAGTTTGCCTACCCCGAAGGGCCTGACAAATTCATAAGGACCACCTGCCAAAAAAGGCTACCATCGAATGGTCAGCGAGTCCCCCCCGTCCTTCTTACTCCATTGTGAACTTAAGACCAATATGAAGAAGATCAATTGTGGAAAAGTGAATTTTTTATTGATGATGAACCACCATTTACAGACTTCCGATAAGCTGACTCGATCTCTATTGAAAGTATTTCCGAAGCCTGCCAGCATGCCAAGTGTTCTTAATCTCGGATCCGTCTAATGCCTTTAACCGATAAGTCCCGGGCTTTGGTACTTCAATTACTTCATACGACCCTTCCCAGTTTGGCATTAGCTTTCCCATGTTCTGTGGCGTAGATGCTTCGACTTTTCTGAGGACGAAGTCTCCCACTTCAAATCTGTGAAGCTTTACCCTCTTATTGTAATGCTTGGCTACCCTTCGTTGGTATGCTGCCAGCTTGATCAGAGCCACTTCTCTAACTTCTTCCAATAGATCTAAGTAGATCCTCAGTCCGTCTTTATTATAGATCTCTCTGAACTGACTAACCCGAAGACTTGGAGATCCAATCTCGACTCGGACTAAGGCATCGGTACCATAGGTCAATCTGAAAGGTGAATCTCTTGTTGTAGTCCTCGGCGTAGTTCGGTAAGCCCACAATACACTGAGCAGCTCCTCTAGCCATCTTCCTTTAGCTTCGTCCAGTCTGCGCTTGATCCCGTTCAGAAGCGTTCTGTTGGTCACCTCAACCTGCCCATTTGCGTGTGGATGAGCCACCGAAGTCTTTCTGTGTTGAATTCCTAACTCTTTTAGAAATCTTTCAAATTTTGATCCCACAAACTGGCGCCCGTTGTCCGATATCACTACTTTAGGAATTCCGAAACGAAACACTATAGACTCCTTCATGAACTTCAAACACTCTTGTTTCGTTATCGACCGAAGTGGCTTCGCTTCTACCCATTTTGTCAGGTAATCGATAGTAACTATGATAAAACTGACCTGACCTTTAGCTTTCGGCAACGGACCCAATATATCTACCCCCTAGACAGCAAAGGGTATAGGAGATAAAATCGAGTATAGCTCTTCTGGTGGCTGATGTAGGATTGGACTGTTGAGCTGGCACTTCTCACACTTCTTCACATACTCTGTAGCTTCCTTGAAGATCGTAGGCCAGTTGTACCCCTGCCGAAGTACTTTATAAGCCAAAGACTTAGCAGCCATATGGTCGCCGTAAATACCTTCGTGAACCTCCCGAAGAGCATACTCAGCCTCGGATGGAACCAGACACTTTAACAATGGTGACGAAAATGCCCTTCGATAAAGGTCCCCATCAATAAGAACGAAGTTGGCATTCTTATACTTGATCTTCTTTGCCAGCATCTGATCCGAAGGAAGGAAGCCATCTGCCAGATATTCAATGTACGGAGTCATCCAACAGTTAGATCGCTCAATACACATTACCGCTTCGTGCTAGATACTCGGTTGCTGCAAGACCTCCAAATAAACTGACCCATTAAAAACAACAACATCCGTAGTGTCCAGCTTCGACAATGCATCGGCAATGGAATTGTCATTACGCTCTATGCCCTGAAACTCATAAGAGATGAAATATTGAAGCCGATCCTTTAATTCTGCCAAATACTTGATCATCCTCGTCCCACGGGCTTCATAATCTCTCGAAAGTTGCTTGACGACCAGTTGAGAGTCACTGTAGATGATCAGCTTCTGAACTTCTAGACTCTTCGTTAATCGGACTCCTGCCAGCACTGCTTCATATTCAGCTTCATTGTTCGTTGCTCTGAACCCAAATCTGATGGCTTGCTGCACCTTGAATCCCTCCAGACTTGTTAAGATAATCCCTGCCCCGCTGACATCCGCGGTAGAAGACCCATCTGCATATATCGTCCATGAATTCTGACCGTGCTGAAGAACTGCAACTACTCGATCGGACGTCTCAGCTTCTGGCTGCCTAACATCTGCTTCGGAGAACGAACACTCCACCATGAAATCGGCCAAGGCCTGGCCTTTGATAGCAGTTCGGGGATGATATTCAATAAAAAATTGGGATAATTCCATAGTCCACGCTGCTAATCTCCCCAAAATTTCTGGCTTGCTCATCACCTTCTTCAGCGGTTGATCCGTGTAGACAACTAGGAGCCGACCTTGAAAATACTGCCTAAGCTTTCGACTAGCAATTATCAAAGCGAAGGCAAATTTTTCGATATTTGGGTACCTGGTTTTAGCATCTCGTAGGACGTGACTGACATAATAAATCGAATGTTGTTTCTCACTGACCTCGCGAACCAGTACTGCTCCAACTGCCAACGAACTAGCTGCCAGATATAAATACAACGTCTTCGCCGGAGTAGGTTTCACCAATAAAGGAGCTAAAGACAGATATGCCTTTATGCCTTGGAAGGCGTCTTCACACTCAGAAGTCCATTGGAACGTCTTCGCATTCTTCGATTCCTTCAGTGTGTCAAAGAATGGCAAGCATCTCTCTGCAGATTTAGACATGAACCTCCTCAAACCTGCAATCCTACTAGTCAGACGTTGAACGTCTTTGAATGACTGAGGAGTCTTCATGTCTAGAATAGCCTGGATCTTTTCTGGATTGGCCTCGATGCCCCTTTGACTGACCACGTAACCCAGGAACTTCCCTGCACCGAGTCCGAAGGTACATTTTGTAGGATTAAGCCTCAATTTATGATGGCGGACTGTTTGAAAGCATTCCTCTAGATCATCCAAATGCTTCTGAACAATCATGTTTTTCACGATCATATCATCCACATACACCTCCATGTTCCTTCCCAGCTGCTTCTGGAAGATAAAGTTCATCATTCTCTGGTAAGTGGCTCCAGCATTTATTAGGCCGAAGGTCATCTTCTTATATGCGTACACCGAACGGTGTGTGATGAATGTCGTCTTCGAAATGTCCTCTTTGCATATAGATATTTGATGATAACCTGAAAAAGCATTCATAAAGCTTAGTAGTGCATACCCCGAAGTTGCATCAATAAGTTGATCAATATGAGGCAGAGGATAGAAGTCCTTCGGGCATGCTTTATTCAGGTCGGTGTAGTCGATGCAAACTCGTCATTTTCCGTTCTGCTTCTGCACCAGCACTACATTTTCCATCCACTCTGGATAATCAATCTCGAAGATGAAATCAGCAGCTGTCAGCTTCGTGATCTCCTCATCAATAATTGTCTGACGCTCAGGTGCGAAGATCCGCCTTTTCTGTCGAACAGGCTTCTTTGATGGATCCACATCCAGCCGATGTTCGGCAATCTTTTGGCTGATTCCAGGCATGTCTTATGGCTCCCATGCAAAGATGTCCGCATAACAGCGAAGAAGTTCCATAAGATTTATCCGAAGAGGTTCCTGTAAACCCAAACCTATCTTCACTGTCTTATCTTTCTTTCCCAGAACCAGCTCGATCTCCTCTGTCTCTCCTGCAGGAATAACCAATGGCTCCGAACTGCTTTCAGTGAAGGGCTCGATCTCAATCGCCATGGTTTGCTTCTGCTTGCTGACCCCTACTCCCGAGGAAATAACAGCGTTCCGATAACAGCGTCGGGCCAGATCTAAGTCTCCTGCCACCTCTCTAACTCCGTGCGCTGTTGGAAACTTGATCTTAAAGTGAGGGATGGATGTCACTGCTTGGAGAACAGTCAAGGTAGGTCGTCCCAATATGGCGTTGTAGGCCGAATCTATATGCACAACATAAAATTTACATGTTATTTTTACCTGTTGCGGGGCAGTGCCGAAGATGACTGGTAGCTCAATAGGTCCTGCCACTTTGACCGGATTGTTGCTGAAGCCATATAGGGGAGCCTCCTGCTCAACCTCCATCCTTCGCCCATCAAGATGCATCCTTTGATAAGCATAAGCATACAAAATATCCACCGAAGACCTGTTGTCTATCATCATGCGCCTCATATCTACCGAACCCACCTGTGCAGTGATCACCAGTGCTCCTTCATGGGGTTCGATGGGATCCGAAGGGTAGTCTGCATCGATGAAGGATATAACAGTCCCTAGAAACGGTCTGTCGATTTTCAGGAGAGCACTTGCCACGGACATGATAGAGTCCAGATATCCCCTCCTCTTCTTTCCTACCAACTTCCCTGCTGTCCCACCGGTTATTACATCAACGACGTGCCTTGGGGGCTACTTTGGAGCAGGCTGCACGGGGGGAGCCGTCTGAATTGTCTGATTTGTACGGTCAACATTCTGCTGCTCTTGTTGGTCCCTCCCGGCCACATATTGAACCAGCAAACCACTTTGAACCTTCCTCTCCACAAAATCTTTCAAATTGTAACACTTCTTAGTGTCGTGACTTGCAGCTTGATGATAGCCACAATATTTCTGAGCATTGCCCTGTCCTGGCTTAAAGTTGTCACGAGGTGGTTCAAAGAACGGCTGGCCCCTGATCTGATCCAGAATCACCGACCTATCCGTATTCAGTTTGGTGTAAACCTTATTCACCTTCTGGGCGGGAGCAGGTGGGCGGTTATTTCCTTGTTGCCATATGTTATTGTACTTCTTCGAGCTGCCCTCTGGCCGATCGTTATATCCTCCCACCTTTTTCTGATCGCCTTTAGCTTTAGGAATATCTGCCTCCTTCATTCGGTTCGAAGAAGGAAGTTTCAGGCTATTCATGGCCTCCTCCACCACAATATAGTCTTCTGCCTTATCAAAAGCTTCTACTAAGCTCTTCGGATGATGAAACATCAGCTTCTTCACCAACTTTTCGGACTTCACCAGATCTAGCCCGTTCTGAAACAAACCCACAGCCTGAAGATCATTAAGTTCGGACACCTGGCCAACTGCCTCCCTAAACCTCTTCACATACTGTCCCAAAGACTCATTGGTGAATTGTCTAACCTGTGCTAAAGAACCTGTGGGCTTCCCCCGTCTTCGGTTGCTCCCGAAATGAGCATGGAATTTATCGCACAGCTCAGACCATGATGACACTGAATCTGCCGGCAAAGTTCCCATCCACTGCCTCGCATCCTTCCTTAACGTTGTGACGAACGTATGGCACTTGGCAGCATCGGTAAAGTCATAATAATCCACCAGCCGGTCAAACGCATGACTATGGTCATAAGGGTCCCCAGACCCATCGTAACTCTCCATGTGAGGTAACTTTTTGGTGGTATCTGTCTTCTCCTTAAGAATATCCGAGGAAAATTAGGACGCCTTCTTCCCTGGAGTATCTTTCACCTGTTGAACCTCAACTAATTGCTTTCGGAGCTCTTTCAATTCTTTAACCAGATACTCCACTCCTTCTGGTTGAGATAAGGCTTCTTTCTCCGGCGACTCTTTCCTCCTCGGAATGGACTAACCTTCTCTAATGGAAACCAACGCCCCTGGTGGGCTTTTGGACTTACTTTGGCGTGTGGCCCTGCCATCGCGTTGAGAGTGCTCATGATGCCGCTCTTTCATTCTACCTTCTGGCACGACCTCCCTCGACCTACTCCTCCGTCGAACACCATCTCGGTCTTGAGATCCGACGTCAATAAGTGCTCTCTTTGATGCTACAGGAGTTCTGCTCTTCCTCGATCTCCTTCAATCATGAGAACGGTCCCGAGACACATGTATAGAATGTTCTGACTCTTTCCCCTCTCGTCGTTGTACATCCTTATGCCTACCACGCCTCTTGGACTGGACATAAGTGGACGCCTCGTCCTTAAGATCGGCCATCCGAAGCATCTGCACATCTATATCATCCCTTTGCTTTAGGAGAACCTCCAAAGCTTTATCTGCCTCTTCTACCATCTTCGCCAACTTGGCAGCTTTATCGCCCCGACCACTTCGGTGATGGGTTCCAGGCGGGGAACCCCCTGCTTGCCCTCGGTCGGGGTCTCAGCCTTTATCATCAGCAAACACCAACCTCCGTCTGACGCCACCATGAGCTCTCGAACGAGAACCCCTGGAAACATGCTTGGAAGCAGTGCTCTCACTCTCATGAGCACTCCTCGAAGGACCCAGACGATCCTTGACAGAAATGTGTTGTACAGATGAGCTTACAGCCCTCGGTTGTCCTTCAGGTGTAACTGCTCTACTCTTCACCATCTTATCCGACGTAAAACAAATGAAGGTTGTGATTGGAAATTATAAGACACTAGAATTCAGCCCTCCTTCTAGCGCCAATGTTAACGCCAAGATCCTTTGTCACGTCCCAATCACGTAAGACTTCCTGATCATGCACATTAAACACGATCAACACCACAAGCTTGACGGCTTCGACCGTCGGGGGATAGCTCAGGCATGAGAGTCAGTATCGGTGTTCACAAGGTTAACAATGGAGGATAAAAATATCTAGTGTCTTGAGAGAGATCAAAAAATTCAGTTGTATGTGTGCGTACCTTTTCATGAAGTCTCCCTTGCTAGGTTATACTCTCCTACCTGGTTTACCGTGCCACCCACTACCATCTGACACAGCCCCCCACTCCTCAGTGATCTCTGCCGACTGCATGCAGGCTGTCACCTTTTTTCTCCACTGTGCATGCTGCCGGCCGGCTATAATCCCATCCACATTAATGATCTGCAGACTTTTGGTCAACAACCTTCCTTTTTCATCATTACAAGTCAAAGATAGAGATATTAAAAGAACCAGTGGGTCGACCCACTGGTTTGACCCGTTCTTGTAAGGACCCAACATGACTAAGATAGTGACTAGGCCGAATAACTTAAAGACTCAATAATAAAGACCCAATGGACTAATTAAATAAGTAGGTCCAATCCATTCGGCCCAATAAGAGAAATATCATGACCCAACAGTAGGTGAGCTTGGAAAGGCTACCAATGCTCGAGGATATTTTCCCATATAATGCGTTGGTATTAACATAAAGAACGAGGAGACAAGGCAACGACGAGAAATTAAGATTGTGAAGCGTACCTTTTAAACCAAAACCGGTAAGGTTTATGTAAGTGACACTTCCAGCGCCGTTGCAACCAATCCCAGTCCAATTATTAATGCAAGGGTTGCTTAATCCAGCCCATGAAAACAATTGGCTTCTGTTCTCAAGGCTCGCCTTCCATGCTAAAAGGGCTTCTGCTGCTTCTTCTAATTCTTTTGCAGTTGTTGAAGCATTATTAAGGTGGGAAGAATTAGAAGAAATGGCAAGCAAAAATACTATGTACATAATTACATGCAAAGGAGAAACAAATTGGTCAGAGAGTGATTTATAAAATGGGAGCTTCATTGCTGCTTTTGCACAATGAGTTGCAAAAGAACAATTTATGTTCGGATGAGTGGCTTTCATGCAACTATATGTCCATCTGAGCTAGGTCTTTATATACCCGCATGGGTGAAGGAGATCGAATTACTTGTGGACCAAAGAGAATGCACGCGGTTATGGTTAAATTGTCACACCACATACCACTATGAGTACGCGGTTATGGTTAATATTTGTTATAACAAAAAATTATATATAAAACTTTATGATTGTATGTGGCGTGACAACTTCACTCTAATCCAATCCAAAAAGATTGTCAAATGTACATGACATTTTTGGTAGGATACAAAAAGTATTAAACTTCAAATTAACTTTCTTGCAACTTGATGAAAGAATAATTGTGACGCCCCCAAAATTAGGTATACATCACCCATCTTGGGTCGTCAGATACAAAGTACAGAATACAAATACAACTTACTAATACAACTGTCGTGTACAATACGACAAAACATAAACTGCGAGTTTGAATACAAATATTATCTTATAGAGAGTATTCATACTCAAAAGGAGTCCTCATTACATTTATTAACACACTATTACATAGAATAGTGAGGACTACTAACTAATACTATCATTCGAACCATCACTCCGTTCCCCGACTTGCCCCAGCTACGTTCTCATTTCCTGAAGAGAACAGTAAAAGAAAGGGTGAGCTCAACTAGCCCAGTAAGAAATATTATGACTAAGATAATGCAGAATAAATTATCATTAGCCTTCAACAATATTAAACTGATAAAATATAATAGACATCAAGTTTAACTGCAGCGGAACAAGCAATCCATTAAAAGAGTCAAGTAGAAAATAAACTCTACTATCTTTTATGATTTAAAAGGTTTTTCAACACTGCTATCGCTGAGACTCAGCTTAATAAAATAATCCACATCATCGAATCACCCCTGCACTACGGCCAAGGATATTCGTGTATTCATTAATGGTCATGATCATACCAACAACTGTCCATCAACGCACTACGGGACAATAAGGACTTTTACCACATCATTTGTAACATTACGGTCATGATTATACCGAATAATCCCTGGTCATAATCATACCAAGTCCATCTATGCACTACAGGCCACAGATGACTTTTAACATTTTATAAACATGAGGATGATGACAATGATATAAGAATTCAATAAAACAAGTTCAAGAATTAATTTATCCAAGAATTAACAACGTCCAAATTGTCAACATGATACTGCTTTGTGGAGTAAAATTCAAGAATGCTTAGAAGAATATTTTTATGAAAAGATACTGGATGAAACGCAATTATCAAGGATATTCCACAAATTTCATGGAGTATAGAAGTCAAAACTTAACCAACTGAGTATAATAAAGAATGGAATAACAAAAGAAATCACCATGCATGCGATAGACCGCACAGACAGGTTATTCCCACAGAATAATAAATAATGGAACCAGGTCGGGCGTAAACGCACAGACAGGATATTCCGACAGAATAATAAATAATGGAACTAGGTCCGGCGTAAACGCACAGACAGGATATTCCAACAGAATAATAAATAATGGACCTAGGTCCGGTATAAAACACACAGACAGGATGTTCCAACAGAATAATAACAAGACGGAATCAGGTCCGGTGTAAAACACACAGACAGGATGTTCCAACAGAATAATAATAAAAACGGAACCAGGTCCGGTGTAAAACACACAGACAGGATGTTCCAACAAAATAATAGAAGAATGTCACCAAGTATAGGGTAGACTGCGTATACAGGTTATTCCAACAGAATAATAAGAAATGGAATAACAACAGTTCTCTTCATGAATAAGAAAGAATAACACCCTTACCGTTTTAAAGAAGAGCTGAAATAAGGAAGTAGTTAAGTAGTAGAATACTCTTCTTCTCTCTCTCTATAGTTTTTCTCTATAGTTTCTCTCTCTAGAGTTCAGTGAATTCGTAAGAAATAATGAAGGAATGAGCTGCTATTTATAGAAAAATAGAATGCATAGTAACTAATCCATGAACGGTCCAGATTGATTAATTTAATCTGACGGTCCATATTTAAAGAAAAATCTTTTAAATAAAATATAATATATTCTATTTATAGAATAACTTTAATAAAGTATTCTGTTTTATATAAAAAGATGTTTCTGTTTTATTACGTTAATAATACGAATAAAACAAAACGTCATTATCGCTAAATAATTCATATTATTAACTGACAATAATTGAATCAAATTGAGTGACTTCTCACATAAGCATTAATAATCAATACCGTGTGCTACTATGCAACCACACGTATTACTGTACTTTTACTACCGAGTAGTTCAACAGTAACAATGGTAAAACTTCCGCCGTTATTTTTAATAAAATATTTTTGTCGTTTTCTCAATCCGACAATAATTCCGTTGTGGGGTCCACCAATGATTGTGCCGTTGTACGAATATTCCCTGTTAAAACGAATATTTCCCGACCAATCGAATATTATATAACAACTTGCGTACATTGCAAAATTTATAAATATTACCTACAACTATAACATTATATCAAATTAACTCCATAATATTCAAAAATGATATTTATAGAAAATTCATCTTTATTTATAAAAGTTGGGGTCTTACAACCTCCCCTTCTTATGAAATTTCGCCCTCGAAATTAGGGTACGTACCTGGTATGTCGAAGAGGTAAGGATACCTTGATTTCATTCAGATTCTAACTCCCAAGTCATTTCCTCAACATCTTGGTTTCTCCACAAACTTTGACTTGAGGTATAACCTTGGAGCTTAGAATATGTTCCTTCTTATCCAAGATTTGAACAGGAACTTCTTCATACGTCAAATCCTCCGCTATTTCGTCCGGTTCTAACTCAATAATGTGGTTCGGGTCTTCCACATATTTGCGTAACATGGATATGTGAAAAATGTTATGAACACGAGACATACTTGGCGGTAAAGCGAGTCTATAAGCCACAGTTCCTACTCGATCGAGGATTAAAAATGGACCGATGAATCGAGGATTGAGCTTTCCTCTCTTTCCAAATCTCGTAACTCCTTTCCATGGAGCAACACGTAAGAACACATGATCTCTTACATCAAATTCCACGTCGTTTCGATGAAGATCAGCATAACTCTTTTGTCGATCTTGTGAGGTTTTTATACGTTGTCGGATCGTTTGAATCTTTTCTGTAGTCATACGTACCAACTCCGGTCCCAACAACGTTGCTTCACCCACCTCATCCCCGCATACTGGAGAACGACATTTTCTTCCATACAATGCTTCGAATGGAGCCATGCCAATACTTGCTTGATAACTGTTGTTGTAGGAAAACTCCACCAATGGTAAGAACTTGTCCCAACTTCCCTTGAAGTCAAAGACACAGAGTCTTAATAGATCTTCAAGAGTTTGAATAGTCCTCTCTGATTGTCCGTCCGTCTGAGGATGATATGCTGAACTAAATCGTAACTCCGTGCCCATAGCTTTTTGTAAACTAACCCAAAATCGTGAAGTGAATCTTGGGTCTCGGTCAGAAACTATGGATACTGGCATACCATGCAGTCTTACAATCTCGTTTATGTACATACGATCAAGACGTTCAAGTGTATAAGTTTCTCGTATCGGTAAGAAATGAGCAGACTTGGTCAATCTATCAACAATGACCCAAATCGCATCTATACCTTGAGAAACCTTAGGAAGACCGGTAACGAAATCCATGGTAATGTGCTCCCACTTCCATTCTGGAATTTCAAGTGGTTGCAATGGACCTTTTGGTACTTGATGCTCCGCTTTGACTCGTTGACAAGTTAGACACCTTGAGATAAACAACGCTATCTCTCTCTTCATATTGCTCCACCAAAATGTATGACGAAGATCATGATACATTTTGGTACTTCCAGGATGGATTGCAAACGGTGTGTTGTGCGCCTCCATCATGATTTCATACTTTAAATCAGGGTTGTTAGGAACACAAAGTCTGGAGTTGACTCGAAGTATTCCTTCTTCATCGATTCTTGCTTCCGGCATAGCACCTTCTTGCACTTTCTTCCTCATACGCATCAGCTCCAGGTCTGTAGCTTGAGCAGCTTTAACTTTATCGATTAAAGTCGGTTCTACTCGTATATTCGCCATCATCACATGGGTCCCTGGAGTCTTTAACTCTATCTCCATCCTTTGCAAATCACACAAAATGGGCCTTTGTGTTGACAATATCGCACTCGTACTTGCATATGATCTTCTACTCAATGCGTCAGCTACCACGTTCGCTTTTCCAAGATGGTATTGAATGGTATGATCATAATCTTTCAACAATTCAAGCCAACGTCGTTGTCGCATGTTGAGTTCCTTTTGAGTGAAGAAATATTTGAGGCTTTTATGATCCGTAAAGATCTCCACCTTCTCCCCATACAAGTAATGCCTCCAAATTTTAAGTGCAAAGACAACAGCTGCCAACTCTAGATCATGAGTAGGATAATTCCTCTCATATTCCTTGAGTTGTCTTGATGCATAGGCTATGACTTTTTCATGTTGCATGAGAACGCATCCCAACCCTTTGCTCGAAGCATCACTGTAGATGACAAATCCCTCCGAGCCAGATGGTATTGTTAGAACAGGTGCTGAAATGAGTCTCCTCTTGAGTTCTTGAAAACTCTGCTCACATTCTTCGCTCCAACCGAACTTTGTATCTTTCCGAGTCAGCTGAGTTAATGGAGTAGCGATTCGAGAAAATCCTTCCACGAATCTCCGATAATAACCAGCTAAACCAAGAAAGCTACGTACTTCGGTCACTGATTTAGGTTGCTCCCAGCTTTGAATAGCTTCAATCTTTGTCGGGTCAACCGATATTCTACGACTTGATACTATGTGCCCAAGAAATGCTACCTCCTCCAACCAGAACTCGCATTTCTTCAACTTGGCATAAAGCTTGTATTCACGAAGCTTTTGGAGTACCAGCCTCAAGTGTTGCTCATGATCTTCACGGCTTTTGGAATAAATAAGGATGTCATCAATAAAGACAACCACAAAGTGATCCAAATATTTCTTGAATACCCGGTTCATCATATCCATGAAGGCAGCAGGAGCATTAGTCAATCCAAAGGACATGACTAGGAATTCATAATGCCCGTACCGAGTTCTAAAAGCCGTCTTTGGAATATCCTCAGTTCTAACCTTCAGCTGATGATATCCAGAACGAAGATCGATCTTTGAAAAGAATTGTGCTCCTTGCAACTGGTCAAACAGGTCATCAATACGTGGCAATGGGTACCTGTTTTTGATGGTGACGTGATTCAACTCCCGATAATCAATACAAAGTCGCATACTTCCATCTTTCTTCTTCACGAATAGAACAGGAGCACCCCAAGAAGAAGTACTAGGACGAATAAAGTCAATGTCTAACAATTCCTGCAGTTGGATCTTTAACTCCTGAAGTTCAATAGGAGCCATTCGATATGGGGCTTTGGAAATGGGTTTTGTACCGGGTTCAAGGTCGATACAAAATTCAATTTCACGCTCTGGGGGTAGGCCAGGAAGTTCTTCAGGGAATACGTCAGGGAATTTATTAACAATAGAAATATCATTCAAAACTGACGTATTTTTGTTTAGATCCGTGACATGAGCTAAGAAAGCTTGACATCCGTTTTTCAATAAACGAATAGCTTTATGGCTTGAGATGACAGCGATTGATTTTAATGGTTTGGTTGCTTGAATTCGCATAATAGGTCGATTAGAAATATGAAAGCTAACAACCTTACGAAAACAATCAATTTTTGCATGATGAGTAGTTAACCAATCAATCCCTAGAATCACGTCAAATGCAAGTATTTTTAATGAAATAAGATCGACAGGTAATGTGTGGGTACCAACTTGAACCAAACAAGACTTATAAACCGTGGATGTAATGAAGGTTTCTCCCAATGGAGTTTCAACAGATAAGTCAAAGTCTAATTTCTCCGGAATCAAATTTAATCGATGAGCGCAAGTAGGAGAAATAAAAGAATGGGTAGAACCGGTATCAAATAAAGTATAGACTTCGTTAGAGTTTATAATAAGCTTACCCGTGATGACCTCATTCGGGTTCCTTGCTTTCTGGGAGGTCACAACAAACGCTCTCCCTTGCACTACCGGTTTTGACTTTTCTGGGACGGCCTTTGGTGTCTCCATCTTGGCTGAACTTGTTTTTGGTAAACGACAAAATCGAGCTAAATGACCTTCTCTTCCACAATTATAACATGCTTTAGACAGCATCGCGCAGTTTGGACTGATGTGCCCCTCCCCTCCGCATTTGAAACATATGATAGGTGGTCGTTCTCCTTCCTTAACAACGGGTGCTGGTGCTGACGTCTTTCCATCATTGTTGAATCTCCTCTTCTTGAAATGACCATTCTTATTATTTTGGCCCTGATTACCACCGAAGTGGTTACTATTTCTGGCCTGTTGATTCCCTCCACGCTTGTTGTCACCGCTTCGATGACTGCTCTCACTGGTATTATCATTTTGTCGACTGCTCTCTTTTGGTTGCGTTGACTCGTTATCGCGCTCCACTAACTGAGCCCTATTCATAACATCTGAATACAAACACAGTTTATGAGAAATAAGATGTTGACGTATCTCAGGTTTCAAACCTCGCAAAAATATTCGCGTCATTCGGTCTTCATTATCCACCAAGTGGGACGCAAACCGGGACAACTCAGCAAATTTAGCCTCATACTGCGACACGGTCATATTATTCTGCTCCAATTTGATGAACTCCACCTCCTTCATGTGACGAACACTTTTGGAAAAGTATTTGTCATTGAACAGCTCTTGGAACTTCTCCCAAGACATCTTCAGTGCGGCAGGTTGAGTACGCTTAATCGATTCCCACCAGTAATCTGCCTCTCCTCGCAACATAAAGGCGGCAAAGGGAACCTTTTGCTCCTCGGAGCATCCCAAGACATCAAATATCTTGGTAATCTGCTTTATCCATGTTTCCGCTATAAGTGGTTTTGGCTCTCCCTTAAACTCTGGTGGTCCCAGCTCCTTGAACTGTTTAGCGGTGACCGTCCGAGAGTTTTCAGTATTTCCACCTATATTTTGGACAGGAGCCGCTCTTGCCTACTGTTGCATGAACTGCATAAAGTTTCTGAACATTCCATCATTCATCATCTGGTCAGTGTTGTTGTTTGCATGAGGATTGTCACCTTCCTGATGCACATTATCCTGATTATTGATATGTGGTGAATCAACAGTCGCCTGTGCTCCATTGCTATTCTCAACATTCTCAGATGCCATTTTCAGATACTGCCACAAAATAAAAGTTAATTGATATGTCATATATTATCCTTATATTATGACCGACCAATTAAATACCATGCAAATAAACTTAGGTAGGTCATACTAGCGAAAGAATTCCCCGTCTCTCCCCTCCTAGTTCTATTCTCACATCTTAGCCAGGGATCATATCCCTAAGCTCTGATACCAACTGTGACGCCCCCAAAATTAGGTATACATCACCCATCTTGGGTCGTCAGATACAAAGTACAGAATACAAATACAACTGTCGTGTACAATATGACAAAACATAAACTGCGAGTTTGAATACAAATATTATCTTCTAGAGAGTATTCATACTCAAAAGGAGTCCTCATTACATTTATTAACACACTATTACATAGAATAGTGAGGACTACTAACTAATACTATCATTCGAACCATCACTCCGTTCCCCGACTTGCCCCAGCTACGTTCTCATTTTCTGAAGAGAACAGTGAAAGAAAGGGTGAGCTCAACTAGCCCAGTAAGAAATATTATGACTAAGATAATGCAGAATAAATTATCATTAGCCTTCAACAATGTTAAACTGATAAAATATAATAGACATCAAGTTTAACTGCAGCGGAACAAGCAATCCATTAAAAGAGTCAAGTAGAAAATAAACTCTACTATCTTTTATGATTTAAAAGGTTTTTTAACACTGCTATCGCTGAGACTCAGCTTAATAAAATAATCCACATCATCGAATCACCCCTGCACTACGGCCAAGGATATTCGTGTATTCATTAATGGTCATGATCATGCCAACAACTGTCCATCAATGCACTACGGGCCAATGATGACTTTTACCACATCATTTGTAACATTACGGTCATGATTATACCGAATAATCCCTGGTCATAATCATACCAAGTCCATCTATGCACTACAGGCCACAGATGACTTTTAACATTTTATAAACATGAGGATGATGACAATGATATAAGAATTCAATAAAACAAGTTCAAGAATTAATTTATCCAAGAATTAACAACGTCCAAATTGTCAACATGATACTGCTTTGTGGAGTAAAATTCAAGAATGCTTAGAAGAATATTTTCATGAAAAGATACTGGATGAAACGCAATTATCAAGGATATTCCACAAATTTCATGGAGTATAGAAGTCAAAACTTAACCAACTGAGTATAATAAAGAATGGAATAACAAAAGATATCACCATGCATGCGATAGACCGCACAGACAGGTTATTCTCACAGAATAATAAATAATGGAACCAGGTCCGGCGTAAACGCACAGACAGGATATTCCGACAGAATAATAAATAATGGAACTAGGTCCGGCGTAAACGCACAGACAGGATATTCCAACAGAATAATAAATAATGGAACCAGGTCCGGTGTAAAACACACAGACAGGATGTTCCAACAGAATAATAACAAGACGGAATCAGGTCCGGTGTAAAACACACAGACAGGATGTTCTAACAGAATAATAATAAAAACGGAACCATGTCCGGTGTAAAACACACAAACAGGATGTTCCAATAGAATAATAGAAGAATGTCACCAAGTATAGGGTAGACTGCGTATACAGGTTATTCCAACAGAATAATAAGAAATGGAATAACAACAGTTCTCTTCATGAATAAGAAAGAATAACACCCTTACCGTTTTAAAGAAGAGCTGAAATAAGGAAGTAGTTAAGTAGTAGAATACTTTTCTTCTCTCTCTATAGTTTCTCTCTCTAGAGTAAGAAATAATGAAGGAATGAGCTGCTATTTATAGAAAAATAGAATGCATAGTAACTAATCCATGAACGGTCCAGATTGATTACTTTAATCTGACGGTCCATATTTAAAGAAAAATCTTTTAAATAAAATATAATATATTCTATTTATAGAATAACTTTAATAAAGTATTCTGTTTTATATAAAAAGATGTTTCTGTTTTATTACGTTAATAATACGAATAAAACAAAACGTCATTATCGCTAAATAATTCATATTATTAACTGACAATAATTGAATCAAACTGAGTGACTTCTCACATAAGCATTAATAATCAATACCGTGTGCTACTATGCAACCACACGTATTACTGTACTTTTACTACCGAGTAGTTCAACAGTAACAATGGTAAAACTTCCGCCGTTATTTTTAATAAAATATTTTTGTCATTTTCTCAATCCGACAATAATTCCGTTGTGGGGTCCACCAATGATTGTGCCGTTGTACGAATATTCTCTGTTAAAACGAATATTTCCCGACCATTCGAATATTATATAACAACTTGCGTACATTGCAAAATTTATAAATATTACCTACAACTATAACAATATATCAAATTAACTCCATAATATTCAAAAATGATATTTATAGAAAATTCATCTTTATTTATAAAAGTTGGGGTCTTACAATAATACATCCGTTTTATTTTTGATATTATTAATATAATTTTTGTCCTATAGGTAGACTTAACTTTGGTCTGGGGTCGTCGCTGAAAAGAACTGTTGAATAATTTTTTCCTTTGGTTCGTAGAACTTAAGCCTACCCAACTGATCAAACCTAAAGACCGACTTGAGTTCAGTTTTTAATTAATTGAAAGACTAACCGGGTTAATTCGATTGTGATTCATATTATTTAACCGCGTTAACTCAGTAGTAGTAAATATTCTGTTTAATAATTATAACCGAGTTGACTAGGTAATTATTAATGTTATGTTTTATTATTTGTTGCTTTAATTTTTAATTTTTTTAAATTATTGATGATAGGTGTCAATAATAGCTTGAATATTCATTTTGGAAAAATTTTAATCAATGGCGCTACATGTTTTGGTTTTTTATTTTTTATTTTTTAACATTTCCACCAATTTTTTTCTATAAAAAGCTATTTATACCACATGAATTCTTAAAAGGGATAAAAAACCTTTATGAAGATATTGGAATTTTACAGTATACTTATATATATATGAAGGTAAAATTCTTTGAGAAAACAAAAAATAAAGCCCATAACTAATTTTAAAATAGGAAGACCATTGAAATTGATGAAATAGAGATAAGGGTGTAAATGAACCGAGTCGAGTATTGAGTTGTTCAAATTTAATTCATAAAATTCATCTAGTATAAAATAAGGTTTGATTGAGGCTCGTTTAGCTACCAAGTCGAGTAAGATCTCGAATCGAACCTGATCAGTTTGAACTTTTCGAACGAATATGATTTGAGTATTAATAAAAAATTATTATTTGATGAGGTTTGGGTAATTTATCGAATTTTAAAATTTGTTTATATTTGAATCATTTATAATTCGAGTCGAGCTCGAATCGAACGAATACAAATTAAGCCCAAACCATTTGCTCGTTTTACAGTCTTAAGTGGAGAGATTAAAATGTGAGATAGAGAGAGAAAAGAGAAGAGAGAAAAAGTAAAAAGTGAAAACTTGGAATGGGTTATTAGAGTAATTAGCAGGTTGTATATAATTTGAGACATCTCCTTCCTTGACTTTGATTTTGTTAATTCACCAATTTTTTCCATCATAAATTATGTTATGAATAGTTATATTATGGATGTCCATTCATTTTCTATAACCTACATAATCTACATATTAGTACAATGATGAGCTATTCATTCTCCCTATTTAAGTTTGTATTTCTTTCATCTTCTATCTTTGTTCATGTATTTGTGAAGCCTATAAATAAAGGCTCACTATCCATGTATTTGTGGACTTGAAGAATATTAGAAAATCTCACTTCTTATATATAATCTTCTTATGCTTTCTCTAAAATTATAATACGTTATCAGCACGAATTGCTCCTTATTTTTATCTTGAAGATAATCATATTTTGTTTGTAGCAGAAGAAGGTATAACTTTGACTCTCGATTGTTTTTTTTCCTATGGTGTATGTTGAACTGTGTGCTACGCTCTTCAATGCTTTCTGCTATTTTGGCACATATATTAGCATGGTAGAGAAAATCATTAGTAATAAATCATCCAAGTCACATCAGTCTGGAGGATTATTTATTTATTTATTTATTTTTTACTAGCTTTTCTCCATTATAAAAAAATAAAAAATAAAAAATAAAAAATAAAAAATGAATATGTTTCACGGTCACTATTATGAAAATTCAACATAATTATTTACTATGCATTCATTTAATCTTTTTGTTTATTACTATTTAAATGTTAAGCATTATAGCTTGTACAACAATGTTTACTAATTAATATTATTAACCACACTGCTATGTTACAAAAAGCTCATGTGTAAGTTTTTTTTACTAGCTTCAAGTATTAGTCTTTACCTATGTTAATTATCAAAGAGGTTACAACTATTCGACAAATTACTGTGCTTAAAGTATTATGTTAATTATGTTGTGTATTTAATTTATTTTTAGAATATTTTCTTCTAACTTGTTAATCATATTTGTGATAGTTCATAATGTCAAACATTGCTAAACTCGAATTTGTGGCTCTTGACATTACTGGAAAGAATTATTTATCATGGGTGTTAGATGCTGAAATTCATCTAGATGCAAAAGGTCTTGGTGATACTATCAAAGAAGAAAACAAAACATCTAGTCAAGATAAGGCCAAAGCGATGATATTTCTTCATCATCACCTCCATAAGGGACTTAAAATTGAATATTTGACTATTAAGGATCCACTTATCATTTGGAACAATCTAAAGGAAAGATACGACCACCAGAAAACTGTAATACTTCCTAAAGCTCGTTATGATTGGATGCATCTAAGTTTACAAGATTTTAAATCTGTAAGTGATTATAACTCAGCTATGTTTAGAATCAGTTCTAAATTACAATTATGTAGAGAAAAGATCACTGATGCAGATATGTTAGAAAAAACATTCTCCACCTTTCACGCATCTAATATGCTCCTGCAGTAGCAATATCGTGAAAAGGGCTTTAAGAAATACTCTGAACTGATTTCATGTCTCCTTGTGGCTGAGCAAAACAATGAACTATTGATGAAAAATCATGAGGCCCGTTCAACTGGATCTGCTCCATTCCCTATAGTGAATGTCGTAACATATAATGAAAAAAACAGAGGTCATGCCAGTAGTCGTGGACGTGGTCATAGACGCGGACATGGACGTGGTCGAAATAATCATCGTGGTGGTCATTTCTCAAACACATATACCCACCAGAAGTGGGAATATAAGGATGAAAAATGCGAAAAAGGTGATAAAGATAAAAATACTATAGAGAATTTGTGTTATCGTTGTGGAGGTAAAGGCCATTGGTCTCGTACCTGTCGTACACCAAAACATCTTGTTGAGCTCTATAAGACCCCGAATTTTTTTTTAATAAAATGAAATTTCCTTTATTTATTATTTTGAAATAGTAAGAGTTTATTTGATTAATGTGGTTAGTTATGGGTAAAATGCGTAAATATTTTTAAATAAGCAAGTGGTTATAAAATATTCATTGTTGTTGAAGAATATTCGTTTGGTCTTGGAATATTCTTGCTGTCGGAGAATATTTGTACGACGGCGCAGCCTTTTGTGGGCCCCATAACGGAAAGTAATTGGATGAAGAAAACGACAAGTATAAATTATTTATAAATAACGGCATAGTTGTTACCGTTTATACTGTTGGAATATCCGGTGGTTAAAACACAGTAATACGCGTTGTTGCACAGTAGCACACGGTATTGCACCAATTATTGATTCTTACGTAAGAAGGCACTACTCAATAATTATTACAGTAATTACTGTTCAGTATTTTATTTTATTGATTCAATAATTGTTGCGTTGATATTTTATATTACTGTTGTTTCAATAATTGTCACTACACAGTATTTTCCATTATCAAATCAATAATTCATATTATTTGAATAATATTATTAGATAGCATTATTGGTAATGTCTAGAAAGTTCTGTCTAAGGAAAGGTTTGTGTTAGGTTTGTAATATTCATGAACGCAATCAAATTGCACAAAATAAGCGAAAACGTGTAAAATCAGATTTTTAAAATTTTACAAACCATATACCCGGATCACCCTTTATGCATAATTATTAATTAAGCGAAAAAGAAAGAAAAAGAATCATACCCTTGAAGATCCGAGCTTCCTCAGGTACAAGTTCACCTCCAATCCTTTTCGCGTTCAACTTGAATCCACCGGGTTTGGTTCCTTCCTTTGATCAACGTTAGCCACCCAAGTGTTTGGCTTCTAGAGGTGATCCACCAAGGAAGAAGAAAAATTCAAGAAGATGGGTATTTGGTAAAACCCTAGTTTTCTATCTCTATAGAAAATGCGTACTCTCCCAACTATTGGAATTACGTATTCACGTGTTGTGAAAGTGTCAACCCCCTCACCCATAATAAGACTCCTCTTATTTATAGATGTAGGCAACCCTCCTTAACAATTAAGGAATTGAGTTTTATTTAATTAATTAAATTCTTTTAATTAATTACGCTCCCTAATCTTATTAGGGATAATTAATTAAACTCTTTTAATTAATTTGCTTCCTAATCCTATTAGGATATTTGAGAGTACTTTTATTAATTAATTTTCAAACTCCTTTAGGAATTAAATAATAATAATAATAATAATATTAATAAGACTCCTCTTATTAATTTATATTTAATATTTCTAAAATATTAAATAATAAATATTAAGCTATTTAATTTATTCTATCACCATAGATTAAATTAAATATACTTAACATATTATTACGATTATGCCATTAACTTCTTAAATAATTATTTTTCCTTTTATAGTGTGACCCTTTAGGTTCTCCATATTAAACCGGTTGTGAATAAATCAATTAGAACAATTCTAATCTTATTTAAATAAATAAATTAAACTATTAATTTATTTAAATAAATAATATTTATTCTACAATAGGGATAAGCCTCCCTAGCGATCAACGACTTTTCAGATAATATAGATTTCAACATTAATCATAAAAGAACCTTTGAGTAAATAGTTACCGTACAATTCAATCCTTCCACCATACAATGTCCCAATTAAATATAAGACATGGAATTACTGTCAAGTCTTATTTTATTTAATTATATGTATTTCGACTCTTAAATGCACAACCCCAAATAATGCAAATTAGAAATTCCTTTCTAATTTTATTCTGCCTTGGCCAAGGACTACTGGGTTGTCATTTATCGAATCACATAGGGCATTTCTCTTCTTTTACTAGAAGTGGTAGATTCTTTATTGATCATACATTATCTCCATGTACAACTTATTATACCCAAACATACCCTTTGATATACCCTAAGGGTCTTAAGGAATAAGTCAAAGTATAACTCATCATACACAAGATACTATGATGATCTCAAGTCCAAGGATCACTTATACTACTCTCACTACAGGAATTCCTATTGACAGACAAATAAAATTCCATTAGGTATTCCTTAGCGAGCCACGTTCAGTGAACTTATTCTCTAATAAGCACCTACATACTTACTTTAGTGTCTCCACACAAATGATCATGAGATCAATCATTCTCATCCAATGAGTAAGCAACGTATGTACCAATCTATCCGGATTCACTAATCCCCAATTTAGTAATCCAACGATTGGGAACTATTTTAGTTTTAAGCTTTCTAAGAATTTAGATCTCATTTCATTATTCTAAAAGTATTGCTTAAAACTATGGGTTTATCACATATTATAAAATAACATCATGTAGATAATTAAAAGCCTTTAATAAATAAATACTTTTTATTAATAAATGAATAAAATTGTTACAAAGTATATGCTTTATCATCAAACATGATTGGCTTGTGTGCATACTACTTTCAATCTCCCACTTGCACTAAAGTCGATCGCCATGGAATCTCATACCCTTCTTCTCTAAGTGACGATTATCCTGCTGTTGGATAAGCTTTAGTTAATGGATATGTAATGTTGTTCTTGAGAGTCCACTATCTCTATAGTAATTTTTCATCTTTCAATGATTCTTATAATCAAATGAAAGTACCACAACACATGTTTAGATCCAAGATGAGATTAGGAACTATTCCTAGTTCTGTAATAAACTTTTATCCAAACAATCAACTTGCAGCTTCATTTATAGCTATATACTTTGTCTTTATCACTAAACCAACAACTCTTTGCTGTTTGGAACCTTTCCAATTCACTGCACCACTGTTCAAGGTAACACTTTACCTTAAAGTGGATTTTCTGTCGTCTTGGTCTGTCTGAAAAACTTGAGTCTATTAAGCCCTCTAGTTTTAATTCAGACCCACCATGTAGGATCACATCCTTAGTGCCAGTTAAGTACTTTAAGATATTTTTCACTGTCTCATAGTGAACTTCTCCAGAATATAACTGATCAATATCAGGTCTCGTACATTTCATTGCATACATGATAGTTGTAAGACCCCAACTTTTATAAATAAAGATGAATTTTCTATAAATATTATTTTTGAATATTATGGGGTTAATTTGATATAATGTTATAGTTGTGGGTAATAATTATAAATTTTGCAAAGTACGTAAGTTGTTATATAATATTCGATTGGTCGGGGAATATTCGTTTTAACAGGGAATATTCGTACAACGGCACAATCATTGGTGGACCCCAGAACGGAATTATTGTCGGATTGAGAAAATGACAAAAATATTTTATTAAAAATAACGGCGGAAGTTTTACCATTGTTACTGTTGAACTACTCGGTAGTAAAAGTACAGTAATACGTGTGGTTGCATAGTAGCACACGGTATTGATTATTAATGCTTATGTGAGAAGTCACTCAGTTTGATTCAATTATTGTCAGTTAATAATATGAATTATTTAGCGATAATGACGTTTTGTTTTATTCGTATTATTAACGTAATAAAACAGAAACATCTTTTTATATAAAACAGAATACTTTATTAAAGTTATTCTATAAATAGAATATATTATATTTTATTTAAAAGATTTTTCTTTAAATACGGGCCGTCAAATTAAAGTAATCAATCTGGACCGTTCATGGATTAGTTACTATGCATTCTATTTTTCTATAAATAGCAGCTCATTCCTTCATTATTTCTTACGAATTCACTGAACTCTAGAGAGAGAAACTATAGAGGAAAACTATAGAGAGAGAGAAGAAGAGTATTCTACTACTTAACTACTTCCTTATTTCAGCTCTTCTTTAAAACGGTAAGGGGTGTTATTCTTTCTTATTCATGAAGAGAACTGTTGTTATTCTATTTCTTATTATTCTGTTGGAATAACCTGTATACGCGGTCTACCCTATACTTGGTGACATTCTTCTATTATTCTATTGGAACACCCTGTCTGTGTGTTTTACACCGGACCTGGTTCCGTTTTTATTATTATTCTGTTGGAACATCCTGTCTGTGTGTTTTACACCGGACCTGGTTCCGTCTTGTTATTATTCTGTTGGAACATCCTGTCTGTGTGTTTTACATCGGACCTGGTTCCATTATTTATTATTCTGTCGGAATATCCTGTCTGTGCGTTTTACGCCGGACCTGGTTCTATTATTTATTATTCTGTTGAAATAACCTGTCTGTGCGGTCTATCGCATGCATGGTGATTTCTTTTGTTATTCCATTCTTTATTATACTCAGTTGGTTAAGTTTTGACTTCTATACTCCATGAAATTTGTGGAATATCCTTGATAATTGCGTTTTTTCTAGTATCTTTTCATGAAAATAATCTTATAAGTATTCTTGAATTTTACTCCACAAAGCAGAATCATGTTGACAATTTGGACGTTGTTAATTCTTGGATAAATTAATTCTTGAACTTGTTTTATTGAATTCTTATATCATTGTCATCATCCTCATGTTTATAAAATGTTGAAAGTCATCTATGGCCTGTAGTGCATAGATGGACTTGGTATGATTATGACCAAGAATTATTCGGTATAATCATGACCGTAATGTTACAAATGATGTGGTAAAAGTCCTCATTGGCCCGTAGTGCATTGATGGACAGTTGTTGGCATGATCATGACCATTAATGAATACACGAATATCCTTGGCCGTAGTGCATGGGTGATTCGATTATGTGGATTATTTTATTAAACTGAGTCCCAGCGATAACAGTGTTGAAAAATCTTTTAAATCATAAAAGATAGTAGAGTTTATTTTCTACTTATGGATTGCTTGTTCCGCTGCAGTTAAACTTCATGTCTATTATATTTTATCAGTTTAACATTGTTGAAGGCTAATGATAATTTATTCTGCATTATCTTAGTCATAATATTTCTTACTGGGCTAGCTGAGCTCACCTTTTCTTTCACTGTTCTCTTCAGAAAATGAGAACGTAGTTGGGGCAAGTCAGGGAACGGAGTGATGGTCCAAATGATAGTATTAGTTAGTAGTCCTCACTATTCTATGTAATAGTGTGATAATAAATGTAACGAGGACTCCTTTTGAGTATGAATACTCTCTAGAAGATAATATTTGTATTCAAACTCACAGTTTATATTTTGTCGTATTGTACACGACAGTTGTATTAATAAGTTGTATTTATATTCTGTACTATGTATCTGACGACCCAAGATAGGTGATGTATACCTAATTTTGGGGGCGTCACAATAGTTACTCATGCGATCTCTCTTTTTGGAGTCTATGGGGACTATTAAGGGAGATACACTCCATGGCTCATCAACATGAGACAACTCTTGGAGTTTGCCATGCTAAACGACTTTAGCATCAAATGAATATACGTTCATTGGGTTAAGCCGAGCATCCTTTTAAATCTATCTGTATAGATTTACATTCCCAATTAAGATACTCTTCCCAAATCAGTCATGGAGGAATGTTTAGACAACTTTATCTTTACTGATTGTAGCATTGGTATGTTATTCCTCATACGTAGTATATCAACATATAATACTAGAAATTTCACGATGCTCCCACTAACCCTTTTGTACACACTAGAACTCTTACATCATCGTAAGTAACTAGATCATCATCTTCTATGATACGTACCTCATCATCATCATCCATGATGAATCCATACCTCCCAGGTATGTTCAGTACTATTCCAGATTTACGATTCGGTTGTGGTACAATAGGTCTATCTACAGGTTCCTCTTATTTGACTTATATTATTTTGTGGTTCTTGAACTCTTCAAGATCTATTATCCTCCCACTAGCCCCATCAATGATAAACATTTTTATCTTAGAAGACAGCGTGTTTCGCAATAAACACCTTTTGCTAAGTAGGATTATAGAACATATGCCCTAAACTTACTTTAGGATGTCCCACAAATCTGTACTTGTCAAATTTTGTCCCAAGCTTATCCTTTGAAACCTTTTTCACATAAGTTAGACAACCCCTTAACTTAACATAATTAAGATTAAGAATCCTTCCTGTCCATAACTTTTATGGAGTCTTGGGGCTGGATTTTGAGGTTACCTTTTCGTAGATATGCAGCCATTTCTAGGACATTACCCTAGAAGGATACTGGTATGTCGGTAAAATCACTATGGACCGTACCATGTCCAATAAGGTATGATTTTTTCTTTCAGATACATCAATCAATTATTGTGTATCAGGAGGCGTCCATTATGAGAAAACCATTTGAGATGATCTAGAAAATTATTACACAAGTATTTATTCCTTGATCAGATCAAAGAATCCTAATACTTTGCCAATTTGTTTCCCTTCTGAATTCTTTGAACATTTCAAATAATTCACACTTGTATTTCTGTAAATACACACATTAAACTTTTTGAATGATCATCTCCTTTTCTTATACTAGTTTGTTCAATTTGTAAAATAATTTTTTTACGTAAGTCAAGTATACAAAATCCATTAAGTAATATTCCAGTTCTATACAAAATATTATTATTATAAATAGAACAACAATTGTTCTTAAATATAATACCAAAGATTTTATTGTCCAACAACAAAATGGAAATGATGTTTTTAACAAGAACTGAAATACAATAACAACTTATTGACTTAATAGATTTGCCCGTAGGCATTGCTAAACTATAAGTTTCTATGACTAATGTGGCAACCTTTGCTTCATTTTCCACACATAGGATTACTTATATTTGTTTAGCTTTCTACTTCTGCTTGGTCCCTTCATAAATCTATATTTATGATGACCAAAGTCGGTATCCAATACCCAAGTAGAACCTTGACTTAAAGAAAATTTTATTTTAAAACATGAACAAAATTGTATTTGTAACCGAAACTTCACTAAGCTTCTTCTGGTTAGCCTCTGTAAGATGCTTCTCGCAGTTTCTTTCTAGTGTCCAGGCTTATTGCAGTAGAAGCAAACTCATTTGCTATCCGTATCAATTTTGTTCCTATTATCCTTTGTTTTTGCCTTTCTTTATTTACCTTCTTAGAATCGTTCTTCTTTATAGAAGATCCTTTGGCCCCTACCAGTAAGACTTGGTCTTTCTTGGTTGGAAAGTGACTCTCAACATTTTTCAACATGTTAAGCAAATCAACGAGGCTGATATCTAGCTTGTTCATATGAAAAATTCACAACAATTGTAAAAGGAGCCTGGGAGTGAGTACAAGATCAAATCTTGACTCAACTCTCCATCCATGACAAAATCTGTTGTCCTAATTGTACAATCAAATTGATCATGTTTAGGACATGTGTCTGTACTGTAGTGTCGTTGGTCATTCTAGATCGGAAGAGTTCCTTAGATATCTGATATCTATTAGTCCTATTTTCCTCACCATCAACTACTTGACGTGCAGGAATATAATAGGAGCATCCATAGTTTCATGCTGACGCTGAAGCTCGTTACTCATGGATGCGAGCATGATGCATTGAGCCAACTGTGCATCATCTTGCCACTTTTAAAAGTAGCAATCTCTTCCTCAAAGGCATTGTCTGCAACCATTGCAGGGATAGACATATTAAGGACATAAGATTACTTTTCAGCCATGAGAACTATTCTCAACTTCCTTAACCAATCCGTTTAATTCGGTCCGGTTAATTTAGCATCTAATATGCTACGCAGTGATAGTAATTTTAGACATTATAAAATTCTGTAAATGAATTTGTAATTAACAACATTTTATCATACATTCTTTTATTAATTACCAAAATAAATTAGGTCTTGTTTTAAATTAGTATCTCCCACTATTTTCTTCAAACTATATTACCCTCAATATATATAGTTCGGCAATATCTAATTAAAGATATGCTAGTGAGAATAAGGATCTCATTTCAAATGTATATAGCCTTGTGTGTGCACATCAAACTATTTATAAATAAATAGGTAGACAACTCTTGTCAATTACATCAACTATGTAACTCCTTGTATTTTGCCTCTTAAATTATAATGGTCAAGTGTGTGCACATCCGAACTAAAATGATTTAAGTTAAGTCATACCCAACATTTTCATATAAGTGAAGAGAAAACTACAGCCCTTGTGTGTGCACAACAAAGCAGTAATGTTCAATTCCTTATAAACATCATATGCAATAAAAACAACATCTTAAATATTTAATACTTGCCTTGTGTGTGTACAACAAACTCATATTAAATATTCAATACTCTATTGTTTCTATCATGCTAGAAGGCGACGTTCGATATTCCAAATATCTTTGAACGTTACAACTTAATATAAAATATTTGAGGGGTTTGTTATTAATTTGTCTCATCTTGTTTAGCGCGCTTGCACATATATATATAAAATACGCGTCATATTAATTAACATGCGAAGCATGTTTGCATATATATATATATATATATATATATATATATATATATATATATATATATATATATATATATATATATATATAGTATAAGCATGCACATATAGAATACTATATTCTACCTGGATTGATTATGGACTTTTATTCTAGTTTGGTTCACTAGAGCCGCCAAGTGAACCAAAAGGTCAAATCCTAGGGGTGCAAGAATTAATATTTAAATATAACTATTACATTTAAACCCGGGCTCCATTACAAATGGGTCTTCAAGCGCTCCTTACTTCTTGATCTCTAATTCTTCAAAATTAATTATAACTATTCCTATTACAAAACTATTTAAAATAAATAGAAACCTTGATCAGCAGTCAAGGAAAAGTACATAGGAGGGAGATAGAATTTACATTAAGAAAAAAATTAGAGAAGACGAGGTACGCATACCCTATTTAATAAAACTCATACATTCATGCATCCAACTAAAATAAAATCCAATCACATTGGTCAATAGTCCATAATCAATCCTATTTATTATCATACACATCACAATATGTATCAATAAATAATATTCATCTCATGAATAATAAATATTCAATATATATATTGATATCATTTAATGGGCAAATTTAGTTAGTATAAAATCTAATTTTGAATCAAAATAAACTCCTTTATTTTAATCTAAATTTAAATTAAAATAAACTATTTTATTTTAATTTATCCAATTTTGAATAAAATAAACTATTTTATTTTAATCAAAATATTTAATCAAAATAAACTCCTTTATTGTAATTAATTATGGAATCCAATTCCAATAAAAAAATAATTCCTTTATTAAAGAAAACACGGATTCTCTTTCCTATTCACAAATAAACTCATTTATTTTGAATAATATGAAATCTTATTACATATCTAAATAAACTCCTTTATTTAAGGAAATACGGACTCTCTTTCCTATTCACAAACAAACTCCTTTATTTTGAATAATATAAAATCTTATTTCATATCTAAATAAACTCCTTTATTTAAGGAAACATAGAATCCAATTTTAACTCCAATTAGTTATTATAGAATCTAATTCCAACTCTAATTAGTTAGCATAAAATTTAATTTTAAAATTAAAATAAACTTTTTATTTTAATTATAAAATTATTATATTATATATATATTCCAACCGTCCAACGTCGTCCAACGTGGCTGTTTTATTAACTAATACTGAAGCTTCATTATATATATATATATATATATATATATATATATATATATATATATATATATATATATATATATATATATATATATATATATATATATATAAAGTAATCATATATAATTAAGTTAATATATAAAACCATTCCTGCTGGAAAAATTTGTACCATTCACGTGAGCTAACATATATTACTACTAGACTAACATGTTGGAATACAAGGAACATATATATTACGGAAACCATGAATCTCCAGCAACTTTAATAACCACGGATCCAGCAAAAAATAAAATCGGGATTTGTGATTTGTGATTTTTTATTTAATAAATAAATTTTATACAATAAAATTATGCCCAATTAAATTATTCAAAACACATATCAATATACATATCAAATTAAAATAATTAATAATTCACATAAAGGTTTGACTCTGATGCCACTGTTAGGTTTGTAATATTCATGAACGCAATCAAATTGCACAAAATAAGCGAAAACGTGTAAAATCAGATTTTTATAATTTTACAAACCATATACCCGGATCACCCTTTATGCACAATTATTAATTAAACGAAAAAGAAAGAACAAGAATCATACCCTTTTAGATCCGAGCTTTCCCAGGTACAAGTTCATCTCCAATCCTTTTCGCGTTCAACTTGAATCCACCGGGTTTGGTTCCTTCCTTTGATCAACGTTAGACACCCAAGTGTTTGGCCTCTAGAGGTGATCCACCAAGGAAGAAGAAAAATTCAAGAAGATGGGTATTTGGCAAAACCCTAGTTTTCTATCTCTATAGAAAATGCTTACTCTCCCAACTATTAGAATTACGTATTCACGTGATGTGAAAGTGTCAACCCCCTCACCTATAATAAGACTCCTCTTATTTATAGATGTAGGCAACCCTCCTTAACAATTAAGGAATTGAGTTTTATTTAATTAATTAAATTCTTTTAATTAATTAAGCTCCCTAATCTTATTAGGGATTGTGATGCCCCCAAAATAGGTCCAATCCATCCAACCCATTCTGAGTCGCCAAATACATGGTACAGAAAATAACTACAACTTTATTATTACAATTGTCGTGTAAAATACGACAACACATATACTGTGAGTTTAAATACAAATGTTGTCATCCAGACAGTATTCATACTCAATTAAGTCCTCATTATACTTATTGATACACTATTTTATAAAATAGTGAGGACTACTAAAACAACTGTCTTGAACCATCATTCCACACCCCGACTAGTACTCGCTACATTCTCGCCTCCTGAGAAGAAAAATGGAACAACAAGGAAAAGGGTGAGCTCAACTATCCCAGTAAAGAATATTATGACTAAGATAATATACAACAAATTATCGTTAGTCTTCAACAGGGAAAAATTTAATAGAACACAATAGACAACAAGTTTTAAATCAATATTCGCAGCGGAAATTAGTAATTCATAGAAGAGTTACGTAGAGAATGAAATCTACTATTATCTATGAATTTAAAAGTCCATCATCAATATTTTATCCCTGTAACATCAATCAATAATCATCTTTGCACTACAAGCCAAAGATATTCATCAGTTGGTCATGTTCATCTCAACACCTGTTCATCTTTGCACTACGGGCCAAAGATATTCATCAGAAATCATTCATCTTTGCACTACAGGCCAAAGATATTCATTAATATCATCATTTAGGACTGAGGATGATGAAAAATATTCTAAAGGAAACGAATCCAGTGAAACAAAAGAGTAAATATTGTATTTCAGCTATTCCATGACCAAAAATATCTCATAAATAATCATAGTGAAGTAAAATTTAAAAATGATCAAAATATGGATACAATCAAAGCTAGTATCCAGAATAGATATTTTGGACGAAAAGAAAAAAATTTCATTTTTCGGTGAATAGTAACTCGTGAATAGTAACTCGTGAATAGTAACCCCGACATGAAAAGTTTCAAATTTGATAAAAATTTCTAACCAATATTTCAGCATAATGATATTGAAGAAATAATATCATTTTCGAATAAAATAACATCTCTTACCTCAGAAAGAATAGTACTTTTGACTGGAATACTGGATATAGTGCTAAAAGAACTTGCACCGTATAACAATACTCGAAGTACTAAAATACTCATAAAAATACGCTCGATATTATAGAGAGAGAAATAGAGAGAAAACTTCAGTTTCTGGTGTGATTTTCATTTCTAACCTAAGCACCCTATTTATAGGAAAATGCTTAGAACACCAAAGTAGAAAATTTAATAAAATATTAATATATATATTAAATTTTCCTACGCCAACCTTTGTAGATCTGAATTTCAGCCATTTGCAACACATGGGGGGCCAACCAAAACAATAAAAACGTTTTTCTAATTATAAATATTTTAAACTTCTAAAAATCAATTATTCTGGAACCTCAGAACTTCAATAATTCATAATAAATAGCTCTTTTATTAAAAAATTCAAATCTCGCGATTGTTTATAGAAAATTCAATTCTCTACAACTTTACAGAAGAAAGTTTTTCCAAATTCCAAACAGAAATTGACCGAAATCTATAAACGGACGATTTTACAAGCTATAATCAAATTTCAGTCAAGAAATGGGGTCCACCGACACACAAAACATGTTTTAAAAATCTTTTGTAACAAAAATACTATTCCTCCTCATATACTCATATATCCCACATTCATTGTAAAAATATCACCATTATTATATTATTAAAATATAATAATATATTAAAATGAATTATTTTATCAGAAAAAGATAAAATATTAATTTTCAACAATTGTCATATTAAAAATTTTCTCCATCTATATCCACATAAAATCAATATTTTTCTCATCATATAAATCAATAATTAATTATTCACAAATAATATTACAGAATCACAATAATGACAACCAGGCCGTTCCCAAGAAAGAGGGAGCTTTCCAATAAGGATTTCTCCTTACAGGCGCGTAATTAGGTGACCAAACCTCTCCTTAGACAGAACTTTCTAGACATTACCAATAATGTTATCTAATAATATTATTCAGATAATATGAATTATTGCTCCGATAATAGAAAATACTGTGTAGTGACAATTATTAAAATAACAGTAATATAAAATATCAACGCAGCAATTATTGAATCAATAAAATAAAATACTGAAAAGTAATTACTGTAACAATTATTGAGTAATGTCTTCTTACGTAACAATTAATAATTGGTGCAATACCGTGTGCTACTGTACAACAACGCGTATTACTGTGTTTTAATCACCGGGTATTCCAACAGTATTAACGGTAACAACTACGCCGTTATTTATAAACAACTTGTTTTTGTCGTTTTCTTCATCCAATCGCTTTCCGTTATGAGGTCCACACAAGGCTGCGCCGTCGTACGAATATTCCCCGACAACAAGAATATTCCACGACAAAACGAATATTCCCCGACAATAATGAATATTTTATGACCACTTGCTTATTTGAAATATTTGCGCATTTTACCCATAACTAATCTCATTAATCAATTTAACCCTTACTATTTCAAAATAATAAATAGAGGAATTAAATTTCATTTATTAATAATTTGGGGTCTTACAACCCTTATGAAATTTTGTCCTCGAAATTGACGTACGTACCTGGTGTTTCGAAAAGATGAGGATACCTCGCTTTTATTTCCGTTTCTAACTCCCAGGTCATTTCCTCAATAGCATGGTTTCTCCACAAAACTTTAACTTGTGGTATGACCTTCGTGCGTAGGACATGCTCCTTCCTAACCAAGATCTTGACAGGTACCTCTTCGTACGTTAAGTCTTCAGCTATCTCGTCCGATTCTAGCTCAATAATGTGGTTTGGGTCTGTCACCTATTTTCGTAACTTCGATACTTGAAAAACGTTATGAACACGCGTCATACTTGACTGTAAAGCGAGTCTATAGGCCACAGTTCTTACTCGATCAAGGATTTCAAATGGACCAATAAATCGAAGGTTTGAGCTTTCCTCACATCGCCAATTCTCGCTTTTGGAATAACAACTTCTTACACCTCCTTCTTCATATTCATCAGCTCCAGTGTGTAGCTTGAGCGATTTTAACTTTTATCGATAAAAGTCGATTCTAATCGTATATTCGTTATCTTTACGCAGATTCTTGGAATCTTTAACTCTATCTCCATCTTATGTAAATCGTACGAAATGGGTCTTTGTGTTAACAATATCACACTCGTAAACGCATACGATCTTTTACTCAACGCGTCAGCTACCACATTCGTTTTTTTTTTCCAGGATGGTATGGTCAGAACATGTACCAAATTGAGTTTCCTCTTGAGTTCTTCGAAGCTCTTCCCACATTCCTTGCTCCATTCGAATTTTTTATCTCTATGAGTCAACTGAGTTAATGGAGTAGCAATTCGAAAAAATCTTTCCACAAAATCTTTGATAATAACTAGCTAAGCATAGAAAGCTACGTATTTCGATTACTGACTTAGGTTTGCTCTCAACTGTGACTCATATCCCAATCTTGGATAGCACGTCACAATGACACCTATCAGTTTACTACCGCACGAATATGGCGTTCCCTACGGAGAGTCTGGCTTTAATGCATTCCACAAAGGAAGTCACCAGATAGAGGCTCGGGTACAAACTTCTACAGTTAGGTTTTTAACTCCTGAAGTTCAATAGGAGCCATTCGATATGAGATTTTAGAAGTGAGTTTTGTACCAGATTCAAAGATGATACAAAATTCAATATCACGCTCTGGACGTAGGCCAAGAAATTCTTCAGGAAATACGTCAAAAAATTTACTAACAATAGAAATATCTTTCAAATCTGACATATTTTTTTGTTCAAGTCCATGACATGGGCTAAGAAAGCTTGACATCCGTTTTTCAATAAACGAATGACTTTACGGCTTGATATGAAAGAGTTTGACTTCAATGGTTTGGTTGCTTGAATTCGAATAATAGGTTGCTTAGGAATATGAAAACTAACAACCTTACAAAAGCAATCAATTTGGCATGGTGAGTAGTTAACCAATCGATCCCTAAAATCACATCAAAAGCAAGTATCTTTAAAGAGATAAGGTCAACAGGTAATGTGATGGTGCCAACTTGGATCAAACAAGATTTATAAATAGTGGATGTGATGAAAGTTTCTCCTAACGGAGTCTCCACAGATAAATCAAAGTCTAATTTCTCCGGAGTCAAGTTTAAACATTGAGCACAAGCAGGAGAAATAAATGAATGGGTAGCACCGGTATCTAGTAAGGTATAGACTTCGTAAAAATTTATAATTAACTAACCCGTGCTAACTTCGTTCGGGTTCCTCGCATTCTGACCAGTCACGAAAAACGCACTTCCAGGAACCGTTGACTTTGACTTTTCTGGGACAACTTTTTGAGTCACCACCCCCGTTGGACTTGGTTTCGCTAAAATGCAATCTCGAGCGATATGTCCTTCCTTTTCACAATTATAACATACCTTAAACTGTTGTGGACAGTTTGGGCTGATATGTCCTTCTTTTCTGCACTTATAGCATATAACCGGTGGTCGCTCTCCTCCCTTGGAACCAGTTGCTACTGGTGCTGACGTCTTCGTATTGTCATTGTTGAATCTCCTCTTTTTAAAATCTCCTCCCGACTCGCTTCTTCTATTTTCATGGCCACGATTACCACCAGAGTGGTTGTCGTTCTTATCCGTATTTTTCTTTCTCCGCTGGTTATCGTTGTTCTGATGATTGCTGTCACCGGTATGATTTTGATTGTGGTCTCTCGATTGACCGTACTCGTTATCTCGCTCTAATAATTGAGCCCTGTTGACAACATCTGAATAGAGAGAAAATTTATGAGAAATGAAATATTGACGTATGCCGGGTTTCAAACCTCTTAGAAACATCCGCGTCATACGTTCCTCATTCTCCACCAAATGAGGTGCAAACCTGGACAACTCTGCAAACTTCGCCTCGTACTGGGACACCGTCATATTATTCTGCTCCAGTATAATAAACTCTACCTCCTTCATATGGCGAATACTTTCAAGAAAGTATTTTTCGTTGAAAAGTTTCTGAAACGTATCCCAAGACATGCTGAGTGCGGCAGGCTGTGTCCGTTTCACAGACTCCCACTAGTAGTCTGCCTCGCCACGGAACATAAAGGTGGCGAATGGAACCTTCTGTTCCTCCGTGCATCCCAAGACATCAAATATCTTGGTAATTTGCTTGACCCACGTCTCCGCCTTAATTAGATCCGGCTTTCCCCAGAATTCTGGTGGTCCCAACTCTTTGAACTGCCTGGCTGTGACAAACCGTGAATTGCTATCATTTCCTCCTGTATTTTGAACACGAGTCTCCCTCGTCTAGTTTTGCATGAATTGCAAAAAGCTTCTAAACATCCCATCGTTCATCATCTGCTCATTGGTGTTGTTCACAGGAGGAACATTGCCAGCTTGTTGCACGTTCTCCTCGTTGGTGAGTACATGTGTCTCCACGGTCTCATTTACTTCACTGTTAACATTCTCAGTCGACATTCTCAAATACTGCCATAAAACAAGGTTTAATTTAACAAATTAACATATCACATAATATCCCTATATTATGACGCACCAACAAATAAGCTTAGGTAGGACACACTAGCGAAGGATTTACTCGTCTCTCCCCTCCTAGTTCTATTCCCCGATCTCCGCCAAAGATCATATCCCTAAGCTCTGATACCAACTGTGACGCCCCCAAAATAGGTCCAATCCATCCAACCCATTCTGAGTCGCCAAATACATGGTACAGAAAATAAATTCAACTTTATTATTACAATTGTCGTGCAAAATACGACAACACATATACTGTGAGTTTAAATACAAATATTGTCATCTAGACAGTATTCATACTCAATTAAGTCCTCATTATACTTATTGATACACTATTTTACAAAATAGTGAGGACTACTAAAACAACTGTCTTGAACCATCATTTCACACCCCGACTAGTACTCGCTACATTCTCGCCTCCTGAGAAGAAAAATGGAACAACAAAGAAAAGGGTGAGCTCAACTAGCCCAGTAAAGAATATTATGACTAAGATAATATACAACAAATTATCGTTAGTCTTCAACAGGGAAAAAATTAATAGAATACAATAAACAACAAGTTTTAAATCAATATTCGCAGCGGAAATTAATAATTCATAGAAGAGTTACGTAGAGAATAAAATCTAGTATTATCTATGAATTTAAAAGTCCATCATCAATATTTTATCCCTGTAACATCAATCAATAATCATCTTTGCACTACAAGCCAAAGATATTCATCAGTTGGTCATGTTCATCTCAACATCTGTTCATCTTTGCACTGCGGGCCAAAGATATTCATCAGAAATCATTCATCTTTGCACTACAGGCCAAAGATATTCATTAATATCATCATTTAGGACTGAGGATGATGAAAAATATTCTAAAGGAAACGAATCCAGTGAAACAAAAGAGTAAATATTGTATTTCAGCTATTTCATGTCCAAAAATATCTCATAAATAATCATAGTGAAGTAAAATTTAAAAATGATCAAAACATGGATACAATCAAAGCTAGCATCCAAAATAGATATTTTGGACGAAAAGAAGAAAATTTCATTTTTCGGTGAATAGTAACTCGTGAATAGTAACTCCGACATGAAAAGTTTCAAATTTGATAAAAATTTCCAACCAATATTTCGGCATAATGATATTGAAGAAATAATATCATTTTCGAATAAAATAACATCTCTTACCTCAGAAAGAATAGTTCTTTTGACTGGAATACTGGATATAGTGCTAAAAGAACTTGCACCGTATAGCAATACTCGAAGTACTAAAATACTCATAAAAATACGCTCGATATTATAGAGAGAGAAATAGAGAGAAAACTTCAGTTTCTGGTGTGATTTTCATTTCTAACCTAAGCACCCTATTTATAGGAAAATGCTTAGAACACCAAAGCAGAAAATTTAATAAAATATTAATATATATATTAAATTTTCCTACGCCAACCTTTGTAGATCTGAATTTCAGCCATTTGCAACACATGGGGGGCCAACCAAAACAATAAAAACGTTTTTCTAACTATAAATAATTTAAACTTCCAAAAATCAATTATTCTGAAACCTCGAAACTTCAATAATTCATAATAAATAGTTCTTTTATCAGAAAATTCGAATCTCGTCATTTTTTATAGGAAATTCAGTTCTCTACAACTTTGCAGGAGAAAGTTTTACCAAATTCCAAACAGAAATTGACCGAAATCCATAAACGGACGATTTTACAGGCTATAATCAAATTTCAGTCAAGAAATGGAGTCCACCGACACACAAAACATGTTTTAAACATCTTTTGCAACAAAAATACTCTTTCTCCTCATATACTCATATATCCCACATTCATTATAAAAATATCGCCATTATTATATTATTAAAATATAATAATATATTAAAATGAATTATTTTATCAGAAAAAGATAAAATATTAATTTTCAACAATTGTCACATTAAAAATTTTCTCCATCTATATCCACATAAAATTAATATTTTCCTCATCATATAAATTAATAATTAATTATTCATAAATAATATTACAGAATCACAATAATGACAACCAGGCCGTTCCTAAGAAAGAGGGGGCTTTCCAATAAGGATTTCTCCTTACTGGCGCGCAATTAGGTGACCAAACCTCTCCTTAGACAGAACTTTCTAGACATTGCCAATAATGTTATCTAATAATATTATTCAGATAATATGAATTATTGCTCCGATAATAGAAAATATTGTGTAGTGACAATTATTAAAACAACAGTAATATAAAATATCAACGCAGCAATTATTGAATCAATAAAATAAAATATTAAACAGTAATTACTGTAACAATTATTGAGTAATGCCTTCTTACGTAAAAATCAATAATTGGTGCAATACCGTGTACTACTGTGCAACAACGCGTATTACTATGTTTTAACCACCGGGTATTCTAACAGTATTAACGGTAACAACTACGCCGTTATTTATAAACAACTTTTTTTGTCATTTTCTTCATCCAATCGTTTTCCGTTATGGGGCCCACAAAAGGCTGCACCGTCATACGAATATTCTCCGACAACAAGAATATTCTACGACCAAACGAATATTCCCCGACAACAATGAATATTTTATGACCACTTGCTTATTTGAAATATTTACGCATTTTACCCATAACTAACCTCATTAATCAAATTAACCCTTACTATTTCAAAATAATAAATAGAGGAATTAAATTTCATTTATTAATAATTTGGGGTCTTACAGGGATAATTAATTAAACTCTTTTAATTAATTTGCTTCCTAATCCTATTAGGATATTTGAGAGTACTTTTGTTAATTAATTTCCAAACTTCTTTAGGAATTAAATAATAATAATATTAATAAGACTCATCTTATTAATTTATATTTAATATTTTTAAAATATTAAATAATAAATATTAAGCTATTTAATTTATTCTATCACCATAGATTAAATTAAATATACTTAACATATTATTGCAATTATGCCATTAACTTCTTAAATAATTATTCTTCCTTTTATGGTGTGACCCTTTAGGTTTTCCATATTAAACCGGTTGTGAATAAATCAATTAGAACAATTCTAATCTTATTTAAATAAATAAATTAAACTATTAATTTATTTAAATAAATAATATTTATTCTACAATAGGGATAAGCCTCCCTAGCGATCAACGACTTTCCAGATAATATAGATTTTAACATTAATCATAAAAGAACCTTTGAGTAAATAGTTACCGTACAATTCAATCCTTCCACCATACAATGTCCCAATTAAATATAAGACATGGAATTACTGTCAAATCTTATTTTATTTAATTATATGTATTTCGACTCTTAAATACACAACCCCAAATAATGCAAATTAGAAACTCCTTTCTAATTTTATTCTGCCTTGGCCAAGGACTACTGGGTTGTCATTTATCGAATCGCATAGGACATTTCTCTTCTTTTACTAGATGTGGTAGATTCTTTATTGATCATACATTATCTCCATGTATAATTTATTATACCCAAGCATACCCTTTGATATACCCTAAGGGTCTTAAAGAATAAGTCAAAGTATAACTCATCATACACAAGATACTATGATGATCTCAAGTCCAAGGATCACTTGTACTACTATCACTACAGGAATTCCTATTGACAGGCAAGTAAAATTCCATTAGGTATTCCTTAGCGAGCCACGTTCAGTGAACTTATTCTCTAATAAGCACCTACATACTTGCTTTAGTGTCTCCACACAAATGATCATGAGATCAATCATTCTCATCCAATGAGTAAGCAACGTATGTACCAATCTATCCGGATTCACTAATCCCCAATTTAGTAATCCAACGATTGGGAACTATTTTAGTTTTAAGCTTTCTAAGAATTTAGATCTCATTAGAATGATCATCATCATTATTCTAAAAGTATTGCTTAAAACTATGGGTTTATCACATATTATAAAATAGCATCATGTAGATAATTAAAAGTCTTTAATAAATAAATAATTTTTATTAATAAATGAATAAGATTGTTACAAAGTATATGATTTATCATCAAACATGATTAGCTTGTGTGCATACAACTTTCAGTTTGGTCACCTAATTACGCGCGAGTAAGGAGAAATCCTTATTGGAAAGCCCCCTCTTTCTTGGGAACTGCCTGATTGTCAGTATTGTGATTCTGTAAAATTATTTGTGAATAATTAATTATTGATTTATATGATGAGGAAAATATTGATTTTATGTGGATATAAATGGAGAAATTTTTAAAGTGACAATTGTTAAAAAATTTATATTTTATCTTTTATGATAAAATAATATTTTATTATATTATATAATAATGATGATATTTTTACAATGAATGTGGGATATATGAGTATATGAGGAGGAAGAATATTTTTGTTGCATTAAATGATTAACACATGTTTTGTGTGTCGATGGACCCCATTTCTTGACTGAAATTTGATTATAGCCTGTAAAATCATCCGTTTGTGGATTTCGGTCAATTTATATTTGGAATTTGAAAAAACTTTCTTTTACAAAGTTGTAGAGAATTGAATTTCCTATAAAAAAATTGCGTGATTCAAATTTTCTGATAAAATGGCTATTTATTATGAATTATTGAAGTTCCGTAGTTTCGAAATAATTGATTTTTGGAAGTTTATTTATGTTTTAAAAGAAAAACATTTTTAAAATGTTTGTGGACATCTTTAACATGTGTTAGATGGCTGAAATCAGATTTTTAGTGGGCGTAGGAATTTGTTTTATATATAATATTATTATATTAAATTTTCTGCTTTGGTGCTCTAAGCATTTTCCTATAAATAGGGTGCTTAGGTTAGAATTAAAAATCACACCAGAAACTGAAATCTTCTCTCTCGATATATTGAGCGTATTCTTGTGAGTATTTTGATACTTTGAGTGTTGTTATACGGTGCAAGTTCCCTTCAGCACTATATCCAGTATTCCAGTAAGAAGTACTGTCTTTTCGAGATAAGGGATAGTAAGGGATGTAATTTTCTTCGTAAGTGATATTATTTCTTCAATATCATTATGCCGAAATATTGGTTAATTTTTTTTATCAAATTTAGAACTTTTCATGTCGGGGTTACTATTCACGAGTTATTATTCACGAGTTACTATTCACGAGTACTATTCACAAAGCATGATGATATTTTTTTGTGAAATTTCTATCTTTTAGTGTCGGAGTCATTATTCACGTATACGACACTATTCACGTATACGGCATTATTCACGAATACGATACTATTCACAGAAATATTAAATTTTTGTTTTTCGTCCAAAATATCTATTCTGGGTACTAGCTTTGATTGTATCCATATTTTGATCATTCTTGAATTTTGCTCCACTATGATTACTTATGAGGTATTTTTGGACATGGAATAGCTGAAATACGAATCCTTAATATTTATTCTTTTGTTTCACTGGATTCGTTTTCTTTAAAAGATTTTTCATCATCCTCAGTCCTAAATGTTTGTATAACTGAATATCTTTGGCCTGTAGTGCAAAGATTTATAATTTTATGATGAATATCTTTGGTCCGTAGTGCAAAGATAAACAGGTGTTGAGATGAACATGACCGACTGATTAATATCTTTGGCCTATAGTGCAAAGATAACTATTTGATTCAAGATGTATATTGATTGATGTTACAGGAATAAAATATCGATGATGGACTTTTAAATTCATAGATGATAGTAGATTTCATTCTCTATTTAACTCTTCTAATGAATTGTTGTATCCGCTGCAGTTGTTGATCTAAAACTTGTTGTCTATTGTATTCTATCAAAATTTTTTCCTGTTGAGGACTAACGATAATTTGTTCTATATTATCTTAGTCATAATATTCTTTACTGGGCTTGTTGAGCTCACCCTTTTCCTTTTTGTTCCATTTTTCTTCTCAGGAGGCGAGAATGTAGCGGGTACTAGTCGGGATATGGAATGATGGTTCAAGATAGTTGTCTTAGTAGTCCTCACTATTTTATAAAATAGTGTATCAATAAGTATAATGAGGACTTAATTGAGTATGAATACTGTCTAGATGACAATATTTGTATTTAAACTCACAGTATATGTGTTGTCGTATTTTGCATGACAATTATAATAATAAAGTTGTAGTTATTTTTGTACCATGTATTTGGCGACTCAGAATAGGTTGGGTGGAATGGACCTATTTTGGGGTCGTCACAGTTGGTATCAGAGCTTAGGGATATGATCTCTGGCGGAGATCGGGGAATAGAACTAGGAGGGGAGAGACGAGTAAATCCTTCGCTAGTATGTCCTACCTAAGCTTATTTGTTGGTTGGTCTGAATATAGGGATATTATGTGATATGTTAATTTTTTAATTAACCCTTGTTTAATGGCAGTAATTGAGAATGTCGACTGAGAATGTTAACAGTGGAGTAAATGAGACTGTGGAGACACCTTTGCTCACCAATGAGAAGAACGTGCAACAGGCCGATAATGTTCCACTTGTGAACAACACCACTGATCAGACGATGAACGCTGAGATGTTTAGAAGCTTTTAGCAGTTCATGCAAAATCAGACGAGGGAGACTCGTGTACAAAATACCGGTGAAAATGATAGTAACGCACGGTTTGTCGCAGCCAAACAGTTCAAAGAGTTGGGACCACCAGAATTCTAGGAAAAGCCGGATCCGATTAAGGCGGAGACGTGGGTCAAGCAAATTACCAAGATATTCGATGTCTTGGGATGCACGGAGGAACAAAAGGTTCCATTCGCCACCTTTATGTTCCGTAATGAGGCTAATTGCTGGTGGAAATCTGTGAAGCGTACCCATCCAGCCGCACTCAGCATGTCTTGGGAGACGTTTCAGAAACTGTTCAATGACTTTCTAAAAGTATTCGTCATATGAAGGAGGTAGAGTTTATTAGACTAGAACAGAACAACATGACGGTGTCCCAGTACGAGGCGAAGTTCGCGGAGTTTTCCAGGTTTGCACCTCATTTGGTGGAGAATGAGGAACGTATGACGCAGATATTTTTGAGAGGTTTGAAACCCGACATACGTCAATATCTCATTTCTCATAAATTTTTTCTATATTCAGATGTTGTGAATAGGGCTCAGTTATTAGAGCGCGATAATGAGTCAGCTCAATCGAAGAATAACGACCTACAACTCGATGATAATCGTATCGATGGCAACAGTCATCAGAACAAGGATAACCATTGTGGAGGAAATTATCGTGCCAAAAATGGTAACCACTTCGGTGGTAATCATGGCCAAGATAATAAAAGAAATAACTCAAGTGGAAATTTCAAGAAGAGAAGATTTAATGATGACGGGAAGATGTCGGCAGCAGCACCAGCACCAGTAACGAATTTTAGAGGAGGAGAAAGACCGCCAGTTAGATGCTACAGATGCGGAGAAGAGGGACACATAAGTCCAAACTGTTCACAACCTTCCAAGGTATGTTTTAGTTGTGAAAAGGACGGTCATATAGCTCGAGATTGTCCTGTAGTGAAACCAAGTCCAGCGGGGATGGTGACTCCAAAGGCTGTCCCGGACAAGTCAAAGTCAACGGTTCCTAGAAGAGCGTTTGTCGTGACTGGTCAGAATGCGAGGAACCCGAACGAAGTTAGCACGAGTTAGTTAATTATAAATTCTTACGAAGTTTATACCTTATTAGATACCGGTTCTACCCATTCATTTTTCTCTCCTGCTTATACTCAACGTTTAAACTTGACTCCGAGAAAATTAGACTTTGACTTATCTGTTGAAACTCCGTTATGAGAAACTTTCGTTACATCCACTATTTATAAATCTTGTTTGATCCAAGTTGGCATCATCACATTACCTGTTGACCTTATTTCTTTAAAGATACTTGCTTTTGATGTGATTTTAGGGATTGATTGATTAACTACTCATCATGCCAAAATTGATTGCTTTCGTAAGGTTGTTAGTTTTCATATTCCTAAGCAACCTATTATTACAATTCAAGCAACCAAACCATTGAAGTCAAACACTTTCATATCAAGCCATAAAGCCATTCGTTTATTGAAAAACGGATGTCAAGCTTTCTTAGCCCATGTCATGGACTTGAACAAAAATATATCAGATTTGAATGATATTGCTATTGTTAGTAAATTTCCTGATGTATTTTCTGAAGAATTTCTTGGCTTACTCCCAAAGTGTGATATTGAATTTTGTATCGACTTTGAACCCGGTACAAAACCCATTTCTAAAATCTCATATCGAATGGCTCCTATTGAACATCAGGAGTTAAAAATTTAACTGTAAAATTTGGTACCCGAGCCTCTATCTGGTGACTTCCTTTGTGGAATGCACCGAAGCCAGACTCTCTATAGGGGACGCCATATTTGTGTGGTAGTAAACTGATAGATGTCATTGTGACGTACTATCCAAGATTGGGATATGAGTCACAGTTGAGAGCAACCTAAGTCAGTAATCGAAATACGTAGCTGTCTATGCTTAGTTGGTTATTATCGAAGATTTTGTGGAAAGATTTTTTTGAATCGCTACTCTATTAACTCAGTTGACTCGTAGAGATACAAAATTTGAACAGAGCGAGGAATGTGAGAAGAGCTTCGAAGAACTCAAGAGGAGACTCATTTTGGCACCTGTTCTGACCATACCATCCTGGAAAAATGAATGTGGTAGCTGACGTTTTGAGTAAAAAAAATCGTATGTGGTTACGAGTGCGATGATTTTAACAAAAAGACCCATTTTGTATGACTTACAAATGATAGAGATAAAGTTAAAGACTCTATGGATCACGTGATGATATACGAGTAAAATCGACTTTAATCGATAAAGTTAAAACCACTCAAGCTACACACCGGAGCTGATGAATATGAAGAAGGAGGTGCAAGAAGTTGTTATTCCAAAAGCGAGAATCGACGATGTGAGGAAAGCTCAAACCTTCGATTTATTAGTCCATTTGAAATCCTCGATCGAATGGGAACTGTGGCATATAGACTAGTTTTACTGCCAAGTATGTCGCGTGTTCATAACGTTTTTCACATATCGAAGTTACAAAATTATGTGGACGACTCGAACCACATTATTGAGTTAGAACCAGACAAAATAGCCGAAGATTTAACGTACGAGGAGGTACCTGTCAAGATCTTGGATAGGAAGGAGCATGTCCTACGCACAAAGGTCATACCACAAGTTAAGGTTTTGTGGAGGAACCATGCTATTGAAGAAATGACCTGAGAGTTGGAAACAAAAATGAATGCGAGGTATCCTCACCTTTTCGAAACACCAGGTACGTACGTCAATTTCGAGGACGAAATTTCACAAGGAGGGGAGGTTGTAAGACCCCGAATTTTTTTTAATAAAATGGAATTTCCTTTATTTATTATTTTGAAATAGTAAGGGTTTATTTGATTAATGTGGTTAGTTATGGGTAAAATGCGTAAATATTTTTAAATAAGCAAATGGATATAAAATATTCATTGTTGTCGGGGAATATTCGTTTAGTCTTAGAATATTCTTGTTGTCAGGAAATATTCGTACGACGGCGCAGCCTTTTGTGGGCCCCATAACGAAAAGCAATTGGATGAAGAAAATGACAAGTATAAGTTGTTTATAAATAACGGCGTAGTTGTTACCGTTTATACTGTTGGAATACCCGGTGGTTAAAATACAGTAATACGCATTGTTGCACAGTAGCACACGGTATTGCACCAATTATTGATTCTTACGTAAGAAGGCACTACTCAATAATTGTTACAGTAATTACTGTTCAGTATTTTATTTTATTGATTCAATAATTGCTGCGTTGATATTTTATATTACTGTTGTTTCAATAATTGTCACTACACAGTATTTTTTATTATCAAATTAATAATTCATATTATTTGAAGAATATTATTAGATAGTATTATTGACAATGTCTAGAAAGTTCTGTCTAAGGAGAGATTTGGTCACCTAATTGCGCACCAGTAAGGAGAAATCCTTATTGGAAAGCCCCCTCTTTCCTGGGAACTGCCTGGTTATCAGTATTGTGATTTTGTAATATTATTTATGAATAATTAATTATTGATTTATATGATGAGGAAAATATTAATTTTATGTGGATATAGATAGAGAAATTTTTAAAGTGACAATTGTTAAAAAATTTATATTTTATCTTTTTTGATAAAATAATAGTTTATTATATTATATAATAATGATGATATTTTTACAATAAATGTGGGATATATGAGTATATGAGGAGGAAGAGTATTTTTGTTGTATTAAATGATTAACACATGTTTTGTGTGTCGGTGGACCCCATTTCTTGACTGAAATTTGATTATAGCATGTAAAATCGTCCGTATGTGGATTTCGGTCAATTTATATTTGGAATTTGGAAAAACTTTCTTCTGTAAAGTTGTAGAGAATTGAATTTTCTATAAAAAATCGCGAGATACGAATTTTCTGGTAAAAGGGCTATTTATTATGAATTATTAAAGTTTCGTAGTTCCGAAATAATTGATTTTTAGAAGTTTTATTTATGTTTTAAAAGAAAAACATTTTTTAAATGTTTGTGGACATCTTTAACATGTGTTAGATGGCTGAAATTAGATTTCTAAGTGGGTGTCGGAATTTGTTTTATATATAATATTATTATATTAAATTTTTTGCTTTGGTGTTCTAAGTATTTTCCTATAAATAGGGTGCTTAAGTTAGAATTGAAAATCACACCAGAAACTGAAATCTTCTCTCTTTTTCTCTCTCGATATATTGAGCGTATTCTTGTGAGTATTTTGATACTTTGAGTGTTGTTATACGGTGCAAGTTTCCTTCAGCACTATATCTAGTATTCCAGTAAGAAGTACTGTCTTTTCGAGATAAGGGATAATAAGGGATGTTATTTTCTTCGTAAGTGATATTATTTCTTCAATATCATTATGCCGAAATATTGGTTGAATTATTTTATCAAATTTGAAACTTTTCATGTCGGGGTTATTATTCACGAGTTACTATTCACGAGTTACTATTTACTAGTACTATTCGCGAAGCATGATGATATTTTTTTGTGAAATTTCTATCTTTTAGTGTCGGAGTCATTATTCACGTATACGATACTATTCACGTATACGGCATTATTCACGAATACGACACTATTCACAGAAATATTAAATTTTTATTTTTCGTCCAAAATATCTATTCTGGATACTAGTTTTGATTGTATCCATGTTTTGATCATTGTTGAATTTTACTCCACTATGATTACTTATGAGGTATTTTTGGACATGGAATAGCTGAAATACAAATCCTTAATATTTATTCATTTGTTTCACTGGATTCGTTTTCTTTAAAAGATTTTTCATCATCCTCAGTCCTAAATGATAATATAACTGAATATCTTTGGCCTGTAGTGCAAATATTAATGATTTTATGATGAATATCTTTGGCCCGTAGTGAAAAGATGAACATGTGTTGAGATGAACATGACCGACTGATTAATATCTTTGGCCTGTAGTGCAAAGATGACTATTTAATTCAAGATGTATATTGATTGATGTTACAGGGATAAAATATCGATGATGGACTTTTAAATTCAAAGATGATAGTAGATTTCATTCTCTACTTAACACTTCTAATGAATTGTTGTTTCCGCTGCAGTTGTTGATCTAAAACTTGTTTTCTATTGTATTCTATCAGATTTTTTTCCTGTTGAGAACTAACGATAATTTGTTCTATATTATCTTAGTCATAATATTCTTTACTGGGCTAGTTGAGCTCACCCTTTTCTTTTTTGTTCTATTTTTCTTCTCAGGAGGCGAGAATGTAGCGGGTACTAGTCGGGATATGGAATGATGGTTCAAGATAGTTGTCTTAGTAGTCCTCACTATTTTGTAAAATAGTGTATCAATAAGTATAATGAGGACTTAATTGAGTATGAATACTGTCTAGATGATAATATTTGTATTTAAACTCACAGTATATGTGTTGTCGTATTTTACACGATAATTTTAATAATAAAGTTGTAGTTATTTCTGTACCATGTATTTGGCGACTTAGAATAGGTTGGGTGGAATGGACCTATTTTGGGGTCGTCACAAGCTCTATCAACAATCACTAAAAGATAAAGGGAAGAAGATAGAGACAAATTTTGCTAGCGAGGATGGAAAAGATGAGACAAATCTCAATTTTTCTAGTAAGGATGGAAAAGATGAGACAAATCTTGATTCTGGAAATAATGATTTTAATTATGGTTGCGTTGATACCACTCATCTAGATGTTACTGATTTTTTCTCAAATCCTGAAGAAAAATTGACTTTTTGTTTGTTGATGAGAGTGTCTAAATATAAAATTTTAGATGATGCTTTGATGTTATTGGACTTTATTTTAAGCATTAATAAAATTCTAATTATTATGTTTTTATCATGTTTAACTGTTTTCTTATGATTCGTTATATATGGGATATTTTATTAATTTGATTATATATTTCTTATTTTCATTGAATAACATAGATACTCTCTTGATTTGATTTGCAATGAATGGTGGAGATATATGTCTCGCAGACAGTGCCACTACGCACACTATATTACATAATAAGAAATATTTTTCTTCTTTCATAATGCAAAAGGCCAATGTTAGTACTATATCGGGTAGTGCAAAATTGATAGAAGGCTTCGGAAGAGCTCACATTTTCTTGCCTGAAGGAGCAAAACTTGAAATTGATGAAGCATTATACTCTCCCAGGTTTCAAAGAAATTTATTGAGTTTTAAGGATATCCGCCGAAATGGGTATCATATTGAGACAACATGTGACGCCCCCAAAATAGGTATACAACACTCATTCTGAGTCGCCAAAATACATGGTACAGAAACAACTACATCTTTATTATTACAACACAATAACTGTGTGTTTAAATACAAATATTGTCATCTAGACAATATCCACACTCAAATAAGTCCTCATTACAATTATTGATACATTATTTCACAAAAATGGTGAGGACTACTAAAATAACTTCTAGAATCATCATTCCATACCCCGACTAGTACTCGCTACATTCTCGCCTCCTGAGAAAAATGGAACAAAAAGGAAAAAGGTGAGCTCAACTAGCCCAGTAAAGAACATTATGACTAAGATAATACAGAATAAATTATCGTTAGCCTTCAATAGGGAAAAATCTAATAGAATACAATAGACAACAAGTTTTAAATCAATATTCGCAGCGGAAATAATAATTCATTAGAAGAGTTAAGTAAAGAATGAAATCTACTATCTTCTATATATGAATTTAAAAGTTCATCGTCGATATTTTATCCCTGTAACATCAATCAATATTCATCTTTGCACTACAAGCCAAAGATATTCATCAGTTGGTCATGTTCATTTCAACACATGTTCATCTTTGCACTACGGGCCAAAGATATTCATAAGAAATCATTCATCTTTGCACTACAGGCCAAAGATATTCAGTTATAACATCATTTAGGACTGAGGATGATGAAAAATATTTTAAAGAAAACGAATCCAGTGAAGCAAAAGAACAAATATTAGGGATTCGTATTACAGTTTATCCATGTCCAAAAATACCTCATAAACAATCATAGTGAAGTAAAATTCAAGGATGATCAAAACATGGATACAATCCAGAATAGATATTTTGGAAGAAAAGAAAAAAAATTCATTTTTCGGTGAATAGTAACTCGTGAATAGTAACTCGTGAATAGTAACTCATGAATAGTAACCCCGACATAAAAAAGTTCTAAATTTGATAAAAAGTTCCAACCAATATTTCGGCATAATGATATTGAAGAAATAATATCATTTACGAAGAAAATAACATCCCTTACCTCAGAAAGAATAGTACTTTTGACTGGAATACTGGATATAGTGCTAAAAGAACTTGCACCGTATAGCAATACTCGAAGTACTAAAATACTCACAAAAATATGCTCGATATTATAGAGAGAGAAATAGAGAGAAAACTTCAGTTTCTGGTGTGATTTTCAATTCTAACCTAAGCACCCTATTTATAGGAAATTGCTTAGAACATCAAAGCAGAAAATTTAATATAATATTAATATATATATTAAAATTCTTACGCACACTTTTTATCAACTGAATTCAGCATTCAACACAAGTAGCCCACCTCACAAAACTTTTAAAAAACGTTTTTCTTATTTAACATAATTAAAACTTCTAAAAATCAATTATTTCAGAATTTCAGAACTTCAATAATTCATAATAAATAGCCCTTTTATCAGAAAATTCAAATCTCGCGAGTTTTCATAGGAAATTCAATTCTCTACAACTTTGCGGAAGAAAGTTTTTCCAAATTCCAAACAGAAATTGACCGAAATTCATAAACGGACGATTTTACAGGCTATAATCAAATTTCAGTTAAGAAATGGGGTCCACCAACACACAAAACATGTTTTAAACATCTTTTGCAACAAAAATACTCTTCCTCCTCATATACTCATATATCACACATTCATTATAAAAATATCACCATTATTATATTATTAAAATATAATAATATATTAAAATAAATTACTTTATCAGAAAAAGATAAATTATTAATTTTCAACAATTGTCACATTAAAAATTTTCTCCATCTATATCCACATAAAATCAATATTTTTCTCATCATATAAATCAAGAATTAATTATTCACAAATAATATTATAGAATCACAATAATGACAACCAGGCCGTTCCCAGGAAAGAGGGGGCTTTCTAATAAGGATTTCTCCTTACTGGCGCGCAATTAGGTGACCAAACCTCTCCTTAGACAGAACTTTCTAGACATTGCCAATAATGTTATCTAATAATATTATTCAGATAATATGAATTATTGCTTCGATAATGGAAAATACTGTGTAGTGACAATTTTTAAAATAACAGTAATATAAAATATCAACGCAGCAATTATTGAATCAATAAAATATTGAACAGTAATTACTATAACAATTATTGAGTAGTGCCTTCTTACGTAAGAATCAATAATTTAAAAATATTGTGTAATACAGTGTGCTACTGTGCAACAACGCTTATTACTTTACTTTAATCACCGGGTATTCTAACAGTGTTAACGGTAACCACTACGCCGTTATTCATAAAAACTTTAATTTGTCTTTTTTTTCATCCGACAGTTATTCTGTTATGGGGCCCACAAATGACTGCGCCGTTGTACGAATATTCCTGACAGAAAGAATATTCCACGACCAAACGAATATTTTTCGACAACAATGAATATTTTATAACCACTTGCGTATTTTTAAAAAAATTTCATATATCACCCTTAACTTTAACCTTTTATCAATTTAACCATTTACTGAATTGTAATTATAAGAAAAATTGAATACTTTTATTTCATAAAATTCGGGGTCTTACAATCTCCCCTCCTTATGAAATTTCGTCCCCGAAATTTACGTACGTACCTGGTGTTTCGAAAAGATGAGGATACGTCGCTTTCATTTCCGTTTCCAACTCTCAGGTCATTTCCTCAATAGTATGGTTCCTCCACAAAACTTTAAGTTATGGTATGACCTTCGTGCGTAGGACATGCTCCTTCCTATCCAAGATCTTGACAGGTACCTCTTCGTACGTTAAGTATTCGGCTATCTTGTTTGGTTCTAACTCAATGACGTGGTTTGGGTCGTCCACATAATTTCGTAACTTCGATACGTGAAAAACGTTATGAACACGCGTCATACTTGACTGTAAAGCGAGTCTATAGGCCACAGTTTCTACTCGATCGAGGATTTCAAATGGACCAATAAATCAAAGGTTTGAGCTTTCCTCACATCGCCAATTCTCGCTTTTGGAATAACAACTTCTTGCACTTTCTTTTTCATACGCATCAGCTCCGGGTCTGTGGCTTAAGCAACTTTAATTTTATCGATTAAAGTTGATTCTACGCGTATACTTGACATCATCGCACTCGTTCCTGCATATGATCTTCTACTCAATGCGTCAGCTACCACGTTTGCTTTTCTAGGATGGTATTGGATGGTATGATCGAAATCTTTCAACAGCTCGAGCCAACGTCGGTGTCGCATGTTGAATTCTTAGAAGCTCTTCTCGCATTCCTCGGTCCATTCGAAGTTTGTATCTTTTCGAGTCAGCTGAGTTAATGGAGTAGCGATTCGAGAAAATTCTTTTACGAATCTCCGATAATAACTAGAAAGCTACGTATTTCGATTACTGACTTAGGTTGCTCTCAACTGTGACTCATATCCCAATCTTGGATAGCACGTCACAATGACACCTATCAGTTTACTACCACACGAATATGGTGTCCCCTACGGAGAGTCTGGCTTTAATGCATTCCACAAAGGAAGTCACCAGATAGAGGCTCGGGTACAAATTTCTACAGTTAGGTTTTTAACTCCTGAAGTTCAATAGGAGCCATTCGATATGAGATTTTAGAAGTGAGTTTTGTACCAGATTCAAAGATGATACAAAATTCAATATCACGCTCTGGACGTAGGCCAAGAAATTCTTCAGGAAATACGTCAAAAAATTTACTAACAACAGAAATATCATTCAAATCTGACATATTTTTGTTCAAGTCCATAACATAGCTAAGAAAGCTTGACATCTATTTTTCAATAAACGAAAGACTTTACGGCTTGATATGAAAGAGTTTGACTTCAATGGTTTGGCTGCTTGAATTCGAATAACAGGTTGCTTAGGAATATGAAAACTAACAACCTTACGAAAGCAATCAATTTTGGCATGATGAGTAGTTAATAAATTAATCCCTAAAATCACATCAAAAGCAAGTATCTTTAAAGAAATAAGGTTAACAGGTAATGTGATGGTGCCAACTTGGATCAAACAAGATTTATAAACAGTGAATGTGATGAAAGTTTCTCCTAACGGAGTTTCCACAGATAGGTTAAAGTTTAACTTCTCCGGAATCAAGTTTAAACGTTGAGTATAAGTAGGAGAGATAAATGAATGGGTAGAACCGGTATCTAATAAAGTATAGACTTCGCAAAAATTTATAATTAACTAACCCGTGCTAACTTCGTTTGGGTTCCTCGCATTCTAACCAGTCACGAAAAACGCTCTTCTAGGAACCGTTGACTTTGACTTTTCTGGGACAACTTTTTGAGTCACCACCCCCGTTGGACTTGGTTTCGCTACAGTGCAATCTCGAGCGATATGTCCTTCCTTTCCACAGTTATAACATACCTTAAACTGTTGTGGGCAGTTTGGGCTGATATGTCCTTCTTTTCCGCACTTATAGCTTATGACCGGTGGTCGTTCTCCTCCCTTGGAACCAGTTGCTACTGGTGCTGACGTCTTCGTATTATCATTGTTGAATCTCCTCTTTTTAAAATCTCCTCCCGACTCGCTTCTTCTATTTTCATGGCCACGATTACCACTAGAGTGGTTGCCGTTCTTGTCTGTATTATTCTTTCTCCGCTGGTTATCATTGTTCTGATGACTGCTGTCACCGGTATGATCCTGGTTGTGGTCCCTCGATTGACCGTACTCGTTATCTCGCTCTAATAATTGAGCCATGTTGACAACATCTGAATAGAGAGAAAATTTATGAGAAATGAGATATTAACGTATGCCGGGTTTCAAACCTCTCAGAAACATCCGCGTCATACGTTCCTCATTCTCCACCAAATGAGGTGCAAACCTGGACAACTCTGCAAACTTCGCCTCGTACTGGGACACCGTCATATTATTCTGCTCCAGTATAATAAACTCTACCTCCTTCATATGGCGAATACTTTCAAGAAAGTATTTTTCGTTGAAAAGTTTCTGAAACGTATCCCAAGACATGCTGAGTGCGGCAGACTGTGTCCGTTTCACAGACTCCCACCAGTAGTCTGCCTCGCCACGAAACATAAAGGTGGCGAATGGAACCTTCTGTTCCTCCGTGCATCCCAAGACATCGAATATCTTGGTAATTTGCTTGACCCACGTTTCCGTCATGATCGGATCCGGCTTTCCCTTAAATTCTGGTGGTCCCAACTCTTTGAACTGCTTAGCCGTGACAAACCGTGAATTGCTATCATTTCCTCCTGTATTTTGAACACGAGTCTCCCTCGTCTGGTTTTGCATGAATTGCAAAAAGCTTCTAAACATCCCATCGTTCATCATCTGCTCATTGGTGTTGTTCACAGGAGGAACATTGCCAGCCTGTTGCACGTTCTCCTCGTTGGTGAGCACATGTGTCTCCACGGTTTCATTTACTCCACTGTTAACATTCTCAGTCGACATTCTCAAATATTGCCATAAAATAAGGGTTAATTAAACAAATTAACAAATCACATAATACCCCTATATTATGACCGACCAACAGATAAGCTTAGGTAGGACACACTAGCGAAGGATTTACTCGTCTCTCCCCTCCTAGTTCTATTCCCCGATCTCCGCCAGAGATCATATCCCTAAGCTTTGATACCAACTGTGACGCCCCCAAAATAGGTATGCAACACCCATTCTGAGCCGCCAAAATACATGGTACAGAAACAACTACATCTTTATTATTACAACACAATAACTGTGAGTTTAAATACAAATATTGTCATCTAGACAATATTCACACTCAAATAAATCCTCATTACAATTATTGATACATTATTTCACAAAAATGGTGATGACTACTAAAATAACTTCTAGAACCATCATTCTATACCCCGACTAGTACTCGCTACATTCTCACCTCCTGAGAAAAATGGAACAAAAAGGAAAAGGGTGAGCTCAACTAGCCCAGTAAAGAACATTATGACTAAGATAATACAGAATAAATTATCGTTAGCCTTCAATAGGGAAAAATCTAATAGAATACAATAGACAACAAGTTTTAAATCAATATTCGCAGCGGAAATAATAATTCATTAGAAGAGTTAAGTAAAGAATGAAATCTACTATCTTCTATATATGAATTTAAAAGTTCATCGTCGATATTTTATCCCTGTAACATCAATCAATATTCATCTTTGCACTACAAGCCAAAGATATTCATCAGTTGGTCATGTTCATTTCAACACATGTTCATCTTTGCACTACGGGCCAAAGATATTCATAAGAAATCATTCATCTTTGCACTACAGGCCAAAGATATTCAGTTATATCATCATTTAGGACTGAGGATGATGAAAAATATTTTAAAGAAAACGAATCCAGTGAAGCAAAAGAACAAATATTAGGGATTCGTATTACAGTTTATCCATGTCCAAAAATACCTCATAAACAATCATAGTGAAGTAAAATTCAAGAATGATCAAAACATAGATACAATCCAGAATAGATATTTTGGACGAAAAGAAAAAAAATTTCATTTTTCGGTGAATAGTAACTCGTGAATAGTAATTCATGAATTGTAACTCGTGAATAGTAACTCATGAATAGTAACCCCGACATAAAAAAGTTCCAAATTTGATAAAAAGTTCCAACCAATATTTTGGCATAATGATATTGAAGAAATAATATCATTTACGAAGAAAATAACATCCCTTACCTCAGAAAGAATAGTACTTTTGACTGGAATACTGGATATAGTGCTAAAAGAACTTGCACCGTATAGCAATACTCGAAGTACTAAAATACTCACAAAAATACGCTCGATATTATAGAGAGAAATAGAGAGAAAACTTCAGTTTCTGGTGTGATTTTCAATTCTAACCTAAGCACCCTATTTATAGAAAATTACTTAGAACACCAAAGCAGAAAATTTAATATAATATTAATATATATTAAAATTCTTACGTACACTTTTTATCAACTGAATTCAGCATTCAACACAAGTAGCCCACCTCACAAAACTTTTAAAAAACGTTTTTCTTATTTAACATAATTAAAACTTCCAAAAATCAATTATTTCAGAATTTCAGAACTTCAATAATTCATAATAAATAGCCCTTTTATCAGAAAATTCAAATCTCGCGAGTTTTTATAGGAAATTCAATTCTCTACAACTTTGCAGAAGAAAGTTTTCCCAAATTCGAAACAGAAATTGACCGAAATTCATAAACGGACGATTTTACAGGCTATAATCAAATTTCAGTTAAGAAATGGGGTCCACCGACACACAAAACATGTTTTAAACATCTTTTACAACAAAAATACTATTCCTCCTCATATACTCATATATCACACATTCATTGTAAAAATATCACTATTATTATATTATTAAAATATAATAATATATTAAAATAAATTATTTTATCAGAAAAAGATAAAATATTAATTTTCAACAATTGTCACATTAAAATTTTTTTCTATCTATATCCACATAAAATCAATATTTTTCTCATCATATAAATCAATAATTAATTATTTATAAATAATATTACAGAATCACAATAATGACAACCAGGCCGTTCCCAGGAAAGAGGGGGCTTTCCAATAAGGATTTCTCCTTACTGGCGCGCAATTAGGTGACCAAACCTCTCCTTAGACAGAACTTTCTAGACATTACCAATAATGTTATCTAATAATATTATTCAGATAATATGAATTATTACTTCGATAATGGAAAATATTGTGTAGTGACAATTATTAAAATAACAGTAATATAAAATATCAACGTAGTAATTATTGAATTAATAAAATACTGAACATTAATTACTGTAATAATTATTGAGTAGTGCCTTCTTACGTAAGAATCAATAATTTAAAAATACTGTGTAATACCGTGTGCTACTGTGCAACAATGCGTATTACTTTACTTTAACCACCGGGTATTCCAACAGTGTTAACGGTAACCACTACGCCGTTATTTATAAAAACTTTAATTTGTCTTTTTTTTCATCTGACAGTTATTCTGTTATGGGGCCCACAAATGGCTGCGCCGTCGTACGAATATTCCTGACAGAAAGAATATTTCGCGACCAAACGAATATTCCCCGACAACAATGAATATTTTATAACCACTTGCGTATTTTTAAAAAAAATTCATATATCACCCTTAACTTTAACCTTTTATCAATTTAACCATTTACTGAATTGTAATTATAAGAAAAATTGAATACTTTTATTTCATAAAATTCGGGGTCTTACACAACATGTGAAGGAAAGATTGAGTGTCTTCACATTACGAGTATAATCTCGGGTAATAAAAGTGTATTAGAAAAATTACCAGCTTTTTCCTCTGGTTTGTACTACACGAGAATTAGAACAATTGAAACAAATGTGGTTGTTAATAAAAAGCTAACGAATCACAATAACTTTGTTGTTTGGCATGAACGGTTAGGCCATCCTGGATCGATAATGATGCGAAGAATAATTGAGAATTCATGTGGACATCCATTGGAGAACCAGCAGATTCTTCAATCGAATGATTTCCCATGTGCTGCTTGTTTTCAAGGCAAGTTAATTATTCTGCCATCACCGGCTAAGATAGGGACTGAATCCCTTACTTTTCTGGAACGAATACAAGGTGATATATGTGGACCAATTCATCCACCATGTGGACCTTTTAGATATTTTATAGTTTTAATTGATGCATCAACAAGGTGGTCACATGTAACTCTATTATCAACTCGCAACCTGGCGTTTGCGAGGTTACTTGCTCAATTAATCAGATTACGAGCACATTTTCCAGATTATCCCATCAAGAAAATTCGTATTGACAATGCCGGTGAATTTACTTCCCAAACTTTTAATGATTATTGTATGTCTATTGGGATAAGTGTTGAACATCCTGTAGCACATGTTCACACACAAAATGGCCTTGCAGAATCATTGATTAAGCGTCTTCAATTGATTGCAAGACCATTACTAATGAGATCAAAACTTCCAATTTCTGCTTGGGGTCATGCTATTTTAGATGCGGCAACACTAATTCGCATCAGACCAACAAGTTATCATAAGTACTCTCCTTTACAATTGGTTTTTGGTCGGGAACCAAATATTTCTCATCTAAGAATTTTTGGTTGTGCTGTATATGTTCCAATTCCTCCACCTCAATGTACTAAGATGGGACCTCAAAGGAGGTTAGGAATATATGTTGGATATGAATCCCCATCTATAATTAAATATTTAGAACCATCAACAGGGGATTTATTTACAGCTACATTTGCTGATTGTCATTTTGATGAATCAGTCTTCCCAACATTAGGAGGAGAAAATAGGCAGCTAGAAAAAGGGATAAGCTGGAATGAATTATCATTGTCTCATTTTGATCATCATACAAAACATTGTGAACTAGAAGTTCAGAAGATAATTCATTTACAAAGTTTAGCAAATCAATTGCCAGACGCATTTTCTAACCCAAAGAGTGTAACAAAATCACATATACCAGCTGTTAATGCTCCAATTAAAATTGATGTCCCAACAGGACAACCTCTTGTTGCCAATGAATCTAAAGCACGCTTGAAGCGTGGTAGACCAGTCGGTTCCAAAGATAAGAATCCTCGTATAAGAAAAATGAGGAAATGGTAACTCCAGAAGAGTCTACAGAAAAACATCTAGACATGACTAATATTACAGTTCCAAAAGACAATAAGGTACCTGACATCATTGAAAATGAAGAGATCTCGATAAATTATGTCAAGTCCAGAAAAATATGGAACCGAAATGAAATTAACGTCGATAATGTTTTTTCATACAATATAGCGCTAGATGTTATAAAAGATGACGAGGATCTTGAACCAAGGTTTATTGAGGAATGCATGCATAAAATTGATTGGCCAAAATGGAAAGACGCAATTGAGGCAGAATTGAAATCTCTTGAAAAAAGAAATGTTTTTGGACCAATAGTCCGTACACCTGATGGTGTAAAACTAGTGGGGTACAAATGGGTTTTTGTTCGAAAACGAAATGAAAAGGGTGAAATTGTGCGACATAAAGCACGACTAGTTGCGCAAGGATTTTCACAAAGACCTGGTATTGATTATGAAGAGACATACTCTCTTGTGATGGATGTGACTACTTTTCGATTCCTAATCAGTCTGGCAATAAAAGAAGGACTTCACTTGCGTCTAATGGATGTCGTTACAGCATATTTGTATGGCCCACTTGATAATGAAATTTATATGAAACTCCCAGAAGGATTTAAATTTCCAGAAGCATATAAATTCGATTCTCGAGAACAATACTCGATCAAATTAAATAGATCTCTATATGGATTAAAACAATCCGGTCGCATGTGGTATAACCGTCTTAGTGAATATTTGTTGAAGGAGGGATATAAGAATGATCCTGTTAGCCCATGCATTTTTATAAAGAGATCTAGATTTGAGTTTGTTATTATTGTAGTATATTTTGATGATCTAAATATCATTGGAACTCCTGAAGAGATTTCAAAGGTGGTAGAGTACTTGAAAAGAGAATTTGAAATGAAAGATCTTGGAAAGGCAAAATTTTGTCTTAGGTTACATATAGAGCATTTAAAGGACGGTATTCTTGTGCATCAAACATCTTATATAGAGAAGGTGCTAAAACGATTTTATATGGACAAAGCACATCTGTTGATCACCCCAATGGTTGTGAGGTCACTTGATGTAAATAAAGACCCTTTCCGACCTCGAGAAAATGATGAGGAGATTCTTAGTCCTGAAGTACCATACTTGAGTGCAATTGGAGCACTAATGTATCTTGTTAGTCATACACGACCTGATATATCATTCTCTGTCAACTTATTAGCAAGATATAGCTCTTGTCCAACTCGAAGGCATTGGAATGGGATTAAACATATATTTCGTTACCTACAAGGTACAAAGGATATGGGTTTGTATTTTCCTAACCAACCCAAAATAGATTTGACTGGTTTTGCAGATGCAGGGTACCTATCCGATCCTCATAATGCTCGATCGCAAACTAGATATGTATTCACTTGTGGTGGAACCGCCATTTCTTGGCGTTTGATGAAGTAAACTATAGTAGCTACATCTTCTAACCATGCTGAAATTTTGGCAATACATGAAGCTAGTCGTGAATATGTATGGTTAAGGTCTGTAATTCAACACATACGAGGAGCTTGCGGTTTATCTTCAGGAGAAGAAACACCGACGATATTATATGAGGATAATACAGCATGCATTATCCAACTCAAGGAAGGATATATCAAAGGTGATAGAACAAAACATATTTCACCAAAGTTATTTTTCACTCATGACCTTCAGAAGAATGGTGATATAAATGTTCAGCAAATCCGTTCAAGTGAAAATTTGGCAGATTTATTAACAAAGGCGCTTCCTACTTCTACATTTGAGAAGCTAGTCCACAACGTTGGATTGCGTCGACTCAGAGATCTCAAGTGATATAATCATGAGGGAGAGTAATTAAAGTTTTTCATAAAGCAATATCTCATAAGTTTTTGAAGAATTATGTACTCTTTTTCCTTCACTAGGTTTTTATCCCACAGGGTTTTTCCTAGTAAGGTTTTAACGCGAGGCATATTCTTCAGTAATGGACATCCAAGGGGAAGTGTTATGAATAGTTATATTATGGATGTCCATTCATTTTCTATAACCTACATAACCTACATATTAGTACATTGATGAGCTATTCATTCTCCCTATTTAAGTTTGTATTTCTTTCATCTTCTATCTTTGTTCATGTATTTGTGAAGCCTATAAATAAAAGCTCACTATCCATATATTTGTGGACTTGAAGAATATTAAAAAATCTCACTTCTTATATATAATCTTCTTATGCTCTCTCTAAAATTATAATAAATTAGAAATTATTGTCTATAGTTGGTACTTTTTTCTCATATACAAGAAAAAGAATTGACTAAAAAAGCAAGTCCACTTTGTGGACCGGTTTACTAATGGCCAAATATCAACCCTACAATTCTTTACATATTAATTAAAAGATTGAATGACACTTTTTTATTTCTAAGTTATCACTAAACGTTAAATTCGTCTTTAAAATTAATTTTTCGTCAATTTAGTCCCTAAAGTTGGTCAATTAGTGCAATTATGTTTCTTTTCCCAAATTTCACTTAGATCCACCCAATTCGATCTGAACCATTTTTTCAAGAGCAAATTTGTCTTTACAATTGCTGAAAGTATTATCGATATTAAAATTATAATATAAAAATACTAAACACTGATATTAAAATACAAACAAACAAAAAATAGATTTTAAAAAAAAATCTAATTTCATAAAAAATAATTAAAGTTTGAAAATTAATTATTATTTTTAGATTTTTTTAAAAGAATAATTAAAGTATGAAAATTATTTTTTTTTAGAAAATATTTTTTAGAATTAATTTGTAAAAATTAATATTTTTTTAAAGTTCTTCCTTTTGTTTAATATTTTTTGCTTGTTTGTATTTTAATTTCAAATTTAGTTTTTTTTTATTTTAATTTCAAATATTGATAATATTTTTAATAAATACAAAGACAATTTTTCCTTAAAAAAATAGACAGGATAGAACTTTGAGTATATCTAAGTGAAATTTTGGAAAATGGAACAAAATTGACATCAATTGATCACTTTAGGAACCCAATCGATGAAAAATGAACTTTAGAGACGACTTTAACACTTGATGACAGCTTGAAGAGAAAAAAATGTTATTCAGCCTACATTTAAAGAGTAAATTTCACACCACCACCTGAGGTTTATACGTTTTCTTACATCACCACCTGAGTTTTAAAAATCGAAACAAATAAACACTTAAATATTGAAGTTAAGTGAAAAAGAGCTTTCTGTCCTAACTCTGTTAACTAAAGTGCATATGGACAATTATACCTTTTTTAATATATAATGAATGATGAGATAAAATTTCTCATTTTTATCATTCATTTTAAGGTTCCTCTATGATTCTGGGGTTCTTTGATCCTACTTATCATCTTCAACAAATTTCTTAATCTTTCATTAGACCCAAAACTCTGATAAACAAACCACTATATACCAACTTATTCAGAATATCAAAGCCCCAAATTACCCGATCGAGAAGCCATCTAGATCTAAATTTTTCAACGATATTATGCTTGATTATGGGTGTAATTGACTTGATTGTGCTTGGAATTTGTCAATCTATAATGCCTAGAGGTTTCCAAGTGCAAATGGTAGGATTATGTAAGGTTTTACTCGATTTTCTAGGAGTATTTTCATATTTCTTGAATAAATATGATTTTTTTTTTGGGACTAATTAAAGGATGTTTTGGGGCTATTAATCCATTGATGGTGCTCATTTTTGGTCAAGGAACAATGTCTAGATGATAGCACACTTCAATTGATGGATTTGATGTGGTAATGTAAATGTTTCACTCATTTTTCATGTTTTGCGAATTGAGATGGTTTTTTATGATGTTGGACTTATTTGATGATGTTTTGGGGATGTATCCATCATACACTGTAACACTTCAGTCACACATAAAAAGGGAGAAGGTTCAAAAATGTCCTTGGCGTTTACCGCGATGTCTATCGAGCATCCTATATTTTTTTTTATCCAAAAGTACCCTTAACGTTACACTTTTTGGGTCACCCTTGCCCCTGCCGTTAACAGAAGATAAACGGGGTTAAAATTGGCTTACGTGACAGACACATGGAGGCTTAAAGAGAGAATATTCAAAAATACTCATGACACATGTAAATATGTCATTTAATCAAAACAAAAAAAATACTAAAATTCAAAATAAAAAAAAGCATAACATATTTACATCATTTAATCAAAATACTAAAATTCAAATTATTTTGTTAACTAATCAAAATAACTAATTAAATAAAATAAGTTGTATAACATATTTAGATCATTTAATCAAAATACTAAAATTCAAACCATAACATATTTACATCAAATACTAATTAAAAAAAATACTAATTTTGAATATTACTAAATAACATTATCAATTTTTAACGTTAATATATAATTAATTTTTAACGTTAGCAAAATACGTTATCAATTAGTATCAAAATAATTACATATCTAGTGTTGGGATACTAATTTTAACGTTCTCAAAATATTAACGTTTTTTAACATGTCAACTAATATTAAAAAAATATTAAAAAACGTTTATATTTTTTGATATTAAAAACGTTAATATTTTTTAATATTTTATTAATATTTTTTGATATTAAAAAACGTTAATATTTTAAAAATATTAAATTTTTTTGATATGAGGTTAATATTAAAACGTTAATATTGTTTGATATAAAAATATTAAAATAATTTTAAAAAACGTTAATTTTTTGATATTAAAAATATTAAAAAATGTTAATATTTTTTGATATTAAAAAAAGTTAATATTTTATTAATATTTTTTGATATTAAAAAACGTTAATATTTTTTAATATTAGTTGATATGTTAAAAAATATTAATATTTTTTGATGATGTAGTTAGTTGAATTTTAAAAATATTCAAAAATTCAACTAATTCAAAATAATTAACGTTATTTAGTAAAAAATATTATCGTTAATTATTTTTTGATTATTTTAGTTGAATTAAAGTTAATTATTTTGAAATTTTGAAATAGTTGAATTTTTGAATTTTAAAAATATTAACATTAATCATCAAAATACTAAAAATATTAACGTTAATTTTGATAACTTTATTTAATAATATTAAAAATATTAGCGTTAAAAAAAATTACAACGTTATTTAGTATTTTGAATATTAACGTTAAAAATATTATATCAATTAGTTGTATAACGTTATTTAGTATTTTTAATTTTAAAAATATTATTTAGTATTATGATTTTAGTAATTTAAAAATTTTATATCAATTAGTATTTAGTATTATGATTTTAGTATTTTAATGATGTAATTTGAATTTTTGTTGTTTTGATTAATTAACAAAATAATTTGAATTTTAGTAATTTATTATTTTTTAATTTGATTTTTTTTAGTATTTTAGTATTTTTTTTAATTAGTATTTTAGTATTTTTTTAATTAGTATTTGATGTAAATATGTTATGTTTTAAATTTTAATATTTTGATTAAATGATGGAAATATGTTATACAACTTATTTTATTTAATTAGTTATTTTGATTAGTTAACAAAATAATTTGAATTTTAGTATTTTGATTAAATGATGTAAATATGTTATGTTTTTTTTTATTTTGAATTTTAGTATTTTTTGTTTTGATTAAATGACATATTTACATGTGTCAGTGACATTTTTAAACCTTCTTCCTTTAAGCTTTTATGTGTCTGCCACGTCAGTCAATTTTAACACTGTTTGTCTTCTGTTAACGGCAGGAGCACGGGTGACCTAAAAAGTGTAAGGTTAAGGGTACTTTTGGACAAAAAAAAAGTATAGGGTGCTCGATAGACATCGCGGTAAACTATTTTTGAACCTTCTCTCCACATAAAAAATATGAGAAAATTTTTTCTTTGTATAAGGAATTAAATTATTAACAATAGTATCTTTAGTTATGATTTTTGGGTGAACCTGTGGTGGACTAAGATGACCTCAAGAAAATACTATTGTGCCAGTGGTTTAAGGCCTTATTTGGATGAATTTGATTTGATTCAGACTTGAGATTTGACCCGAGATTTATTCCTGACTCGCGATTTAACCCGTGTTAACTGTTTCATTATCCCATAATGGCTACAGAGAGAAATAACTGTGGACCGTGTGTGTGATCAATTATGACGGAGATGTCAGAAATTTAAGTGGGGGGGTTTGTAACACCCCAGTCCCACATCGAAAGATATGAAAAAAATTTGTTTATGTATAATGAATTAAATTACTAACAATAATACATTCAGTCATGATATTTTAGGTGAACTTGTGGTAGGCTAAGACATCCACGAAGATACTATTGGGCCAGTGATTTAGTGCCTTATTTGGATGAATTTGATTCGATCCGGACTTGAGATTTGACCCGAAATTTGTTCTGGACTCGTATTTAACCCGAGTTGTTTCATAGATGCTCCTTTTTTGGTTAAGGAACAAAACTCAGAGTGTAACACACTTCGATTGATGGATTGGGTAGGGAAATGTAGGGGTTTCGCTCGATATTTTCATGTTTCGCTAATTGAGATTGTTTTATATATATGATTTATGGCAACTTTGATGATGTTCTTGGATTGTTAATCTGCTGATGATGGTCATAGCTGATCAATTTCTGGGTTTTCCATGTTTTATTGAACCCGTTGCATCTCAGTGGGTTTGGCCTGATTATTGGATGGACTTTGTAGGTGATTTGAGGTTGTTAATGTTTGATTAATTTTCGAAGTAAAGGAGCAAGAAAGTCCGGATGAATTTAGAGATATTCATAGTGATTTGATTAGGGTTTGATGATTTATAATAGGTCTTTAAGTGAAGTTGACTGGCGATGAAGAGAGAGGGGGAAATAATTTGAGGACAAGGATTAGGTTTTGGGGGTTAGGAATTGGGATTTAAGGTTAAGGGTTGGGGTTTGGGATTAGAGAAGAATAAATGGGTCGGGTTTTTTGGGTAAAAGTTTTAAAATTTGTCAGTCGAAGTGCTTGCTCACGCGATTTTAGAAGTTGTATTACACGTACAGTTAGTTCGGATTAAAAATCTAGCAGTTTCACTTAAACTCAATACTTCAAGCATTTATGTGTCTCTTTTTGAAATTTATGTGTCCCCTTGTGCAAAGCTGCCACAGTAATTTTCCCTTGAATTATATTCCCCCAACTTTTTAACCTCGACTTTCTTGTGAATACCATGAATACCAGGAACATCAGATGAGCTAAGAGCTGGATTAGAAGATGAAGACCCAACATAAAAATTTTCACCACGCGGAGCAGAATTGAGATCCACCAAGTCAGCTGCAGGGGTTACAAAGCCCTTCGAAAATCCAGTGAAGTTTCCTTGATCTGCTTCATTGCTTCTCAATTCGGTCAACGGTGTGAGCTCATCAACCTTTAAACTGTTTTTGTCTTCACTAACTGGAGGATAAGTAGAGCCTCCTGAAGACCCACTTTTTGTGCCAGATACGGCAACCTCTTTCAGGTAGGTCAGACCGATCTTAGATAATGAATCAAGAAGCTCAGCATACCCTGGTTGAGAGGATGTATTATTAGATCCCAAGTCGGTGGATAGCTTTGAGAGTGTTTCACGAATGGTCTCGGGGACAGACTTCAAAATTTCAGAAACACTGCCATTCAGATTTTGGAATGGAGGCTGAACTCTGGGTGATCTCATGGGGGTAGAACTTCCACTTGATCTACTGTGAGATCTACCAATCCTTTCCGCATTCAATCTCACAGATATCCTCAAGGGATTCAGGGACTGCCTCATTATATCACGCAGATCTTCTTCATCAGCAAGTGTTACCACATCACCATCTTCATCAATATATGTAAGTGTAATCTCAGAATCAGAAGAAAAATTAAAGAGAGAAAGGACCTTCTCTCTGAATTTATTCAAGTCAAGAGCAAGCTCTTCATCAACAACAAGCACATTGAAACGCCTAAGCGTTTCTCCATATTTAACCTGTCCAAAAAAATTATGAGAGTTTTAGTAAGAATTAAAGAAACAGTATCAAGGTTGACACATAACAGTCGATCAACTAAGTAAACATATAAATGATTTAATATATATCTGAATCCAAATAAATTCCAACAAAAAAGAAATCATCTAAATAACTCGATTCAAATAAGCAATATTTCTGACATATTTTAAAATACTTACCTTCAACTCAAAGTCTAGTGTTATGATGTAGTTAGTGGAGGAAAATAAGTAATAACAGAAGAAGAAAATGATCTTTTAAAATGGAAAGCAAGCCTTGACCCCCTAATATTGCATCCTTTTATTTTAGAGTCCTTCTACGGCGACATTTTTTGGCGACATTGTGTAGCGACATTTTTTTTATTTTTTTTTGGGTTTTTTTTTATAGTACTTCTCAAAAAATATATAGTATTTATTTCAACTAAAATTTTTGTAAAAAACAGTGATTTAGATGTAATTTGGATACATACAAGAAATAGGGTCTGTACAGTCTGTACAATCCTGTTTCTTGTATGTATCCAAATTACACCTAAATTATTGTTTTTTACAAAAATTTCAGTTAGAATAAATACTATATATTTTTTGAGAGGTACTACAAAAAAAAACCAAAAAAAAAAGAAAGTAAAATGTCGCTAGAAAATGTCACTAGAAAATGTCCCCCTAGACTTATTGTTTATTTTAGCTAAATAAACACTTGGGGGCATCACATATGGGATCAACCGTCACCATGGCTAATTAATTCTAGTGGGCTTGGCGTAACTAGAAATTTTCATTTTATGGGGGCAATTTTTCTTAAAAAATAATTAATAGGACATATTTTAAATAAAAAGACAAAAATATTGGGTTAACTGCATATCGTACCCCAAAGTATACACATTTTTACACTTCGTATCCCGAGTTTTAAACGCTCTCATTCTGCTATCAAAAAGTACCGTTAAGTAACCACGGTGGACCTTTTTCAAATTTTCGGTCAATTTTTTTGTTTTGCTTGAGAATGGTAACGTGTCATAATTTAATATTTAAACATAGTTGACCATATAAATACCGTAGTTGACTGAATTAAGTAGTAAAAATACGTGTTAAATACTAGATTAAGACAATAAAGGGGAAAAATAGTTCAAATATATGAGTTGACCGTATTTGACTCATATTTGGTGTTTTAAATTTGCATAAATACATACATATCTAAACCTAAATAATTTATTTAAGTAATTAACTCGATTCTCTCTAACAAACAATTAACCTATTGATTAAGAAAAAAAAACAAGTAACTCAACTAATTCATCAAAATAAAATAAGTACTACATTATATAATAATAATAATATTAAATTAGATAACAAATTGCCCAAATGAAATAATTATGCAACAAACTATTAACCTCAAAACTGATTTAGGTCTTCTTCTTATCACTATTCCCCATCTTCCCCATCCTCTTGCTAAAAAATATATAGCAAATTTTATCATCCAGCCGGGTTGATTCTTCTTAATCTTTCTTTCTCTTCCTTTCTTCCTCACATCGAAATATCAAACTTATTTCCTCCACTAGCCAAAAAATTGAAAAGAAATTAGAAGCTAAAATGGAGATGGACATTAGATCCAAGGTCTATACTCATCGAATACTTACATAGAAGGTGATTTCAGATCAGGCATTTCAGAGAGAGAAAGTGAAGTGAATTTGAGATATGTATTTTATGAGAGAGAAAAAGTGAAGTGGGTTTAAGATTTGAGTTTGAGATTTATGTTTTAGAGAGAAAATGAATGGATTTTAGATTTGGGTTTGAGAAATCTTCCCCAATTGTTGCAATCTTATTCACTTGTCACTTTTTTTCCCAATTTGTGTTTTAGTGATAAAATAAGTTGGTCTCATGATAGAACGTTAGGGGTGCTCATCGAAAAAAACCCGAACCGGTATCGATCCGAAATTACCGAAAAAACAAGAACCGGAATCGGTACCGAATTATCGATTTCGGTACCGGTTCGGTATAAAATCGGTACCGATTTTTTCGGTTCGGTTTTCGGTTATACCGCATGGTAATATATATAATTTTTAATAATAATTTAATATTTTTTTTAATATATTAACAAAAAAATTTTAAAACTAAGAAATCATCTATATAATTGATTAATTGTAGCTGGGTTGCCTGGGCATCATAATTGTCAATTGAAGCTGAAGCTACTGTGTACTGTGTAAATTTCATCCCCTTGTGCAGACTGCAGACTGCAGTTGTGCCTTGGCCCTTATGAGTTATGGCCTTATCTAGTTTTTCTTTTGGTGGTTGACTTGTTGGCTTGTTGCTATATTAGTTATTTATTTATATCCATTAGTTGTTCTACTTGTGAGTTGTGACATGAATTATAAATTAACCTTCTGCAGCTTCCATGAAACCAACAAATCAACCATATTACAAATGAAACCAACAAATCAACCTTCTGCAGCTTCCATATTCACAGATGCAAATCCCTAAACAGGAATGCAAATCCATATGAATGAGGAACTTCAACTATGTTATGGGCTAGGGGTCCAGCCTCAGAATACTGAGAGATTACACGTACATCATGTTCCTTTGTATTCCATTCCAACAACAGTAGTTCATTTAAGAACAAATCTCTCCTGCAATTCTAGAAATGGACTTTCTAAGAATTTAAAATAGAATCAGTTGGAAGTTCAGAAAATATCAACTGAACATAACCATGTGACAAAACAGAGAAACAGTTTTATGTCCTAACTCCTGAAGTCATTTCATCAACTGAAACAGGACAGTAAATTCCCTGTGCCAAAGTAATGCATTACCATACCTATACAAAGCCCAAACGTCCGAATGAACCAAGCAAATACAGTTATGCTTATACAAATAAACTAAAAATGCCAAAGCATTTGAATGAATTAACAGATACACATATATTAGCAAGCACTAGAGTTTGAGTCAATAGGGAAGAAATAACTTCAACCCCTTTGGAGAACAACTGTTACAAATTAAATATCACATAAACAAAGCTGAAACAAGCAGTAACCAGTAGGTACAAAGTTCAATCAACCATATTACATATCCAAGATTAAAAACAAACAACACACAAGGCACAATTCTCTCAACTATCAAGTCTCCAGTCTCTAACAAATCAACCATATTACATATCCAAGATTGATGCATCTAAATCGCCTGCTGAAAATTCTGCAATTTTTAAAAGACAAATGTGAGCAAATCATAATTTATTAAGAAGAATTAAAACTACATTACAAAATAATATATAAACAATACAAAGTGTTACAGTGTTAATGTGATGTACCTTTTTCAATTTCTTCAAGGGATTCCAACTTTTCTTCGATATTGGTTCGTTGCTTCGGCGAAGCCAATCTTGAGCACAAATAATTCCTTACACCATCCTAGGAGTTGAAGAGCTCCTAAAGGAATCAAGGATGCGTCCTCATATGCAAAATACCGATTCGAAAGCCATGGTAGAAATGGGAATCGCTAAGACATCTCTAGCCATTAATGAAAGAACAGGAAATCTATTAGTGTTAGATCTCCAGCAAGCTAAAAGGTTAAATTTTTCATCTTTTCTTTCAACTCGATCCTTTAAATACATTTCTAACTTAGTTTGAACTTCCCCACCTTGAATATCCTCAACATGTTGTTCAAACAAGCTGTCAATTTTTCTTTTTTTTTTCTTGACATATTTTCTACTAATGATGAGCCACCACTTTGAGTTAAGCTTCCACTCCCACTTGGAGTTTGAGATGAATGACCTTGGGACGATAAATAATTGAGATTTTAATAATTGAACAACTCAAATAATACATCTTTAGCCCCTCTAGTCATTTTGATTGCCAAATCACTTTCTTTACCATACATGTGATTAAATACAAACTCAACGAAAGTGAATTTGTGTCTTGGATCAAGAACCACGACAATGTATAACAACTTGTTCATTTTATCAACATCCCCCCAATATTTCATTAACTTTAATCTCATCCTCATAGCCATTTCTCTCATTTGATAATCATCATCATCTTCCATTTCTTTCAAAAGACCATCAACTTCCACAAACTCATGAACAAATCCATTGGATGTAACATATAATGTGCCAGAGATTCTAAGTGTTAATTCATAGAAGTGTTTCAAAAACAAAACAATTCTTCTCACATTACCCCAATCCTCCACCGTTGGCCACCCTTCACCTGAGATCATTTCTTGTTTAAACAAAGGATCCCTACTCCCAAGCCTATTAAAAGCATGTTCAAAATGTTGAGCAACATTCAACATTGAATAAGTGGAGTTCCATCTAGTAGCAACATCTAGGATTAATGAAGATTTATTTTCAATTTTTTTAAAGTCAACACGTTCCTTGAACTTTCTAATCATAGATGGAGATTGCCTTACCTACCTAATTAATGCCCGAACACGAGCTACCGAAATATTAACATCTTTCAACCCATCAACTACGACCAAGTTTAAAATATGAGCAACACATCGAACATGAATGAGTTTATTTTCACAAATGTCCCCATACTTGCAATTGATTTTTTAAATAAGATATCAACATCATTTGAACGGGCATTATCAACAGTTATAGTAAAAACTCTCTTAATTCCCCATTATATCAAACAACTCTCAATTGCCATTCCAATGACCTCACCCTTGTGACTTAAAATTGGAACAAAGTTTATAATTTTTTTTCTCAATCTCCATTTCTCATCAATGTAATGAGCTGTCACAACCATATAATTAAGTCTATGCATTGATGTCTATGTGTCAGTTGTAATACATATCCTTTGAGAAGATGAGTTAAAAATTGATTTTAATTTCTTTTTCTCTTCCATATATATTTTAAAACAATCTCTTGTAATTGTGTGACGTTAAGAAACATTGAACCTAGGACATGCAATGGACACAAAATGTCGAAGTCCCTCATTTTCGACAAATTTAAAAGGAAGTTCATCAACTAGAATCATATATGCTAAAGCAGCCCGAGTTAGATCCACACCAAACTTTCAAAGACAATTATTTGTTGACTCCCCTTCCATGGTCTCATCACATTTTGGGGGGGGGGGGTTTAAATTTTACATCTCCTATTGTGAGCATTTAAACCACCAGTCGCATTATTTTTTGGATCAACGCTTAAAATAGCTCCACAATATTTGCATTTAGCTTTAATTTGAACATTTTGCTTAAATCTTGTAAAATGAGCACAAATTTTAGCACGAGTCTTACCGGCATCAAATTGCTCAATTTCACCTTCATTCAACTCCTTCATCAATATGAATTGGATTTTCAGCATTCGATTCCACGTTGATGGGTGCCTCAGACTGCTCCTCAACCATTATAACCTACACATGCTCAAAACAATGAGCCTTACTTTTTTCACAAAATAATGAACTATGCTAACAAAAGATTATATTAACAAATAGTTAAGTACGTCAAAGAACATCCAGAGGAGGCAAAATTATTTATAATACAAACTGTCACTGAACAACCTCAATTTCCATTTAGAGGAAACTTTTTGTAGATTATCCTGACATGGTCTAAGATTTGGTTTTTGTCATAACCATGAAGAAAAGAAAAATGCTAGAATTTATCTGGATATATCAAACAACCATAATTACTACAAAGAGTGCAGTTAGAAACACAATACAGTATAGAGATATCCACATGCCAGTATGCCACTGCCACATATTTCAACCTAGTCAATTACTCTATGCAAATTTCATGAACCCCTAACCAGTGGCGAAGCCACGCATACTTTGTGGGGTCAATCGACCCCATTGAAAAAAAAATTATTTTATAATGTAAGATAAATTTTAAAAATTTTAAGTATTATATATAAATTGACACCACTAAAATTTTATAAATTTTCTATTATACGGGGTCAAATTAAAAATTTATAACTTTGTCAATCAAATTTTAACCACATATGACTCATATCCTCTCAATATATGTATCTCTCTCTATAATATTTTAAACTAAATAATAATATAATTTATATTATTTTTAAAAATAAATAATGAATTATTTACTTATGAACAGTTGTGATTAAAAAAGTCTATTATGAGTCAATATAGTATATATATACAATATATTATTATTCATTATATTTTTATTGAAATATATATATATATACCCGAAAGTATAAAGTATTAAAAAATATTGACTCGGGGGCGCTGCCCCGAACCCCCGCTAAATTTTTTGTAACTTAGTACTCCCTCCGTCCCAAATTATCTGCTGTTTTAGCAAAAAAAATTTGTCCCACAATGTAAAATCCCAAATTATTAATAAATAAAATTTAATTTTCTCTATTTATTATTTTGAAATAGTAAGGGTTAAATTGATTAATGAGGTTAGTTATGGGAAAAATGCGCAAATAATATTTTAAATAAGCAGGTGATTATAAAATATTCATTGTTGTCGGGAAATATTCGTTTAGTCGTGGAATATTCTTCCTGTCGGGGAATATTCGTATGACGACGCAGTCTTTTGTAGGTCCCATAACGGAAAGCGATTGGATAAAAAAAATGACAAGTATAAGTTGTTTATAAATAGTGGCGTAGTTACCGTTAATACTGTTAGAATACCCGGTGGTTAAAACACAGTAATACGCGTTGTTGCACAGTAACACACTGTATTGCACCAATTATTGATTCTTACGTAAGAAGGCACTACTCATTAATGGTTATAGTAATTACTGTTCAGTATTTTATTTTATTGATTCAATAATTGCTGCGTTGATATTTTATATTACTGTTGTTTCAATAATTGTCACTACACAGTATTTTCCATTATCAGAGCAATAATTCATATTATCTGAATAATATTATTAGATAACATTATTGGCAATGTCTAGAAAGTTCTGTCTAAGGAGAGGTTTGGTCACCTAATTGCGCGCCAGTAAGGAAAAATCCTTATTGGAAAGCCCCCTCTTTCCTGTGAACGGCCTGGTTGCCAGTACTGTAATTCTGTAATATTATTTGTGAATAATTAATTATTGATTTATATGATGAGGAAAATATTCATTTTATGTGGATATAGATGGAGAAAATTTTTAAAGTGACAATTGTTAAAAATTGATATTTTATCTTTTCTGATAAAATAATATTTTATTATATTATTATAATATAATAATGATGATATTTTTACAATGAATGTGAGATATATGAGTATATGAGGAGAAAGAGTTTTTTTGCTGCAAAAGTTGTTTAAAACATGTTAAACATGTCTGTGGGCCCATTTCTTGACTGAAATTTGATTATAGCCTGTAAAATCGTCCGTTTATGAATTTCGGTCAATTTCTATTTGGAATTTGGAAAAACTTTCTTTTGCAAAGTTGTAGAGAATTGAATTTCCTATAACGAATTGAGAGATTCAAATTTTCTAATAAAAGGGCTATTTATTATGAATTATTGAAGTTCTGAAATTCTGAAATAATTGATTTTTGGAAGTTTTAATTATTTTAATTAAGAAAAATGTTTTTTATTTTTTGTGAGTTGGTGGCTGATGCTTGGGTCTGGTGTAGTGTACGTAGGAAAATTTAATATATATATTAATATTTTATTAAATTTTCTACTTTGGTGTTCTAAGCATTTTCCTATAAATAGGGTGCTTAGGTTAGAATTGAAAATCACACCAGAAACTAAAGATTTCTCTCTTTCTCTCTCGTTATATTGAGCGTATTCTTGTGAGTATTTTAATACTTTGAGTGTTGCTATACGGTGCAAGTTCAAGTCACAGCCTATATCCGGTGTTTCAACTAGAAGTACTGTCTTTACAAGATAAGGGATGTTATTTTATTCGAAAATAATATTATTTCTTCAATATCATTATGCCGAAATATTGGTTGAAATTTTTTATAAAATTTAGAACTTTTCATGTCGGGGTTACTATTCATGAGTTACTATTCACGAGTTACTATTCACGAGTTACTATTCACCGAAAAATAAAATTTTCTTCTTTTCGTCCAAAATATTTATTCTGAATACTAGCTTTGATTGTATCCATGCTTTGATCATTCTTGAATTTTACTTCACTATGATTATTTATGAGGTATTTTTGGACATGGAATAGCTAAAATACGAATCCTTAATATTTACTCTTTTGTTTCACTGGATTCGTTTTTTTTAAAATATTTTTCATCATCCTCAGTCCTAAATGATGATATAACTGAATATCTTTGGCCTGTAGTGCAAAGATGAATGATTTCTTGATGAATATCTTTGGCCCGTAGTGCAAAGATGAACATGTGTTGAGATGAACATGACCAACTGATGAATATATTTGGCTTGTAGTGCAAAGATGAATATTGATTGATGTTACAAGGATAAAATATTGATGATAGACATTTAAATTCATGGATAATAGTAGATTTCATTCTCTACGTAACTCTTCTATGAATTATTATTTTCCCCTGCGAATATTGATTTAAAACTTGTTGTCTATTATATTCTATTAGATTTTTCCCTGTTGAAGACTAACGATAATTTGTTCTATATTATCTTAGTCATAATGTTCTTTACTAGGCTAGTTGAGCTCACCCTTTTCCTTTTTGTTCTATTTTTCTCAGGAGCCGAGAATGTAGCGAGTACTAGTAGGGGTATGGAATGATGGTTCTAGAAGTTATTTTAGTAGTCCTCACCATTTTTGTGAATTAATGTATCAATAATTGTAATGAGGACTTATTTGAGTGTGGATATTGTCTAGATGACAATATTTGTATTTAAACTCACAGTTCTTATGTTGTAATAGTAAAGAAGTAGTTGTTTCTATACCATGTATTTTGGCGACTCAGAATGAGTGTTGTATACTTATTTTGGGGGCGTCACACACAATATCTGTTTTTTCAAGATTTCAATGCATTTTTTCTCTTTGTTTTTCAAGTTTGCCCCTTTACCCTAATTAATGATAGTCATTACTCTCATTCATGCCTCTCCTCTTTTTTAAGCATCTTTTGATATTCCCACCAATAAGGATTCATGCGCAGAAAACAAAAAAATCAGCACATAAGGGTATTTTAATATTTTTATCACACATATTGGTATGTGTGTGAAACTCTAGAAAAACAGATAATTTAGGACGGAGGGAGTAATAATTTCGACCCCACTGATAAAATTTTCTGGCTTCGCCACTGCCCCTAACCTTAGCACTTTAAAAAGATTCAACCCATGGTAAGCATGCAAAGGTTAATATGTGCAAGATTTGTCTGATGGTCGTAAGGAATTATATCAAATTACAAGTAATCGACAAAACATCTTCTCACAGTAATTCTATCAAACGCCTAGTAGACGGTCGAAAACAAAATTACTATGGTCGAAACACCTAGTATACTTATATATGTATCAGTATATGATGTGTACAGATCTCAGATCTAGGTGCAGAAATCAAATCTATACTAGTGTAAGTATAGTGTATATGATGTGTACAGAAATCAGAAATCAGAAATCAGAAATCAGAAAGCAATATAGTGTATATGATGTGTACAGATCTTAGTATCTCACGACTTACCGTCGGCGTCTAGTCAGAGATGTTGGGTGCATGCTGGCTCTGTAGCTCACTGGTCACTGCTCAGGGTCAGAGATGCTTAGATTTGAGATTGAGAGAGGGCAGGCCGACAGGGTGAGCTTTAATGGAGGAGAAGTTGTTTGTGAAGAACGGAGTGCAGAAGTGGAAGAGTGAAGAAGTCTGTAGAGTGAAGTGAAGAGAAGTCTATAGAATTAAAAGAGAGTAACTGAGTAAATAAAGTACTTAAGTATTAATTATTATATTATTAAATTCGGTTTTTTCGGTATTTCGGTTTTTACCAAATGCAAAAAGTTCCTTACCGCTACCGGTATCGAAAAGTATAAAAAAATCGAAAAACCGGTATCGAAAAAACCAGTACCGAAAAAAAAAGGTACCGCTGATTTCGGTATCAACCAATTCGGTAAAAAATAAAAAAAACCAAAAATTTTGAGCACCTCTATAGAACGTGGTTTTGGGAGTTTTTAGATTTTGGGGCTAAAATTAATTTGAAGTTTGATGAATGAATTTTGTTTTTTGTTTTGGGATTTTGTTAGATGCAAATTTATCTCAAGAACTGAAAACAAAGTGCAAATTAAGAACAATTTGAAAATTACACACTCTTACATACTTGAGAAACATAAGTGGCTATTAAATAACCTTACAACAGGAAACAGAAAAAAAATAACACCCACGTTTAGGCTAGAAACGTGGTAACAAACTAGACTAAATCAAAGCAGCAAGTTGGCGAAGCCACATACAACCTTCTGGTGTCAATCGACTGCACTGAAATTTTTTTTATTTTATAAAATAAGGTAAATTTTAAGTATTATATATAAATTGACTTTACTAAAATTTTATAAATTTTCTATTATATGGGGTCAAATTGAAAATTTATAACTTTGTTAATCAAATTTTAACCACATATGACTCATAGCCTCTCAATATATGTATATATCTCTATAATATTTTAAACTAAATAATAATCTAATTTATATTATTTTTAAAACTAAATAATGATTTACTTACTTATGAACAGTTGTGATTAAAAAAATCTATTATGAGTCAATATAGTGTATATATACTATATATTATTACTTATTATATTTTCATTGTAATATAGTATATATATATATATATATATATATATATATATATATATATATATATATACCCGAAAGTATAAAGTATTAAAAAAATTGGCTCGGGGGCACTACCTCCGAACCCCCGCTAAATTCTTTGTAACTTAGTACTAATTTCGACCCAATTGACAAAAGTTCTTAGACTTTGCTACTAGCAATAACAAAACCCTAAAGACTAGGACATTTATTAACAAAATAACAAACTAAATCCTAACATCCCCTCGCTTAAGCTAGATTGCGTAAGCAACTAGTTTATCTTTGGAGCATAACAGACCCCGAGTTTATCTCTTAGCTTCTGAAATGACTCTAGTTTGAGAGATTTAGTCAGTACGTCAAACTACTTGCTCCTGAGTTCCACAATACTTCAGCTGCACCACTCCTTAATTAGTCAAATCATGTAAGAAGTGAAAATGCACATCAATGTGCTTGCTCTTGCCGTGCATTACGAGATTCTTTAACAATTTTATGGTTGAGATATTATCACAGAAAATGATTGAACTATCACTGCCTTCATAACCAAGCTTCCTCAGTACTCTTTTCATCTATACTGCTTGACATGTGCACGCTGCAGCTGCTACGAATTCAACTTCGGTAGTACTAAGTGTGACAATCGGCTACTTTTGTGAAGACCAAGCAACCACTGCGGAGCTCAAGATAAAAACATACCATGGCGTGATTTTTTTATCTTCCACAGAACCAGCATAATCACTATCGGTGAAGCCAATTAACTCCTTATTCCCTCCCTTCTTGTACAGAACCCCAAAGCTAGCAGTTCCTTGTAGATAACGCAACACCCTCTTAGCTACTAGAAGATAAAGCTATGTTGGCTTTGACATGTACCTGCTAATTAGGTTAACAACATACAAAATATCTGACCTCCTAGCGGTAAGATACATCATACTTCCCACTAACTGTCTATAAAATGAGCCATCCACCTCTACACCATTCTCATCTTTGAAGACTTTGAACCCTGGAATGATCAAATTCTACACCGAATTGCTACATTCCATCCCAAATCTACTTAATATTTCCAACACATACTTCTTTTGACTTATAAAAATTCCCTCATCAAACTTCATCACTTCAATGTCGAGGAAATATTTAATTTTTCCCAAATCCGACATATCAAACTCCCTTTTTATCGAATTCTTGAATTCACACATCATAAAATATAAATCAAATCATCAACGTACAAGCTAATAATCAAGCGTTTACCTTGTTTGTTGACTTTGGTAAAGAGGGTCTGCTCATTTTCACTATTCTCGAAGCCTTCTTTGATGAAATATGATTCAATTCTGCTGAACCATGCTCTTGGTGACTGTTTGAGCGCGTACAAGGCTTTGTTGAGTTTGTACACTTTGTGTGCTTCATTCTTCACATCATAGCCCCTTGGTTGTTCAATTTAGACGTCTTTAGTTAGTTTTCCATGGAAAAAGTTGACTGGACGTCAAAATGAAACACACTCCAACTCCTTTGCGCTGCAATAACAAGAATCATTTGAACCCTGTCCATACGAGCTACTAGAGAATATACTTTTTCATAATCAACCCCGTGCTCCTGTGCGTAACCTTTTTCGACCAAACGCGCTTTATACTTCTCCAAGCTCATTTAGTTTAGTTTTGTAATCCCATTTGACTCCAATCTTTTTAGCTCCTTTTTGGAAAATCAGTTAAGAACCATGTTCCATTCTTCTTAATAAACCGTTTCTCAGAGTCCATTACATGTCTCCACTTCTCATCTCTTACTGCTTCCTCATAGCTGACCAGATCAGAATTGGCAAATAAGGCTATGCTAGCTGCAATATCCTCATCGGAGAAGCCTTCACCGAAGAAATAATCTCCATCCACACAGATACTCTTCTAATTCTAGTTTCTCTTGCATTTAAAGGCTCAGTAGCTTCTATGCTTTCAGGTTCAGGACTTGACACCAATTCCTCTTCAGGTTCAGGACTTGGCACCACTTCCTCACCATTCTTTACTACATCTTCACCCTCTTCATTTTTGGATTCACTCTGCTCCCCTTCTTCTCCCCATTCCAGGTCCAACATGATTTGTTCTTCATAACTCTTATCCCTGTTCCATTTCTTGTCTTCCTTGAAGATAACATCTCGGCTAATCACAATTTTCTTTGACATTGGATCGTAGAGTCTGTATTCCTTTGACTATTCACTAACTCCAAACAGAACACAGCTGCGACTTTTATCTTCAAGCTTTGTCCTTCGGGCTTCAGGGAAATGAGCATGTGCAACGCTCCCAAAAACTCTATAGTGTTCAATAGAAGGCTTCACTTCACTCCAAGCTTCCTCCGGTATCACTTCTTTGACTTACAACGTAGGACATCTATTCAGCACATAAAAGGTCCAGTTCACCGCCTCGGGCCAAAAGGTTTTTGGAACACATTTCTCAGACAGTAAGCTCCTCACCATGTTCATCACATTACTGTTCTTTCTCTCAGTAACATCATTCTGTTGCGGTGTATAAGTGGTGGTCAGCTGCCTCTTTATCCAATTTTTTTTCACAAAATTCATTGAATCCATTTCACGTGAACTCACCACCACGGTCTGTCCTTAAACATTTAATAGACAAACCAATATCATTTTCAACGCAACTTTTGAACAGTTTAAAGGAAGCAAAAACATCTACCTTATTAACAAGAAAATTAACCCAAGCCATCCTAGTGAAATCATCGATAAAGCAAATTAGGTACCTCTTGTGGCTGTTGGACGTGGGAGAGATTGCACCGCAAATGTCAGCGTGAACTAGCTCCAACTTTTGCGTTGCTCTCTCTATATACTCTTCTTTGGAATAAAATCTCGATGTTGCTTTCCTTTTAAGCAATCGCCACATACAATATTAGACTCAGAGAAACTCGACAGACCCCTCACCATTCCTTTGAGTTGCAAAGTCTTGAGTCCTTTATAATTGAGATGGTCATATCTATGGTGCCAAAGGTGAGCTAGATCTTGAATGGTTGCTTGTAGACACACTTCCTTGGTCTCCTTCTTGATAGGTTGCGTGTTAGAGAACAATAAAAACATCCTTTTAGTTGTCATTTTAGTTTGAATAATCAAACCCCTTGAAGGATGGTAGATTCTACACTGATTTGACTGAATTAAGATAGCTAACCCCTTTTCTTATAGTTGACCGATGCTAAGAAGGTGATTCCTCAACTTCGACACATAAAACACCCATGTTACTAGGTGGTTAACACCTTCCAATGACAGCCTCACACTCCCCTTTCCGACAACGCTCATCCTTATGTGATTGTCTAATTTAACTATCTGCTTGAACCCCTCATCTAGCTCACAGAACAGAGATGGATCACCACATGTGGTTGCTATAACCTTAATCAAGAAACCACACATCATCTGAAAGTAGTATGCCCTGAAGCCAATTACATTTGATGTAATAAACTTTTATTTTCTAATCTTGTTCATTTATTAATAAGAGAATTTATTTAATAAAGGCTTCTTTATCCATGTTAATTAGTTGAATTAATAAATGAGATAAACCCATAGTTATTAAGAAATGCTTTTAGAATCATGATGTTGATCATGCTAATGAGATCTAAATTCTATGATAGCTCAATACTAAAATGTTCCTAATCGTATGGATCATTAATGTGGGGTTACTAATTTCGGATAGATTAGTACATACTATGCTTGCTCTGTTGAAGAGGATGATTGGTCTCATAATCATTTGCGTGGAGACACTAAAACAAGTATGTAAGTGCTTATTGGAGAATAAGTTTACTAAACGTGACTAATAAAGGAACCTTAATAGAGTTTTACTTGTCCATCAATAGGAGTTCCAAATGTGATAGTAGTACAAGTGATCCTTTGATTTGAGATCATCATAGTATCTTGCATATACTGAATTATATTTTAAAATATTCCTTAATGCTCTTGAGTATGTCATAGGGTATGTTCAAATATAATAAAGTATATATGGAGATATGTGAATGATTAACAAAGGATCTACCGCTACTAGAAAAGGGAGAAAATATCCTATGTGATTCAATAAAGTGACAACATGGAAATCTCTGGCTAAGGTTGAATGGAAATTAGAAAGGAGTTTCTAATTTACATTAACCGTAATATTCATGAATTTTATAAATAATATTAATAGTAGAAATAAAAAGGTTTGAATATTTATTTGAATATAAATATATTTTTGTGGCATGAAATGTGATAATTAAATTAAATTAAATTATGTATGTGATAATTAAGGTATGTGGTGGAAATAATAATGAGCTTAATTAAGCTTGTGTGATATACTTAGTGTGGTGTAAAGATGGAATAAATAATTGTTTAATCTAAATTAATGACTAAATAATGTGATGGTTTATTATTATTTAAATATTTAATTGTTATGTGCAAATTATATGTGTTGTACCAATAAATAAAATTGCACCATATATGAAATATAAAATGTGATATTAAGAATAATGTTATAATGAGAATAATTATTATATAAGACTACATTATAATAAGCTTGAGTTGTGTGAATTACTAAGTTAGCGAATATGAGCCTTGTGTGGCATAATGGTTCATGGAAAATAAATAAAATGTGTATTTTTGATTTATGGAAGAAAATAAATTTTAAGGAAATAAATACTTGATATTAATTATTATTATGTTATTTCGGTATAATTAAAATAATAAGTTTTATGAAAAATAATGGGTTGTTAGTACCTAACTAAATTATATTCTAGCACAATTCAAATATTATTTGTACTAACCCAATGTACATGGATTATATGCATTTGAATATGTGCCCTAACTAAACTCCAATTTGCAGAAGAAATAAATACTTGATATTAATTATTATTATGTTATTTATGTGTAATTAGATGACTTATTGCAAATTGGTATTACTGTAAGAAGAAGGAGCATTTTGTTAATTAAGAAAAAACATCAAAGGTACTTAACTTTCAATCTTTATGTTTCTTGAAGCATTAAATCAATATATAATGGTGAAAGCATGATGATTATGTGATTATAATGTAAGAATGCATAATTTTGTGAATTTGATGAATTCTTAGAGATTTCATGAATTTCTTGTTAATTGATTTGTGAACTGATGTCATTATGTTGTCTAAGATATATGCATGTTATGGAATCAATGTAATTGGTCTAAGCATGATGAATCAAAGAGTTGTTATTGATGTTTCCTGAGTTTTGCAGAAACAGAGCCCAGTTTGGACCTTTCCTGAAGTGGTGCGGTCGCGCCACTTTTGTAGTACAACACTGAGCGGCCGCGCCGTCTGCCAGTATTTGAAAACTACAATTTGTTGCTTCTGTTATGTTGAGCATGTTAGTTTGGCTTAGTTATGCATGAAAATAGGTCTGCCATGTAGTCTAAAGCTCCTTTGCATAACATGAGTTGCTTGAGTTGCTTTAGTATACAATTTCTAAAGAAAACTTGAAGTTTTGAAAAATGAAACTTGACGAACCTTGTATCTTTTGAGTTATGAACTTTTAGCATATGTATGTGGTTTATTTATGTATACAAATGAGTATGAAATGGGGATTCAAAGTTGCTTTGCATGTTTAGTTTGGTTTAACAAGAGATTTTCAAGAAAAACTTATGAGTTTGAAACCCAACTTTCTTGAAAACTACTACACTTGCATTCTGGTTTTTTGAGCAATCATAATAGGACACTTTATGCCTCTAAACATGACTGACATGTTCACCTATCTAGTTAGGAATGTTATGGACTATTTGAGTATGGTTTAAAAATGAGTTTTCAAGGGTAAAGCTATGTTAACTTGGAATACATGAGTTGAATAACTTTAAGCATGTGTGTTAAAGATTTATTAGCCTCATTATGTGGTGTAATGGTTATCATGGTTAGTCTTTGTGAAATAAACTTATCTAGCCTTATTAAATAGAAATTTTCCAAATAAAACCATAATGTGTGAAAGTAAACTTAAATTGAACATAAGTGACATCAAACCTAGTCCAAGACCTCTTAACATGTGTGTATGATATGAATCAGTGTCCATGTATGCTAGAAAGTAGGATGGAATCAAGTAAACTCAAATTCAATTCTGGTTTTGACATGAAGCAACGCGGCCGCGCCACTCCTAAGTAATAATGCAGTGCGGCCGCGTTGCATGCCAGTGCTGTCTGACTGTTTTAATTATAATCCGAGACTTGAAGTATGTGTGTATGAATGCCTTAAGCTATAATGTATGACTTAAGTGATGTTTTAAGTATACAAGCACATAATGGCTATATAGAACCAAGATTTCAAAAGATTTCGACAATGTTTCTAAATAAGACTTTCAAAGGGAAATGCAAGGTTGATTAAATAACTATGTGGTTTGATTATGTGTCGAATATATGATTGAATGTATTAACAAAAGGACATGACTATACATGTGTACATTAGATAAGTGGGATGGTTGGTGTATATATCAAATATGTGTAACTAATGAATGTGTATATATACATAACTATATTATTTTAAGACATTGAAGTGGCGTTAAGCTATAGAACTCTAATCTACGTGAAAGGCAAGTTTTCTAACTTACACAACTTTGGATATTGTGCAAGTTTCGAATTGTTGTTATATCAACCATATATACATTGAGCAAATATATGTATTTCTACAAATTATTATTCATATTCTGGAATTCGATTTAAATTATATTCTTCGAAGCATGTTGCAACCATTGAACTTATATATTGTTCCTAAATGCATTGTGAAAGCTGTTTAAACCATTTAATTAGGCTAGACTAATTTCATATGTTAGAAAGCTATCCAAACTAATTGCCTTGGTGCAAACTCTTATAATCTACTGAGATGAACAACCCTCTTAGAAGGGGAAATTTTACATTGTCGGGAGACCGACGTGCGCACAAACAACATGTCTAAATATTATGCATAATGTTGGGTACTTTGGGCTGATCACCTATTGTACCTTGTTTTTATTGGATTATCAGTGAAATATTGTTAATTCTAGCAGTAGTTCTTGGTCCATAGTGACTAGTCAATGTTAATATTCATTAACTTTAAATGTTGAAACCTTTGAATTCCGTTAATAATCTTTCAGTCCATAATGACTCTTATTTCAATTCAAAGGACAGATTTAGAACTATTGATACTTCTTTGATTATAACATTATTCTTTTAATTCCTGAGCTATCATTTACAGTTATACCCTTGTGATTATGAACTTATATTATACATGTTCACCCTGCTTGTTATATTACTTGCTGGGCAAATTTATTTCTCATTCTTACTTTCCTTAAACATTTTAGTTAAGGTAGAACAAGGCGTTTTGTAAGACCCCGAATTTTATGAAATAAAAGTATTCAATTTTTCTTATTCAGTAAATGGTTAAATTGATAAAAAGTTAAAGTTATGGGTGAAATGTGAAAATTTTTCAAAATACACAAGTAGTTATAAAATAATCATTGTTGTCGGGGAATATTCGTTTGGTCGTGGAATATTCTTTCTGTCGGAGAATATTCGTACGACGGCGCAGCTATTTGTGGGCCCCATAACGAATAACTGTCGGGTGAAAGAAAACGACAAATTTGAGTTTTTACAAATAACGGCGTAGTTGTTACCGTTAACACTGTTGGAATACCCGGTGATTAAAATACAGTAATACGCGTTATTGCACAGTAGCACACGGTATTGCACAGTATTTTTGAAATTATTGATTCTTACGTAAGAAGGCACTACTCAATAATTGTTACAGTAATTACTGTTCAATATTTTACTTTATTGATTCAATAATTGCTGCGTTGATATTTTATATTATTTTTGTTTCAATAATTGTTGCTGCACAGTATTTCCCATTATCAGATCAATAATTCATATTATTTGAATAGTATTATTAGATAGCATTATTGGCAATGTCTAGAAAGTTCTGTCTAAGGAGAAGTTTGGTCATCTAATTGCGCGCCAGTAAGGAGAAATTCTTATTGGAAAGCCCCCTCTTTTCTGGGAACGGCCTGGTTGCCATAAATATGATTCTGTAATATTATTTGTGAATAATTAATTATTGATTCATATGATAAGGAAATATTTATTTTATGTGGATATAAACGAGGGATATATTTTTGTGGTTAAAAATGAAGGAGTTAATGTTGAGGTTTTTATCCGTATTTTTGTCGGAATGGAGGTATTAAAAATCAGGGTTTTTGAGATATTTTGCGGGGGTTATAATTTTTAATCCGACCGTTGGATCGTGGTAATTTTTGGATATGTTATACATATATAAGTTGAGTATATGTCCATAAATTTTGAACCGTTAAAAATGAACGTATGATTTGTTATGAATTTTAAGAGGTGACTGATTTAGAAATCAGGTTATAAATCATTTTTGGTGGAAAATTCTAGAATTGGTGGGCCCCACTTGTGGTTGGTGAAAAAATGTGCTGAATTATATTTCAAATGTGGTGGGTGGGAATAGTAGCAGGTAAAGCCATCAGGTTGCAGGTCAAACCTACCAAAATTTTCCTATAAATAGAGGGCTAAGTTAGAATTGAAAATCACACCAGAAACATAAGCTTTCTCTCTTTCTCTCTCTAGATTATTGAGTGTATTTTGTGAGTAAATAGATACTTGGTGAGTTGCTATTCATCAGTGCGAGTTTCCTTCAGCGTCATATCCGATATCCAATCTGAAGTGCTGCTCTTTGAGGTAAGGGATAGTAAGGGATAGTAAGGGATTTTAAGGGTTGTTATGTTTTTCAGTTTCGTAATTTTTCTGAACTTCAAAAATTCTGGAAAAATTTGAAATGATATTTTGATGAGTTTTATTGATTGTGTCCAAAAATGGTGATTTTTAAATGTATAGATTGAGAGTTATGAATTTTATGAGAAAAGACTATTTTAAAAGTAACTGCTTATAATTTCTTGTGGTTAACTCCAAAATTGATGAAATTTTTATTGGGAGTACATGTATATGATGGAAGTATACTCTGTTAATTTCAGAATTTTTGGACAAAAGTACATTTTTTTATAAATGTCTAAATATTCGGCTGTTTTGACCATATGAAAAATAGTAAATGACTTTTAAAAATTCTGAGAAAAATATATGTTCACTATGGGACTATATTATGCTAAATCCCAGAAAAAAAATATTTTTGGAATTGATTTGGTATTTTTTATGAAAATGGTCTAGTTATGAGTTAATGAATTAAATATGTTTTGTGAAGTAAAAAAATTGGAAAATAGGATTTTATGACTTGAGAATCCTATATGAGGTATATGCAGATTTTTGATGAGGGTTTTGGTTATTGATGATGAAATCTTAAGAGTTGGCGTTTCATGATGATTAAATGCATTAATTAGTAAAGTGTAAACAATTTAAATAAATTGTTTATAAGCTTAAGAATATTATTCTTTCAATATTATTATACCGAAATATTGGTATGTATATTATTGTGGAATTTCTACCTTTTTCATGTCGGGGTTACTATTCGTGAGTTACTATTCATGAGTTACTATTCACGAGTTACTATTCATGAGTTACTATTCACGACAAAATTGGTTTCTTTTTCTAACCAAATTATAGTTGATTTATGAATATTGCTCTTGAAATTAAATCCATGTTTTGATCATATTATTTTTATTATCATATATAACATTTTTATAACCTTGATGTTGAAATTCTCTTTCGCTTGAGTGTAAAGATGGGTAAATTATTGGTATGATCATGACTATGGGTTCTCTTTGACCAGTAGTGCAAAGTTGAATTGTTGACTGGTATGATCATGACCATTGAATTTATAAGTGAATATCTTTAGCTTAAGTGCAAAGGTGAATTGATCAACATGGTTATAATTATTGTTTATATAAATTCTGAAATGATTATATATTTCTTTGAGATATTAATATATTTAGCCGTAGTGCAAATATGAACTGTTGAGAAATATATTTGGCCTGTAGTGCAAATATGAATTGTTGATGAATATCTTTGGCATGTAGTGCAAAGATGGCCTGTTGATGAATATCTTTGGCCTGTAGTGCAAAGATGAACTGTTGTTGAATATCTTTGGCCCGTAGTGCAAAGATGGTTTGTTGATGAATATCTTTGGCCCGTAGTGCAAAGATGGATTTGTTAGTATGATTATAAACAGGAACTGTGATTTGGTATAACCATGATCTTTGATGTTTCAGGTAAAGATAGGTGATGAAAATTATCTTCGTCCTGGATGAGAAGAGGAATTTAGAACTACAGTTATGATTATGAGTTATTCATATGATTGTGGACCAGAATGGTTGATTGATGTTACAGGGATAAAACATTGTTGGTGGATTTTTAACATGGAGGAGATAATAGACTTTATGGTCTATTTGACTCTTCTAATGGATTGCTCGTTCCGCTGCAACTATGGTTGAAATTTTTATCATTTACCATATGTTCTAAATCTCTGATTTATTATTGATGAAGGCTATTGATAATTTAATTATCTTTAGTCATGATATTCTTTACTGAGCTAGTTGTGCTCACCCTTTTGCTTCACAATTCCTTTCAGGTAATAAGAGTGTAGCTGGGTCGAGCGGGGGTAACAAGGGAATAGAATGGTGGTCATCATTTAGTAGTTATATTTGGTGAAGAAAATAGGGTGAGGCGAACCCAACGTTGGAAGGGTGTTTTGTCACTATCATACAAGATGTCTAATGACATACAACCTCGTGTCATCATAAGACAGGGTTGTGCTCATCCACTTGCTGAGTATATCTATGGGCACTACCTATATAATCTTGGTGTTTGTTTGAAGTATAATTCTCAATTAGAGACAGTGGAGATAATGATAAGTCAAGAGAAGACTCACCACTGGGAAGAATATGATAGTAATCTTCTCGTTTTTCTTTGGGGTCTATTGGGTCAACCAAGGATAATTCTGTGGCCATATGATATCTATCATAACCTAGACGCGTGGCCTCCCATGTACGAAGGTTTCCTTGATCACTTCCCAAAGATTCTAATTTCTAAAACAGTTTTTGACTATACCTTTATGTAAGGTGTCATTGTGAGGTGATGTCCACGGTTAGAACATGAGTCACATTTGGTATATATTTGTATCCAAACTCACAGCATATGTGTTGTTATATTTTGCACGACAATTGTTGTAATAAAGTTGTAGTTATTTTCTGTACCATGTATTTGGCGACTCAGAATAGGTTGGATGGAATGGACCTATTTTGGGGTCGTTACATTTGGTATCAGAGCTTAGGGATATGATCTCTGGCGGAGATCGGGGAATATAACTAGGAGGGGAGAGATGAGTAAATTCTTCGCTAGTGTGTCCTACCTAAGCTTATTTGTTGGTCAGTCATAATATCGGGATATTATGTGATATGTTAATTTGCTAAATTAACCCTTGTTTTGAAGCTGTATTCTAGAATGATATTTGAAATACAGGAGATGAGCAATGGAGAAATTATGATGACAAGGAAGATGGAATCTGAAATGAAAGGAAGGTATTCTCAATTCTTTGAAATACCAGGTACGTAAATTTTGAGGACGAAATTTCATAAGGAGGGGAGATTGTAAGACCCCAAATTTTATGAAATAAAAGTATTCAATTTTTCTTATTCAGTAAATGGTTAAATTGATAAAAAGTTAAAGTTATGGGTGAAATATGAAAATTTTTCAAAATACACAAGTAGTTATAAAATAATCATTGTTGTCGGGGAATATTCGTTTGGTCGTGGAATATTCTTTCTGTCGGAGAATATTCGTACGACGGCGCAGCTATTTGTGGGCCCCATAACGAATAACTGTCGGGTGAAAGAAAACGACAAATTTGAGTTTTTACAAATAACGGCGTAGTTGTTACCGTTAACACTGTTGGAATACCCGGTGATTAAAATACAGTAATACGCGTTATTGCACAGTAGCACACGGTATTGCACAGTATTTTTGAAATTATTGATTCTTACGTAAGAAGGCACTACTCAATAATTGTTACAGTAATTACTGTTCAATATTTTACTTTATTGATTCAATAATTGCTGCGTTGATATTTTATATTATTTTTGTTTCAATAATTGTTGCTGCACAGTATTTCCCATTATCAGATCAATAATTCATATTATTTGAATAGTATTATTAGATAGCATTATTGGCAATGTCTAGAAAGTTCTGTCTAAGGAGAAGTTTGGTCATCTAATTGCGCGCCAGTAAGGAGAAATTCTTATTGGAAAGCCCCCTCTTTTCTGGGAACGGCCTGGTTGCCATAAATATGATTCTGTAATATTATTTGTGAATAATTAATTATTGATTCATATGATAAGGAAATATTTATTTTATGTGGATATAAACGAGGGATATATTTTTGTGGTTAAAAATGAAGGAGTTAATGTTGAGGTTTTTATCCGTATTTTTGTCGGAATGGAGGTATTAAAAATCAGGGTTTTTGAGATATTTTGCGGGGGTTATAATTTTTAATCCGACCGTTGGATCGTGGTAATTTTTGGATATGTTATACATATATAAGTTGAGTATATGTCCATAAATTTTGAACCGTTAAAAATGAACGTATGATTTGTTATGAATTTTAAGAGGTGGCTGATTTAGAAATCAGGTTATAAATCATTTTTGGTGGAAAATTCTAGAATTGGTGGGCCCCACTTGTGGTTGGTGAAAAAATGTGCTGAATTATATTTCAAATGTGGTGGGTGGGAATAGTAGCAGGTAAAGCCATCAGGTTGCAGGTCAAACCTACCAAAATTTTCCTATAAATAGAGGGCTAAGTTAGAATTGAAAATCACACCAGAAACATAAGCTTTCTCTCTTTCTCTCTCTCTAGATTATTGAGTGTATTTTGTGAGTATTTAGATACTTGGTGAGTTGCTATTCATCAGTGCGAGTTTCCTTCAGCGTCATATCCGATATCCAATCTGAAGTGCTGCTCTTTGAGGTAAGGGATAGTAAGGGATAGTAAGGGATTTTAAGGGTTGTTATGTTTTTCAGTTTCGTAATTTTTCTGAACTTCAAAAATTCTGGAAAAATTTGAAATGATATTTTGATGAGTTTTATTGATTGTGTCCAAAAATGGTGATTTTTAAATGTATAGATTGAGAGTTATGAATTTTATGAGAAAAGACTATTTTAAAAGTAACTGCTTATAATTTCTTGTGGTTAACTCCAAAATTGATGAAATTTTTATTGGGAGTACATGTATATGATGGAAGTATACTCTGTTAATTTCAGAATTTTTGGACAAAAGTACATTTTTTTATAAATGTCTAAATATTCGGCTGTTTTGACCATATGAAAAATAGTAAATGACTTTTAAAAATTCTGAGAAAAATATATGTTCACTATGGGACTATATTATGCTAAATCCCAGAAAAAAAAATATTTTTGGAATTGATTTGGTATTTTTTATGAAAATGGTCTAGTTATGAGTTAATGAATTAAATATGTTTTGTGAAGTAAGAAAATTGGAAAATAGGATTTTATGACTTGAGAATCCTATATGAGGTATATGCAGATTTTTGATGAGGGTTTTGGTTATTGATGATGAAATCTTAAGAGTTGGCGTTTCATGATGATTAAATGCATTAATTAGTAAAGTGTAAACAATTTAAATAAATTGTTTATAAGCTTAAGAATATTATTCTTTCAATATTATTATACCGAAATATTGGTATGTATATTATTGTGGAATTTCTACCTTTTTCATGTCGGGGTTACTATTCGTGAGTTACTATTCATGAGTTACTATTCACGAGTTACTATTCATGAGTTACTATTCACGACAAAATTGGTTTCTTTTTCTAACCAAATTATAGTTGATTTATGAATATTGCTCTTGAAATTAAATCCATGTTTTGATCATATTATTTTTATTATCATATATAACATTTTTATAACCTTGATGTTGAAATTCTCTTTCGCTTGAGTGTAAAGATGGGTAAATTATTGGTATGATCATGACTATGGGTTCTCTTTGGCCAGTAGTGCAAAGTTGAATTGTTGACTGGTATGATCATGACCATTGAATTTATAAGTGAATATCTTTAGCTTAAGTGCAAAGGTGAATTGATCAACATGGTTATAATTATTGTTTATATAAATTCTGAAATGATTATATATTTCTTTGAGATATTAATATATTTAGCCGTAGTGCAAATATGAACTGTTGAGAAATATATTTGGCCTGTAGTGCAAATATGAATTGTTGATGAATATCTTTGGCATGTAGTGCAAAGATGGCCTGTTGATGAATATCTTTGGCCTGTAGTGCAAAGATGAACTGTTGTTGAATATCTTTGGCCCGTAGTGCAAAGATGGTTTGTTGATGAATATCTTTGGCCCGTAGTGCAAAGATGGATTTGTTAGTATGATTATAAACAGGAACTGTGATTTGGTATAACCATGATCTTTGATGTTTCAGGTAAAGATAGGTGATGAAAATTATCTTCGTCCTGGATGAGAAGAGGAATTTAGAACTACAGTTATGATTATGAGTTATTCATATGATTGTGGACCAGAATGGTTGATTGATGTTACAGGGATAAAACATTGTTGGTGGATTTTTAACATGGAGGAGATAATAGACTTTATGGTCTATTTGACTCTTCTAATGGATTGCTCGTTCCGCTGCAACTATGGTTGAAATTTTTATCATTTACCATATGTTCTAAATCTCTGATTTATTATTGATGAAGGCTATTGATAATTTAATTATCTTTAGTCATGATATTCTTTACTGAGCTAGTTGTGCTCACCCTTTTGCTTCACAATTCCTTTCAGGTAATAAGAGTGTAGCTGGGTCGAGCGGGGGTAACAAGGGAATAGAACGGTGGTCATCATTTAGTAGTTATATTTGGTGAAGAAAATAGGGTGAGGCGAACCCAACGTTGGAAGGGTGTTTTGTCACTATCATACAAGATGTCTAATGACATACAACCTCGTGTCATCATAAGACAGGGTTGTGCTCATCCACTTGCTGAGTATATCTATGGGCACTACCTATATAATCTTGGTGTTTGTTTGAAGTATAATTCTCAATTAGAGACAGTGGAGATAATGATAAGTCAAGAGAAGACTCACCATTGGGAAGAATATGAGTAATCTTCTCGTTTTTCTTTGGGGTCTATTGGGTCAACCAAGGATAATTCTGTGGCCATATGATATCTATCATAACCTAGACGCGTGGCCTCCCATGTACGAAGGTTTCCTTGATCACTTCCCAAAGATTCTAATTTCTAAAACAGTTTTTGACTATACCTTTATGTAAGGTGTCATTGTGAGGTGATGTCCACGGTTGGAACATGAGTCACATTTGGTATATATTTGTATCCAAACTCACAGCATATGTGTTGTTGTATTTTGCACGACAATTGTTGTAATAAAGTTGTAGTTATTTTCTGTACCATGTATTTGGCGACTCAGAATAGGTTGGATGGAATGGACCTATTTTGGGGTCGTTACACGTTTCCTCGGGAAAGGATAATGGAAATGGTAAGGCTATGAAGTAGCTTTGTTCTTTCACATTAGAAGTTATTATTATTTTTTAATAAGACTTTATTAATATTATGTATTAAGTTTGTTAGTTCTCGGAGGCACACAATAGATCTAGAAGGGGGGGGGATTGAATAGATCCTTTAAAACTTTTTCTTTGTTTTTTTAATCTTGTTAAGTGATTAACAGATAATGATTAGATGAATCAATTCATGCACAACTGAATAGATTAAGACACCCTTCGAAAATATAGCATTAAACACAGTTCTAATGTAGAGTTAATTGCAAGCAGATATAGCAGTTATAGTACTGAATGTAAATGACACCAGAGATTTTAAGTGGTTTAGAGACTGAGTGCTCCTAATCCACTCATCTGCTTCAACAAGTAGGGATTCCACTGAGGATTTGATCAACTTCGAATCACTAAGATTCCTTCAAGACCAGCAGCCTTGGAACACTAGTTCACTAAGAACTCTTCAAGACCAGCAGCCTTGGAAACTGTAGACTAAGCCCAACAGACTTACAATCTCTTCCCTCTGGTACTCAATAAGTCCAGCAGACTTGACTTTGGTTTAGTCACTAAGACAAGGATCCTGTAGGCCCTGGTTGCTTGGTTGTTTGTTGTTGTTGAGCTGCTAAGATGACATTCATCATGTTCATCTTCTAGTGCTTAGCAGCTTCTTGTGATCAATAGGCATTCAGCATTGGTATTTGATCACATCTAATGGACTTCTAAGATGTACATTCAGCTTATCATCTTGTTAGTACTTAACAATCTGATTTATTCCTTGGTGCTGCTGTTCTTTGTTGTTGATGCTTGTCTTCATATGATATTCAACATTGCATACTATCATCGTTGAGGCACTGCTAAGTCTTTGTATATTAGCTTGACTTCTTTAGGTACTTAGCAGTCTTTGAACACTATTTGACTTGTTAATAGATTAGGCTCTATATCTTCTTCTCTTCAGTTCTGTGTGTTCATGGGAAAACAGAGTGGCTCAAGTATCCTGCTTTTTGTTCTGCCACTCTTGTTGTTGTTTTCTTGGCCTTCCGACTCTCAACACAGATTCCATCTCGATGTCATACTCCTTTATGTTGAGTGAAGCTTTTCCATTGCAGGACTCTCATTCGTTGTGTTTCACTCTTCTGTGACGGTCTTACTCTCACTAAGACCTTGTCTCTGTTAAGCTCTATATGACGTTTTTCATTTCAAGTCAACAACATTCTTCTTTTGAAGCTTCAGCTTTTATATAGATCCATCTGACATCTTCCCGTTGGAACATAGCCGTTTGGGGTCTTTCATTAACAAGCTCCCTTTTAATCTCTGTCTTATTTGCTTGTCAAGGAGCCTTTGTGTAAGAACCGTGAATTTCATGAATAAATATTAATAATAATATTACCAAGAAAATGAATATTTATTTGAATATAAATATTGATGTGTTGTGTAAGACCCCAACTTTTATGAATAAAGATTTATTTTCTTTAAATATTATTTTTGAATAATAAGGTGTGGATTTGATATAATGTTATAGTTGTGGGTAATATTTATAAATTTTACAAAGTAAGCAAGTTGTCATAAAATATTCAATTGGTCGGGGAATATTCGTTTTATCAGAGAATATTCGTACGATGGCACAATCATTGGTGGATCCCACAACAGAATTATTTTCGGAGTTAGAAAATGACATAAATAACTTTTTGTAAAAATAACGACAAAAGTTTTACCGTTAAACTGTTGAAATATCCAGTGGTAAAAAGACAGTAATACGCGTGGTTGCATAATAACACATGGTATTGTACAGAATCTTTGATTATTGATGCTTACGTGAGAAGTCACTCAGTTTTGTTCAATTATTGCCACAGTAATTGCTGCATAGTATGTCACGTTATTGATTCAATTACTGTCATTATATTTTATATTATTAAATCAATAATTGAGATGATAAAGTTATTCATATTATTATTTGGATTATTGACGATGTCTAGAAAGTTCTGTCGAGAAAAGGGGTTTGGTCACCTAATTGCGTGCCAATAAGGAGAAGTCCTTATCGGAAAGCCTCCTCCTTCTTGGGAATGATCTGGTTATTAATATTGTGAGTTGTAATATTAATGATGAATGTTATTAAAAATGTGTTTTGAGAAGTCAAGTGAATTGAGATAAATAGAGCGGTATTTTATGAAGTATTTATTGTAAGTTTGGCTTATTATATGAACCCCCACTTACTCATTTTTTAAAATCGTCAGAAGAAAGTTATCTCAGTATATATATATATATATATATATATATATATATATATATATAAGTTTTGTTTTTTTATATAAAATAGAATATATTATATTTTATTATGCATAGTGTGTGCATAGTGCTGCTTAGTAAAATCAAAATTTTTTTGTTGAATCGTCCGTGAATTCGCCCGTGAAAAACTTACTGTTGGTTCGTAATTTTCTAATTCAATTAGTATCCTGCCATTCTCCTATAAATAGGATACTTAGTTTAGAAATGAAAATCACACCAGAATCAGAGAATTCTTCTTCTATAATATTGAGCGTATTTCTTTATAGTTTAAGGAAGCTTTGAGTGTAGAAAATAGTGCAAGTTTTCTTCAAGAATATCTCCGCCCTACCAGTTAGAAATACTCTCCTTTTAAGGTAAGAGATTTTATTTTTGTTCAATATTCGTAAGAAATAATATTTTCTTCCATACTCTGTAGTATGTAAGTAATATTATTTCGTTTCAGATTCTGAATTCTACACTCATTTTATTAAGTATTACTTCTATACTCCTTGAAATTAGTAGAAAATCCTTGATATTTGCTCTTCATCGAGTGTTTTTTTACGAGAATATTTTTCTAAATATTCTTGTTAATTTTGATCTTTTCATGCCGGGGTACTATTCACGGGGTACTATTCACGAAGTACTTTTCACGGGATACTATTCACTCGGGTACTATTCACCCGAAAAATTAATTTCTTTTTTGTCCAAATTATTTTTGATACATGAATATTATTCTTGAATTTTACTCCACAAAGCAGTTGTCATGTTGACAATTTGGATATTTTTTTAACTTTGGATAAATTAAAAATCTTTAATATTTATCCTTGATTTCGTTTGATTGATGCTTATATTATTGTCATCATCCTCATGCTTATATTGTGATAAAAGTCATCTTTGGCCCGTAGTGCATAGATGGGCTGTTGATTGGTATGATTATGACTATGTATCGGTATAATCATGACTTGTAATATTATAAATGATGTGGTAAAAGTCCTTATTAGCCCGTAGTGCATTGATGGATAGTTATTGGCATGATCATGACCATTGGTGATAATACGAATATCCTTGGTCCGTAGTTCATGGATAATTCGTGGCTGTGATACTAATGAATATCCTTGACCCGTAGTGCATGGATAATTCAGTGATGTGGATTATTTTTTGAGTTATGTTACAGCGATAAAATATTGATGATGAACTTTTAAATCATAGAAGATAGTAGATATCGTTCTCTACTTGACTCTTCTAATGGATTGTTTGTTCCGCTGTAGTTAAACTTGTTGTCTATTGTATTATATTAGTTTAACACTCTTGAAGGCTAACGATAATTTATTCTGCATTATCTTAGTCATAATATTCTTTATCGGGCTAATTGAGCTCACCTTTTGCTTTTATTGTTCTCTTCATGAAATGAGAATATAGATGGGACTAGTCGGGGAATGGAGTGACGGTCTAGATGGTTGCTTTAGTAGTCCTCACTATTCTGTGAAATAGTGTGATAATAATTGTAATGAGGACTTCATTTGAGTTTGGGTATTGTCTACGAGACAATATTCGTGTTAAAACTCTCAGTTTATGTTTGTCGTATTGTGTAAATTAAGTTTGTATTTGAATTCTGTACCATGTATTTGGTGACTCAGAATGGGTGATGTATACCTATTTTGGGGGGCGTCACAGTTGGTATCAAAGCTTAGGGATATGATCCTTGGCTGAGATTTGAGACTAGAACTAGGAGGAGTGAGGCGGGTAAATCCTTCGCTAGTATAACCTACCTAAGTTTATGTGTTATTTAATTGGTTGGTCAGAATATAGGGATAATTTATGGCATGTCAATTAACCCTTGTTTTTGGCAGTGTTTGAAAATGACATCTGAAAATGTTGAGATAAGCAATGAAGCCATGAGACCGTTAAGTCACCAACGATCAATAACCAGGATAATGTGCATCTGGAAGGTAATAATCCTCAGGTAAACAATAACACCGACCAAATGATGAATGATGGGATGTTCAGAGGCTTTCTATAATTCATGCAACATCAGGCGAGAGAGACTCCTATGGAAAATGCAAGTGGAAACACTGACAACTCACGGTTGGTTACTGCTAAGAAATTTAAGGGGTTGGAACCACCGGAGTTTTTGGGAAAGCCATAACCACTTAAGGTGGAGATGTGAATTAAGCAGATCACCAAGATATTTGATGTCTTAGAATGCTCTGAGGAGTAAAAGATTCCCTTTGCCACCTTAATGTTGCGAGGAGAGGCAGATCATTGGTGGGAGTCTTTAAAACGTAGTCAACCTGCCTCATTAAAGATGTCTTGGGAGAAGTTCTAAGAATTGTTCAATGACAAGTACTTTCCCGAAAGTATTCATCACATGAAGGAGGTGAAATTCATCAAGCTGGAGCAAAATAATATGACCGTATCGCAGTATGAGGCTAAGTTTTCTGAGTTATCTCGGTTTGCATCCCATTTGGTAGATAATGAGGAGCGTATGACATGAATGTTTCTGCGAGGTTTAAAACCCGAAATACGTCAATACCTCATTTCTCACAAACTTTGCTTGTATTCAGATGTTGTGAATATGGCTCAGTTAGTAGAACGCGATAATGAGTAAACCCAACCAAGAGATAGCAGCCGACAAAACGATAATACCAGTGGTAGCAGTCATCGAAGCGGTGACGACAAACGTGGAGGAAATCAACATGCTAGAAATGGTAACCACATCGGTGGTAATCATGGCCAAGATAATAGAAGTGAAAATCTTAAGAAGAGAAGGTTCAACAATGATGGAAAGATAACAGCACCAGCACTCGTTGTTAAGGAAGGAGAACGACCACCGATCGTATGCTACAAATGCAGAGGGGAGGGACACATCAGTCCAAACTGCACGCAGCAACCTAAAGCGTGTTATAATTATGGAAGAGAAGGTCACCTAGCCCGATTTTGTTGCGTAGTAAAGACAAGTCCAGCTGAGATGGAGACAGCAAAGGCCGTCCCAGACACCTTAAAGCCGATAGTTCAAGGGAGAGCGTTTGTCAGGACCTCCCAAAAAGTGAGGAACCCGAACGAGGTTATCACGGGTAAGCTAATCATAAACACTTGCGAAGTTTATACCTTATTTGATACCAGTTCTACCCATTCTTTTATTTCTCCTACTTGCGCTCAACGTTTAAATTTAACTCCGGAGAAATTAGACTTTGACTTATCTGTTGAAATTCTGTTGGGAGAAACCTTCATTACATCTACTGTTTATAAATCTTGTTTGATTCAAATCGGCACCCTTACGTTACCTGTCGATCTTATCTCTTTGAAAATACTTGCATTTTATGTGATTTTAGGGATTGATTGGTTAACTACTCATTATGCTAAAATTGATTGTTTTCACAAGGTTGTTAGCTTTCATATTTCTAACCAACCTATTATGCGAATTTAAGCAACCAAACCACTAAAGTCAATCACTGTCATATCAAGCCATAAAACTATTTGTTTATTGAAAAACGGATGTCAAGCTTTCTTAATGTCACGGATTTAAACAAAAATACGTCAGATTTGAATGATATTTCCATTGTTAATAAATTTTCTGATGTATTCCCTGAAGAACTTCCTGGCCTACCCTCAGAGCGTGAAATCGAGTTTTGTATTGTTCTTGAACCCGGTACAAAACCCATTTCTAAAGCCCCATATCGAATGGCTCCTATTGAACTTCAAGAGTTAAAAACCCAATTACAGGAATTGTTAGACATCGGTTTCATTCGTCCTAGTACGTCTCCTTGGGGTGCTCCTATTCTATTCGTAAAGAAGAAAGATGGGAGTATGCAACTTTGTATTGATTATCGGGAGTTGAATCATGTCACCATCAAAAATAGGTATCCGTTGTCTCGCATTGATGACCTGTTTGACCAGTTGTAAGGTGCCGAATTCGTTTCTAAGATCAATCTTCGTTCCGAATATCATCAGTTAAAGATTAAAACTAATGACATTCCAAAGACTGCTTTTAGAACTCGGTACGGGCATTACGAATTCCTAGTCATGTCTTTTGGATCGACTAATGCTTTTGCTGCCTTCTTGGATATGATGAACCGAGTATTCAAGGAATATTTGGATTATTTTGTGGTTGTCTTTATTAATGACATCCTCATTTACTCCAAAAGCCGTGAAGATCATGATCATCACATGAGGCTGATACTCCAAAAGCTTCGTGAAAATAAGTTGCACGCCAAGTTGAAGAAATGCGAGTTTTGGCTTGGGGAAGTAGGTTTCTTTGGGCACATGATATCAAATCACAGAATTTCTATTGACCCAGTAAAGATTGAAGCAATACAAAGTTGGGAGAAACCTAAGTCAGTGACCAAAGTATGTAGCTTTCTAGGCTTAGCTGGTTATTATCGGAGATTCATGGAAGGATTTTCTTGAATCGCTACTTCGTAAACTCAGCTGACTCGAAGAGATACAAAATTCAGTTGGAGCGAGGAATGTTAGAAGTGTTTTCAAGAACTCAAGAGGAGACTCATTCAGCACTTGTTTTGACAATACCATCTGGTTCGGAGGGATTTGTTATATACAGCGATGCTTCAGGCAAAGGTTTAGGATGTGTTCTCATGCAACATGGAAAAGTTATAGCCTATGCCTCACGACAACTCAAAGAATATGAGAGAAATTATCTTACTCATGATCTATAGTTGGTAGCAGTCGTTTTTGCACTAAAGATCTGGAGACATTACCTGTATGGGGAGAAACTGGAGATCTATACGGATCATAAAAACCTCAAATATTTCTTCACCCAAAAGAAACTCAACATGCGGCAACGACGTTGGCTTGAGTTGTTGAAGGATTATAATCATACCATTCAATACCATCTTGAAAAAGCGAACGTAGTAGCTGACGCGATGAGTAGAAGATCGTATGTGGGTACGAGTGCAATATTGTCAGTGCAAAGGCCCATTTTGTATGACCTACAAAGGATGGAGATAGAGTTAAAGACTCTAGGGACCCACATGATGATGTCAAATATACGAGTAGAACTGACTTTAATCGATAAAGTTAAAGTTGCTCAAGCTACAGACTTAGAACTGATGCGTATGAGGAAGAAAGTACAAGAAAGTGCTATTTCAAAAGTAAGAATTCGATGAAGAAAGAGTATTTCGAGTCAACTCCAGACTTTATGTTCCTAACGACTCTGATTTGAAATATAAAATCATGATGAAGGCGCAAAACACACCGTTTGCAATCCATCTTGGGAGTACCAAAATTTATCGTGATCTTCGACATACATTTTGGTGGAGCAATATGGAGAGAGAGATAGCAGAATTTATCTCAAGGTGTTTAACTTGTCAACGTGTCAAGGCGGAGCATTAAGTACCAAAAGGTCCATTGCAACCACTTGAAATTCTAGAATGGAAGTGGGAGCACATTACCATGGATTTTGTTACTGGTCTTCTAAAGGTTTCTCAAGGCATAGATACCATTTGGGTCATTATTGATAGATTAACCAAGTCTGCTCATTTCTAACCTATACGAGAAACTTATTCACTTGAACGTCTTGCTTGTATATACATAAATGAGATTGTAAGACTGCATGGTATGCCAGTATCCATAGTTTTTGATCGAGACCCAAGATTCACTTCATGATTTTAGGTTAGTTTGCAAAAATCTATGGGCACGGATTTACGATTCAGTTCGGCATATCATCTTCAAACGGACGGGCAGTCGGAGAGGACTATTCAAACTCTTGAAGATCTATTAAGACTACGTGTCCTAGACTTCAAAGGAAGTTTTGGCAAGTTCTTGCCATTAGTGAAATTCTCCTACAGCAACAGTTATCAAGCAAGTATCGGTATGACTCCATTCGAGGCGTTGTATGGACGCAAGTATCGTTCTCCAGTATGCTGGGACGAGGTGGGTGAAGCAACGTTGTTGGGACCAGAATTGGTACGCATGACAATGGAAAAGATTCAAATGATCCGGCAATGTGTAAAAACCTCACAAGATCGACAAAAGAGTTATGCTGATCTTCATCGAAAGGACGTGGAATTCAATGTTGGAGATCATGTGTTATTACGTGTTGCTCCATGGAAAGGAGTTAGGAGATTTGGAAAGAGAGGAAAGCTCAATCTTAGATTCTTTGGCCCATTTGAAATCCTCGATCGAGTAGGAACTGTGGCCTATAGACTCGCCTTACCGCCAAGTATGTCTCGTGTTCGTAGCATTTTTCACATATCTATGTTACGTAAATATGTGGAAGACCTGAACCACATTATTGAATTAGAATCAGACGAGATAGCGGAAAATTTAACGTATGAAGAGGTACTTGTTAAAATCTCAGTTAAGAAGGAACACATTCTACGCTCCAAGGTTATATCTCAAGTCAAAGTTTTGTGGAGAAACTACGATGTTGAGGAAATGACCTAGGAGTTAGAATCTAAAATGAAAATAAGGTATCCTCACCTCTTTGACATACCAGGTACGTACACTAATTTGGAGGACGAAATTTTATAAGAAGGGGAGGTTGTAAGACCCCAACTTTTATGAATAAAAGATTTATTTTTTTAAATATTATTTTTGAATAATAAGGTGTGGATTTGATATAATGTTATAGTTGTGGGTAATATTTATAGATTTTGCAAAGTAAGCAAGTTGTCATAAAATATTCGATTGGTCGGCGAATATTCGTTTTATCAGGGAATATTCGTATGACGGCACAATCATTGGTGGACATCACAACAGAATTATTGTCGGAGTTAGAAAACGACAGAAATAACTTTTTATAAAAATAACGGCAAAAGTTTTACCGTTAAACTGTTAAAATACCCGGTGATAAAAGTACAGTAATACGCGTAGTTGTATAATAGCACACGATATTGTACAATATCTTTGATTATTGATGCTTACGTGAGAAGTTACTTAGTTTTATTCAATTATTACTACAGTAACTGCTGCATAGTATCTCACGTTATTGATTCAATTATTGTCACAATATTTTATATTATTAAATCAATAATTGAGACGATAAAGTTATTCATATTATTATTTGGATTATTGACGATGTTTAGAAAGTTCTGTCGAGGAAAGGAGTTTGATCACCTAATTGCGTGCCAATAAGGAGAAGCCCTTATCGGAAAGCCCCCTCTTTCCTGGGAATGATCTGGTTGTTAATATTGTGAGTTATAATATTACTGATGAATGTTATTAAAAATGTGTTTTGAGAAGCTAAGTGAATTGAGATAAATAGAGAGGTATTTTAGGAAGTATTTGTTGTAAGTTTGACATATTATATGGATCCCTACTTACTCATTTTTTAAAATCGTAGGAAGAAAGTTATCTCCGTATATATATATATATATATATATATATATATATATATATATATATATATATATATATATATATATATATTATATGTTTTTTTTTTATATAAAATAAAATAGAATATATTATATTTTATTATACATATTTGTTGCATAATACTGCATAGTGTGTGCATAGTTCTGCATAGTAAAATCAAAAAATTTCGCTGAATCATCCGTGAATTCGCCAGTGAAAAACTTACTGTTTGTCCGTGATTTTCTAATTCAAATAGTATCCCTCCATTCTCTTATAAATAGGATGCTTAGTTTAGAAATGAAAATTACACCAGAATCAGAGAATTCTTCTTCTATAATATTGAGCATATTTCTTTAGAGTTTAAGGAACCTTTGGGTGTAAAAAATAGTGCAAGTTTTCTATAAAAATATCTCCGCCCTACCAGTCAGAAATACTCTCCTTCTAAGGTAAGTGATACTATTTTTGTTCAATATTCGTAAGAAATAATATTTTTTTCTATAATCTGTAGTATGTAAGTAATATTATTTCATTTCAGATTCTGAATTCTACACATATTTTGTTAAGTATTGCTTCTATACTCCTTCAAATTAGTAGAATATCCTTGAAATTTGCATTTCATCGAGTTTCTTTTTACGGGAATATTTTTCTGAACATTCTTGTTAAATTTTGATCTTTTCATGTCGGGAGTACTATTCACGGGGTACTATTCACGAAGTACTATTCACAGAGTACTATTCACCCAGAAAATTGATTTCTTTTCTGTCTAAATTATTTTTGATACATGAATATTATTCTTGAATTTTACTCCACAAAGCAGTTGTCATGCTGAAAATTTAGACATTTTTTTTAACTTTGAATAAATTAAAAATCTTTAATATTTATCATTGATTTCGTTTGATTGATACTTATATCATTGTCATCATCCTCATGCTTATATTGTGATAAAAGTCATCTTTGGCCTGTAGTGCATAGATGGACTGTTGATTGGTATGATTATGACTATGTATCGGTATAATCATAACCTATAATGTTACAAATGATGTGGTAAAAGTCCTCATTGGCCCGTAGTGCATTAATAGACAGTTGTTGGCATGATCATGACCATTGGTGATAATACGAACATCCTTGGCCCGTAGTGCATGGATAATTCGTGGATGTGATACTAATGAATATCCTTGACCCGTAGTGCATGGATAATTCAGTGATGTGGATTATTTATTGAGCTGTGTTACAACGATTAAATCATAGAAGATAGTAGATATCGTTCTCTACTTAACTCTTTTAATGGATTGTTTGTTCTACAGTAGTTAAACTTGTTGTCTATTGTATTCTATCAGTTTAACACTGTTTAAAGCTAACGATAATTTATTCTGCATTATCTTAGTCATAATATTCTTTACTGGGCTAGTTGAGCTCATCATTTGCTTTCATTGTTCTCTTCAGAAAATGAGAATACAGCTGGGACTAGTCGGGGAATGGAGTGACGGTCCAGATGGTTACTTTAGTAGTCCTCACTATTGTGACGCCCCCAAATTCGAGTTCTTAACCCCGGGTTTGGTGCTCACTATCCATCATCAACATAAGCATTCTATATACTATTGTGGAATAATAAACATACGTTGTTCATTATAATAAAGTCTTATACAATACCCCAAGGTCTATTACCTTAACATAAACATACCTTACTTAAGTTACATAAAGTAACACAAAAGGTTTACATAAAAATCAAACATAGTATTTCATGATACTTAAACATTTATAATAACTATTCTTGGACCTTTCCCTTGCCCTTGTCCTTCTTACTTGAACTCTCTGGCTTAGCTGAAATAAATGTCATGATATAGCAAGGGTAAGCAACTAATTTGCTTAGCAAGTTTATGTACAAAGAAGATATATCATGATTAGCAAGAAATTTATCGTTCAATGTTCAACAATAGAAATTAATTGCGAAAGAACATGAATTAAGTCTTGATAACTGAATATTCGAATAACAGATACTGAGTGGTCATAATGACCATGAACATATGCTAAGGTTGTCAGTATTTAAACTAGTCCTTTTAATAAGTTTTGGTAATCAAGGGGATCATCCTTTCATACCCGGTGTATTATGCATAAACACTTACTATACGAGCAATAATTGATTTTCAATAATGCTTTAATCAAATTGTTCTTTTTCTCAGTATTGAGTCCTTCCCACGTAAATTGGTGAAGAACAACTTTTAACAACATATTTGATCTAGCCGATACAATGAGCATATATCCATATCTTAAACAGTTCATGAATAAAAGAACTTTAACCAATTGACAGTTCAATAATAACAGAACAGGAATTTAATTGCACTAAGTGCGAGCATCAATAATCAATATGGATGTGAATAATAAACAATAATTATTCACTAACATACTTTGAAATGAATAACTCAAGATTGAGTTAGAGAACTTGCCTTGACTGCGATCTACTGCTACACAATTTAATTTAATCTCTTTATTGTAAAGACCTATCATTGTTACGATTAATCTTACAATCAGCATATCATACTTTATATCAGAATACAATTATTCTATCAGCAATTTACTTATCCACATAATCAATTACCTGAAAACATTCTTATTATTATCATCCTTTGATAATATATTATTTATCATATTTCTTATGATTTAACACTTAATCTTTTCCTTTTATTAGCTCTTCCTTATAATCTAGTAAGCCGAATACTAACATCATAGTCTAGATTATTCAAGCATGCAATCCAGCCCCCTGGATTGGCTAATCCAGCAAACTGGATTCAACAAACTTCTAATCCAGCAAGTCTGGATTACAAATCCTGCAATCCAGCAAGCCTGTATTCTAAATCTTTCAATCCAGCAAACTGGATTCAACATTTTTTCCAATCCAGCAAGCTAGATTCCATATCTCCTTTTGCGAAAATACCAAATCAACTTATTATTTTTCTATCCTTTGGCCATACTTATATACATGTATTTTATACATAAAAAGTATTTTTCCGCAATTTTTCAACTTCTTTTACTATTTTTCAAAAATTGTTATTAGTACGTAGCTTAAGAAATTAGCCCCATTACGCTTAACTCCAGAAATTCCCATCTCTTGGCATAATCTCATACATGTTAACGTGACCCTCCAGTTTAAATTTCGTGGCCATCAGAGTTATAGAACTCCGGTTATAGCAATTTTCGTCAGAAAATCACAAAAATTGAAATGGTCATAACTTGGTCATTTTAAGTCGGAATGAGCTCATTTTTGGACAGGAGGTACTTTATGACATATATTTTCCTGTCCCAAAAGGCCGGAATTTATTTCATATTTTAAGTGGCCGAAATTGCCCTTGCAAAATTTTGGGCAGACTCCATTTTGGAATTTTTAACTTTTACCTACTTTGCTAAAATCAGTCCATACGGAATTCTACTACTCCTTTTTAGGTGATTCCACTTGGGTTTGAAAGATAACTCATCATATTACTTTACAAAATTTTTCCAGAATTTTTAAATGCCAGGAAAATGACAAAAATATCCCTTGCATTGACTGTCCAAAAACTGTTTGTTTTTCTTTCAAAAGACGAAACTGTTTTTGCTAAAATAGTCACTACGACTTGTGTACTCAACCTTTTTGAGTGCTACCACTTGGGTTTAGTACTTAACTTACATATCTAGCACCTCTCTTTTACGGATCACAAAAATAAGGTGTAGAACAAAAATGGTAGTCGATCAAAGGAAGTGAAAAAAAACTAGAGTTTCTAACAAATCAATACTAGTTTCTTTCCTATCCTTTTGATTTATTTTTTAACACTCAAATATGTTAGAACCATACATGAAATCATATAAAACATGTAGGTAGAGGGTTATAGACCTCTAGATCATAAAGTTTAGATCTCCAAAATAAAACAAAATAAAAAGAATAAGTTAGATTAGTTTTCACCTTGATTTTTGGGCACACCTTCTTTCTCTTCCAAAGTAAGAGATAAACTTTGGGTGCATAAATGGTGGATTTCATTCCTCTTTCTCTCCTCTTCCCCACCAAACTTCTCTCTCTTTCTCTCTCTCTCTCTCTCTCTTTCTCTTATGTTTTTGCTTAGCTAGTTCAAGAGAAAATAAGACAAAGTAGATTAAAAGTGGAAAGAGAATATGGTTTAATATGTTGGACAAATGTCTAGAGATACAATAGTATATCTATATATTTCTACTAGCCTATCTCATCTCTCTATATCTCTTAATTATTACAAGATTACTTTACTAATATGTTGGCTTCATACTAGAGTTGACACCTAGCAAATCTTGCATTTATCTTTGAAAATTTGGGAGCTTGAAATGATAACATTCATCCCCCTCTTTCTCTTCCTTACTTGGCCGGCCAAGTGGCCTTCTTATCTCCAAGCTTTGCTTTTGTTTTTATGGAAAAATCTAGCATACCAAATGTCTAAAGTACCCTCATCAATTGGGCTACAAGTTGGACCATAAAAAAATATTTTGGGCTTTCCATAAATAACCTATTGGACTTTTAATTAACTAGTTTGACTTACTAATTAATATGAACTTGGGCCTCCACCCTTAAATAATTGTGCTACTAGCATACTTGTCCATTAAATTTAATAGTGGTCTAGCTTAACAATCAAATTATCTACATGTTCAAGGCTTAAATAATTATTGGGCTTGTTTAAACCACTAGCCATCCTTAGTAATATTAATCCTATTATCTCATGAACTATTACTCATTATTATTGATATTTACACATTCACATCAATTAATAATGTTAATTAACTTACATAACCCAATTAGACTTGTCTTTTTCAAGTTTATTGAGTACTTACTTAGGGTTTAACATCTTAAATCTATTTCCTAGATTATTAAAATACTTAGGTTAGTTCACTAACTTATATAACTTATTGGTGAGACTTTATTTAATATTATATCATACTAACCACATAATCACGTCATCATCCATAAAATATTATCGATTATGTAATACTTATTTACAATGTATCACAGAAATTCTTGGTTATTACAACTATTATGTGAAATAGAGTGATAATAGTTGTAATGAGGACTTTATTTGAGTTTGGATATTGTCTACGAGACAATATTTGTGTTAAAACTCTCAGTTTACGTTTGTCGTATTATGTAAATTAAATTTGTATTTGAATTATGTACCATGTATTTGACTACTCAGAATGGGTGATGTATACCTATTTTGGGGGCGTCACAGTTGATATCAAAGCTTAGGGATATGATCCCTGACCGAGATTTGAGACTAGAACTAGGAGGGGCGGGATGGGTAAATCCTTCGCTAGTATGACCTACCTAAATTTATGTATTATTTAATTAGTTGGTCAGAATATAGAGATAATTTGTGGCATGTCAATTAACCCTTGTTTTGTGGTAGTGTTTGAAAATAGCATTTGAAAATGTTGAGATAAGAAATGAAGCCACGAGACCGTTGAGTCACCAACGATCAATAACCAGGATAATGTGCATCAAGAAAGCAATAATCCTCAGGTAAACAACAACACCGACCAAATGATGAACGATGGGATGTTCAGAGGCTTTCTGCAATTCATGCAACATTAGGCGAGAGAGACTCCTGTGCAAAATGCAGGTAGAAACACTGGATACTCACGGTTGGTCACCGCTAAGCAATTCAAGGAGCTGGGACCACCGATGTTTTTGGGAAAGCCAGAACCAATTAAGGCAGAGAAGTGGATTAAGCATATCACCAAGATATTTGATGTCTTGGGATACTCCGAGGAGCAAAAGGTCTCCTTTCCAACCTTTATATTACGAGAAGAGGCAGATCATTGGTGGGAGTCTGTAAAACGTACTCAACCTGCCGCACTAAAGATGTCTTTGGAGAAGTTCCAAGAATTGTTCAACGACAAGTACTTTCCCAAAAGTATTCGTCACATGAAGGAGGTGGAATTCATCAAGCTGGAGCAAAATAATATGACTGTATCGCAGTACGAGGCTAAGTTTGCTGAGTTATCCTGATTTACATCCTATTTAGTAGATAATGAGGAGTGTATGACACGGATGTTTCTGTGAGGTTGGAAACCCAAAATACGTCTATACCTCATTTCTCACAAACTTTGCTTGTATTTAGATGTTGTGAATATGGCTCAGTTATTAGAACGCGATAATGAGTCAACCCAACCCAGAGATAGTAGTCGACAAAAGATAATACCAGTGATAGCAGTCATCGAAGCGGTGACAACAAACGTGCTGGAAATCAATATGCTAGAAATGGTAACCACTTCGGTGGTAATCCTGGCCAAGATAATAGAAGTGGAAATTTCAAGAAGAGAAGGTTCAACAATGATGGAAAGACACCAGCACCAGCACCCGTTGTTAAGGAACAAGAACGACCACCAGTCGTATGCTACAAATATGGAGGGGAGGGACACATCAGTCAAAACTGTACGCAACAACCCAAAGTGTGTTACAATTACATAAGAGAAGATCACCTAGCCCAATTTTGTCGCGTAGTGAAGAAAAGTTCAGCTGGGATGGAGATACCAAAGGCCGTCCCAGACAAGTAAAAATTGGTAAAGGACCCGGATGAGGTTATCACGGGCAAGATTGTAAGACCCCGAATTTTATGAAATAAAAGTATTCAATTTTTCTTATAATTACTATTCAGTAAATGGTTAAATTGATAAAAGTTTAAAGTTATGGGTGAAATATGAATTTTTTTTTTCAAAATAAGCAAGTGGTTATAAAATAATCATTGTTGTCGGGGAATATTCGTTTGGTCGTGGAATATTCTTTCTGTCGGGGAATATTCGTACGACGGCGCAGCTATTTGTGGGCCCCATAACGAATAACTGTCGGGTGAAGAAAACGACAAATTTGAGTTTTTACAAATAACGGCGTAGTTGTTACCGTTAACACTGTTGGAATACCCGTTGGTTAAAATACAGTAATACGCATTATTGCACAGTAGCACACGGTATTGCACAGTATTTTTAAAATTATTGATTCTTACGTAAGAAGGCACTACTCAATAATTGTTACAGTAATTACTGTTCAATATTTTACTTTATTGATTTAATAATTGCTGCGTTGATATTATTTTTGTTTCAATAATTGTTGCTGCACAGTATTTTCTATTATCAGATCAATAATTCATATTATTTGAATAATATTATTAGATAGCATTATTGGCAATGTCTAGAAAGTTCTGTCTAAGGAGAGGTTTGGTCATCTAATTGCGCGTCAGTAAGGAGAAATCCTTATTGGAAAGCCCCCTCTTTCCTGGGAACAGCCTGGTTGTCATAAATGTGATTCTGTAATATTATTTGTGAATAATTAATTATTGATTCATATGATAAGAAAATATTTATTTTATGTGGATATAAATGAGGGATATATTTTTGTGGTTAAAAAATGAAGGAGTTAATGTTGAGATTTTTATCCGTATTTTTGTCGGAATGGAGGTATTAAAAATCAGGGTTTTTGAGATATTTTGCGGGGGTTATAATTTTTAATCCGACCGTTGGATCGTGGTAATTTTTGGATATGTTATACATATATAAGTTGAGTATATGCCCACAAATTTTGAACCGTTAAAAATGAACGTATGATTTGTTATGAATTTTACGAGATGACTGGTTCAGAAATTGTTGAATTTTCGGAGTTTATCATTTTGGTGGAAAATTCTAGAATTGGTGGGCCCCACTTGTAGTTGGTGAAGAAATGTGCTGAATTATATTTCAAATGTGGTGGGTGGGAATAGTAGCAGGTAAAGCCATCAGGTTGCAGGTCAAACCTACCAAAATTTTCCTATAAATAGAGGGCTAAGTTAGAATTGAAAATCACACCAGAAACATAAGCTTTCTCTCTTTCTCTCTCTATATTATGAAGCATATTTTGTGAGTTTTTAGATATTTGGTGAGTTACTATTCATCAGTGCAAGTTTCCTTCAGCATCATATCCGATATCCAGTCAGAAGTACTGCTTTTTTGAGGTAAGGGATAGTAAGGGATATTAAGGGATTTTAAGGGTTGTTATGATTTTCAGTTTCGTAATTTTTCTGATCTTCAAAAATTCTGGAAAAATTTGAAATGATATTTTGATGAGTTTTCTTGATTGTGTCCAAAAATGGTGATTTTTGGATGTATAGATTAAGAGTTATGAATTTTATAAGAAAAAACTATTTTAAAAGTAACCGCTTATAACTTCTTGTGGTTAACTCCAAAATTGATAAAATTTTTATTGGGAGTACATGTATATGATAGAAGTATACTCTGTAAATTTCAGAATTTTTAGATAATAGTATAATTTTTGATAAATATCTAAATATTCGGCTATTTTGGCCATATGAAAAATAGTAAATGACTTTTAAAAATTCTGAGAAAAATATATGTTCACTATGGGACTATATTATGCTAAATTCCAGAAAAGAAATATTTTTGGAACTGATTTGGTATTTTTCATGAAAATGGTCTAGTTATGAGTAAATGAATTAAATATGTTTTGTGAAGAAAGAAAATTGGAAAATAGGATTTTATGGCTTGAGAATCCTATATGAGGTATATGCAGATTTTTGATGAGGGTTTTGGTTATTGATGATGAAATTGTAAGAGTTGACATTTTATGATGATTAAATGCATTAATTAGTAAAGTGTAAACAATTAAAATAAATTGTTTATAAATTTAAGTAATGTTATTCTTTCAATATCATTATACCGAAATATTGGTATGGATTTTATTGTGGAATTTCTATCTTTTGTGTCGGGGCTACTATTCATGAGTTACTATTCACGATTTACTATTCATGAGTTACGAATATTACTCTTGAGATTAAAACTATATGTTGATCATATTATTTTTATCATCATATATAACATTTTTATAACCCTGATGTTGAAATTCTCTTTCACTGGAGTGTAAAGATGGGTAGATTATTGGTATGATCATGACTAGGGTTCTCTTTGGCCTGTAGTGCAAAGTTGAATTGTGACTGGTATGATCATGACCATTGAATTTATAATTGAATATCTTAAGCTTAAGTGCAAAGGTGAATTGATCAACATGGTTATAATTATTGTTTATATAAATTCTGAAATGATTATATATTTCTTTGAGATATGAATATATTTGGCCTGTAGTGCAAATATGAATTGTTGATGAATATCTTTGGCATGTAGTGCAAAGATGGCCTGTTGATGAATATCTTTGGCCTGTAGTGCAAAGATGAACTGTTGTTGAATATCTTTGGCCCGTAGTGCAAAGATGGTTTGTTGATGAATATCTTTGGCCCGTAGTGCAAAGATGGATTTGTTAGTATGATTATAAACAGGAACTGTGATTTGGTATAACCATGATCTTTGATGTTTCAGGTAAAGACAGGTGATGAAAATATTCTTCGTCCTGGGTGCGAAGAAAAATTTATAGTCACAATTATGATTATGAGTTATTCATATGATTGTGGAAAGGAACTGTTGAGTGATGTTACATGGATAAAATATTGTTGGTGGATTTTTAACATGGAGAAGATAATAGACTTTATAGTCTATTTGACTCTTCTAATGGATTGCTCGTTCCGCTGCAACTATGGTTGAAATTTTTATCATTTACCATATGTTCTAAATCTCTGATTTATTGTTGATGAAGGCTATTGATAATTGAATTATCTTTAGTCATGATATTCTTTACTGAGCTAGTTGTGCTCACCCTTTTGCTTCACAATTCCTTTCAGATAATAAGAGTGTAGCTGGGTCGAGCGGGGGTAACAAGGGAATAGAACGGTGGTCATCATTTAGTAGTTATATTTGGTGAAGAAAATAGGGTGAGGCGAACCCAACGTTGGAAGGGTGTTTTGTCACTATCATACAAGATGTCTAATGACATACAACCTCGTGTCATCATAAGACAGGGTTGTGCTCATCCACTTGCTGAGTATATCTATGGGCACTACCTATATAATCTTGGTGTTTGTTTGAAGTATAATTCTCAATTAGAGACAGTGGAGATAATGATAAGTCAAGAGAAGACTCACCATTGGGAAGAATATGATAGTAATCTTCTCGTTTTTCTTTGGGGTCTATTGGGTCAACCAAGGATAATTCTGTGGCCATATGATATCTATCATAACCTAGACGCGTGGCCTCCCATGTACGAAGGTTTCCTTGAGCACTTCCCAAATATTCTAGTTTCTAAAACAGTTTTTGACTATACCTTTATGTAAGGTGTTATTTTGAGGTGCTGTCCACGGTTGGGATATGAGTCACATTTGGTATATATTTGTATCCAAACTTACAGCATATGTGTTGTTGTATTTTGCACGACAATTGTTGTAATAAAGTTGTAGTTATTTTCTGTACCATGTATTTGGCGACTCAAAATGGGTTGGATGGAATGGACCTATTTTGGGGGCGTTACATTTGGTATCAGAGCTTAGGGATATGATCTCTGGCGGAGATCGGAGAATACAACTAGGAGGGGAGAGATGAGTAAATCCTTCGCTAGTGTGTCCTACCTAAGCTTATTTGTTGGTCAGTCATAATATTGGGATATTATGTGATATGTTAATTTGTTTAATTAACCCTTGTTTTATGGCAGTATTTGAGAATGGCAGCTGAGAATGCTAACAATAGAGTGAATGAGAGTGTGGGGATACCTCTAATCACTAACCGTGATAATGTGATGTCAGACGAAGAAGGAATTAGAGATATCCATGTGGTGAGTGAAGAATTGATAGTTACACTCGAGATAGTCGCAGAGGTAACAGCTGAGACTGAGGAAGAAGAGGAAGAAGAAGTACCAGATGAAAGTTTATTAGAGGTATTATATGATCAAAATGTAGAATTTCAAAATCGTATTCATGAGTTAGAAGAGCAGGCAGAAGAACGACAGGCGGTCGTGGAACAAAAGGATGCAACAATTCAAGCTTGTGTTACCCGATATGTGATGCTTGAACAGAAGCATTCTTTGGCAGAGTATAAGATGATAAAAATAGAATCTGAGCTGAAAGAAGAAAAAACTGAACGAGTGAGAATAAGTGATGCATGGGCAAAAGCCGCACGACACGTGGATATTGTGGAAAGAGATGTTCGATCTAAGAAGGCTAAAATAGATGATATGAATTTCTCTTTTTGGAAAGCAATTGGGAGAACCCAACATCGAGTTTTGAATTACCCTGTACATAGCGGTCAACCTGAATCCGATATGGATCGAAGATTGATGATTCAGATCATGAATGAGGAGTACGAAGAGGCAGTTGAGGGAGGAATATGTCCTTTAGAAAGGCATATTCCAACGGTAATGATGACGCCAAATGCTGCTCCAGACAAGTCAAAGCCGAGTAGTTCGAGGGATGGCGGTTGTCATGACTTCCCAACAAATGAGGAACCCAAATGAAGTTATCATGGGAGATGAGCAATGGAGAAATCATGATGATCTGAGAGATAGAATCTGAAATGGAAGCAAGGTATTCTCAACTCTTCGAAATACCAGGTACGTAAATTTCGGGGACGAAATTTCATAAGGAGGGGAGATTGTAAGACCCCGAATTTTATGAAATAAAAGTATTCAATTTTTCTTATAATTACTATTCAGTAAATGGTTAAATTGATAAAAGTTTAAAGTTATGGGTGAAATATGAATTTTTTTTTCAAAATAAGCAAGTGGTTATAAAATAATCATTGTTGTCGGGGAATATTCGTTTGGTCGTGGAATATTCTTTCTGTCGGGGAATATTCGTACGACGGCGCAGCTATTTGTGGGCCCCATAACGAATAACTGTCGGGTGAAGAAAACGACAAATTTGAGTTTTTACAAATAACGGCGTAGTTGTTACCGTTAACACTGTTGGAATACCCGTTGGTTAAAATACAGTAATACGCATTATTGCACAGTAGCACACGGTATTGCACAGTATTTTTAAAATTATTGATTCTTACGTAAGAAGGCACTACTCAATAATTGTTACAGTAATTACTGTTCAATATTTTACTTTATTGATTCAATAATTGCTGCGTTGATATTATTTTTGTTTCAATAATTGTTGCTGCACAGTATTTTCTATTATCAGATCAATAATTCATATTATTTGAATAATATTATTAGATAGCATTATTGGCAATGTCTAGAAAGTTCTGTCTAAGGAGAGGTTTGGTCATCTAATTGCGCGTCAGTAAGGAGAAATCCTTATTGGAAAGCCCCCTCTTTCCTGGGAACAGCCTGGTTGTCATAAATGTGATTCTGTAATATTATTTGTGAATAATTAATTATTGATTCATATGATAAGAAAATATTTATTTTATGTGGATATAAATGAGGGATATATTTTTGTGGTTAAAAAATGAAGGAGTTAATGTTGAGATTTTTATCCGTATTTTTGTCGGAATGGAGGTATTAAAAATCAGGGTTTTTGAGATATTTTGCGGGGGTTATAATTTTTAATCCGACCGTTGGATCGTGGTAATTTTTGGATATGTTATACATATATAAGTTGAGTATATGCCCACAAATTTTGAACCGTTAAAAATGAACGTATGATTTGTTATGAATTTTACGAGATGACTGGTTCAGAAATTGTTGAATTTTCGGAGTTTATCATTTTGGTGGAAAATTCTAGAATTGGTGGGCCCCACTTGTGGTTGGTGAAGAAATGTGCTGAATTATATTTCAAATGTGGTGGGTGGGAATAGTAGCAGGTAAAGCCATCAGGTTGCAGGTCAAACCTACCAAAATTTTCCTATAAATAGAGGGCTAAGTTAGAATTGAAAATCACACCAGAAACATAAGCTTTCTCTCTTTCTCTCTCTATATTATGAAGCATATTTTGTGAGTTTTTAGATATTTGGTGAGTTACTATTCATCAGTGCAAGTTTCCTTCAGCATCATATCCGATATCCAGTCAGAAGTACTGCTTTTTTGAGGTAAGGGATAGTAAGGATAGTAAGGGATTAAGGGATTTTAAGGGTTGTTATGATTTTCAGTTTCGTAATTTTTCTGATCTTCAAAAATTCTGGAAAAATTTGAAATGATATTTTGATGAGTTTTCTTGATTGTGTCCAAAAATGGTGATTTTTGGATGTATAGATTAAGAGTTATGAATTTTATAAGAAAAAACTATTTTAAAAGTAACCGCTTATAACTTCTTGTGGTTAACTCCAAAATTGATAAAATTTTTATTGGGAGTACATGTATATGATAGAAGTATACTCTGTAAATTTCAGAATTTTTAGATAAAAGTATAATTTTTGATAAATGTCTAAATATTCGGCTATTTTGGCCATATGAAAAATAGTAAATGACTTTTAAAAATTCTGAGAAAAATATATGTTCACTATGGGACTATATTATGCTAAATCCCAGAAAAGAAATATTTTTGGAACTGATTTGGTATTTTTCATGAAAATGGTCTAGTTATGAGTAAATGAATTAAATATGTTTTGTGAAGAAAGAAAATTGGAAAATAGGATTTTATGGCTTGAGAATCCTATATGAGGTATATGCAGATTTTTGATGAGGGTTTTGGTTATTGATGATGAAATTGTAAGAGTTGACATTTTATGATGATTAAATGCATTAATTAGTAAAGTGTAAACAATTAAAATAAATTGTTTATAAATTTAAGTAATGTTATTCTTTCAATATCATTATACCGAAATATTGGTATGGATTTTATTGTGGAATTTCTATCTTTTGTGTCGGGGCTACTATTCATGAGTTACTATTCACGATTTACTATTCATGAGTTACGAATATTACTCTTGAGATTAAAACTATATGTTGATCATATTATTTTTATCATCATATATAACATTTTTATAACCCTGATGTTGAAATTCTCTTTCACTGGAGTGTAAAGATGGGTAGATTATTGGTATGATCATGACTAGGGTTCTCTTTGGCCTGTAGTGCAAAGTTGAATTGTGACTGGTATGATCATGACCATTGAATTTATAATTGAATATCTTAATCTTAAGTGCAAAGGTGAATTGATCAACATGGTTATAATTATTGTTTATATAAATTCTGAAATGATTATATATTTCTTTGAGATATGAATATATTTGGCCTGTAGTGCAAATATGAATTGTTGATGAATATCTTTGGCATGTAGTGCAAAGATGGCCTGTTGATGAATATCTTTGGCCTGTAGTGCAAAGATGAACTGTTGTTGAATATCTTTGGCCCGTAGTGCAAAGATGGTTTGTTGATGAATATCTTTGGCCCGTAGTGCAAAGATGGATTTGTTAGTATGATTATAAACAGGAACTGTGATTTGGTATAACCATGATCTTTGATGTTTCAGGTAAAGACAGGTGATGAAAATATTCTTCGTCCTGGGTGCGAAGAAAAATTTATAGTCACAATTATGATTATGAGTTATTCATATGATTGTGGAAAGGAACTGTTGAGTGATGTTACATGGATAAAATATTGTTGGTGGATTTTTAACATGGAGAAGATAATAGACTTTATAGTCTATTTGACTCTTCTAATGGATTGCTCGTTCCACTGCAACTATGGTTGAAATTTTTATCATTTACCATATGTTCTAAATCTCTGATTTATTGTTGATGAAGGCTATTGATAATTGAATTATCTTTAGTCATGACATTCTTTACTGAGCTAGTTGTGCTCACCCTTTTGCTTCACAATTCCTTTCAGATAATAAGAGTGTAGCTGGGTCGAGCGGGGGTAACAAGGGAATAGAACGGTGGTCATCATTTAGTAGTTATATTTGGTGAAGAAAATAGGGTGAGGCGAACCCAACGTTGGAAGGGTGTTTTGTCACTATCATACAAGATGTCTAATGACATACAACCTCGTGTCATCATAAGACAGGGTTGTGCTCATCCACTTGCTGAGTATATCTATGGGCACTACCTATATAATCTTGGTGTTTGTTTGAAGTATAATTCTCAATTAGAGACAGTGGAGATAATGATAAGTCAAGAGAAGACTCACCATTGGGAAGAATATGATAGTAATCTTCTCGTTTTTCTTTGGGGTCTATTGGGTCAACCAAGGATAATTCTGTGGCCATATGATATCTATCATAACCTAGACGCGTGGCCTCCCATGTACGAAGGTTTCCTTGAGCACTTCCCAAATATTCTAGTTTCTAAAACAGTTTTTGACTATACCTTTATGTAAGGTGTTATTTTGAGGTGCTGTCCACGGTTGGGATATGAGTCACATTTGGTATATATTTGTATCCAAACTTACAGCATATGTGTTGTTGTATTTTGCACGACAATTGTTGTAATAAAGTTGTAGTTATTTTCTGTACCATGTATTTGGCGACTCAAAATGGGTTGGATGGAATGGACCTATTTTGGGGGCGTTACAAAGCTAATTATAAACTCTTGCGAAGTTTATACCTTATTTGTTACCGGTTCTACTCATTCTTTTATTTCTCCTACTTGCGCTCAATATTTAAATTTAACTCTGGAGAAATTAGACTTTGACTTATCTGTTGAAACTCCGTTGGGAGAAACCTGTCTGGAATAAGTATGAGAATATTATTCCTATTTATATATGATTTGATTATGATATATATGAATGAATATGCAAGTATGCTTGCATTAAGAAAAATTGTAAAGTCCTCTGATAGATAATAAGAACATATGTACAAGGACTTAGAATGAATTGATCAAATATGTTAGGTTGATCCTACATAAGGAAAACAACTTTGTAAAGTTCTTAAAAAGAAATGATGTACAAGGACTATAAATATAGAAAGATCAAGCTTGTTAGGTTGATCTTATAATGTAATAGATAAGCTTGTCTGATCGTCGAGCACTGCACTAGAAATCATAGTTTGACAGGAGAGTCAAGGAAAACTCGAGAGCTATCAAGGCAGAATCGTAGTCTGCAAGATAGTAGATCTCGGAGTTCGTAGACTACCAGGCGAGATGAGGAAGGATCGTAGTGTGTTAAAAAGAACTTCCTCGGAGCCGTAGTCTGCTGAGGAAGACATGTTCAGAATCGTAGAGATAGCCTGTCTACGAGCCGACCGAGCATCTGTCGAAGCCAAGTCAAGAATCATAGACTACACTCAGAGTCGTAGAGTCTACTGATCATATCAAAGGCAGAGATTATAGTCGAGCAAGATCAGATGAAGATAACGAGTACAAAGTCAGAAATTATAGAGTGTCAAGATTTGATCTCGGAGTCGTAGTGTTTGCACAGCCGAAGCTGAATCGTAGAGTACAGAACTAAGGCCTCAACAGATGTGCTCACAACGCCAAGGCAGAATCGTAGAGCATATACTATTCTCATCAAATGAGCACTCCCAGAATATCCAAAGAAATGAAGCCTCTGGTCTAAGCTGCAAAGATACATCCCACCTCAAGGAAACTAGAGAGCACTCAACGAATGACATGCAAGCTAACAGAAGATCTAAGCACCAACCCAATAAACATCCAGATTAAGCTGTGAAGCCATTCAAGATGAATTCTTCCACAAGTTGATCAGAAGAAAACTTTAGTAACTGACTAAGGAAAAGTCAGCAAGTGCAGTAGCTGTCAAGTGAATAGAAGACAACGATCTTGGAAGCAACCAAAGTCGCAGTGTTTGCCAAATAAAGAAGGAACTGATGGAGAGTACACAGAGATACTTGTCAACCTTTGAAGAATAAGGCTAAAGTGATTAAGCCTTGGGTCAGTCCATTGATGATAAGTGAACGGGAGATCACAACGAGAAAGCGAGCTGGACACGCCCCAAATCTGAAGTGTCTTGTTATTCAGAAGGGGCCAGAACAAGGAGTCAAACCATCAGTATCTGAGAGCAGTTGAGACAAACAGAAGTATTGAAGTACTATACAAGAGAAGGAAGAGGTGTTCTACTTTGAAGATCTAATCAACACTCTTCAGGATCGTAGTGTTGATTCTACTAGTCAATGAGCAACATTCAACAAGACACTACGATCAGGTCCAAGAAGATGTACATCAGAATTATAGAGTTCGGTCAACTGAAGATTGAAGCATTGACAACGGTTTAATCTGAAGATTGATATTCGGACAAGAGCTTATTGAGAGCATCGATGCAAAAGGACAAACTCTAATCAAGAAATCAGAAGGAGGAAATAAATTCATCGACCTGCCCAAGACATTAAAGTAATATATCTGATGGGGTAGGTGAAACAGTAGACTGCAGTGTCAGAAAGTCAAAAAAGGGGATGTCATGTCACATCTGTAGTCTACACCAAATAACTTGAGATCTGCAAAACAATTCAAATAGCTTCCAATGGCTATATACCAACGAGAAGATTGAGAAAGAGTATAAATATGCCAGAGCTTCAACGATCAAGAGTCGCTGATGATTGCTAAGTTGTAGAATCATTGAGTTGTTGGAATGCTATTGTTGACTCTACGAGTTCCACCAGAGATTAATAGAATAAGTCTCAGTGACAGTGAGACTACAAAGGTAGAAGTGAAGCAACATTGAAGAAGGACTTAAACAGACTAGAGCTTCACTCAACAAAGATAAGAATGCCGCTGAAGATGGCAGCTAAGCTAAGAGCCGAGAAGGACAAGAAGATAGCATTCAGAAAAGTGGAAGAGTATAAATAAGATCAAGATAGCCACTCTATAGATCACTATGAACCAAAAGCTAAAAAAGAATAGATGTAGAATCATGTCTGCACAACATTTAAGAAGTGTTCAGGGATTGCTAAGTGCCAGAAGAAGCCTACCAAAAGCTCAGAGACTTAGCAAATCCAGATGGTGATGGTGCACAACAGACATTCAGATGAAGATGAGTAGAAAAGAGTGAAGATCAGCTGCACCAAAGAAGATGTGATCCAGACTCGAAGCAGAATGTAAAGAGGACTACACTAAGTTGCTAAGTACACAAGATGTTTAAGCTTAATGACATCTTAGCAGCTCAGCACCAACAATAACAACAAATAATAACAACAAGAAGCCAGGGCCTGAGGTATCCTTGTTGTGACAACCCCAAAATAGGTCCATTCCATCCAACCCATTCTGAGTCGTCAAATACATGGTACAGAAAACAACTACAACTTTATTACAACAATTGTCGTGCAAAATACAACAACACATATGCTGTGAGTTTGGATACAAATATATACCAAATGTGACTCATGTTCCAACCGTGGACATCACCTCACAATAACACCTTACATAAAGGTATAGTCAAAAACTGTTTTAGAAATTAGAATCTTTGGGAAGTGCTCAAGGAAACCTTCGTACATGGGAGGCCACGCGTCTAGGTTATGATAGATATCATATGGCCACAGAATTATCCTTGGTTGACCCAATAGACCCCAAAGAAAAACGAGAAGATTACTATCATATTCTTCCCAATGGTGAGTCTTCTCTTGACTTATCATTATCTCCACTGTATCTAACTGAGAATTATACTTTAAACAAACACCAAGATTATATAGGTAGTGCTCGTATATATACTCAGCAAGTGGATGAGCACATCCCTGTCTTATGATGACACGAGGATTGTATGTCGTTAGACATCTTGTATGATAGTGGCAAACCACCCTTCCAACGTTGGGTACACCTTACCCTATTGGATTCACCAAATATAACTACTAAATGAACTTTTCTATACTGCTTCGGGAGAACATCCACAGCTAGAGACCACCGTTCTATTTCCCCTTTACCCTCGCTCGACCCAGCTACACTCTTATTACCTGAAAGGAATTGTGAAGCAAAAGGGTGAGCACAACTAGCTCAGTAAAGAATATCATGACTAAAGATAATTAAATTATCAATAGCCTTCATCAATAATAAATCAGAGATTTAGAACATATGGTAAATGATAAAAATTTCAACCATAGTTGCAGCGGAACGAGCAATCCATTAGAAGAGTCAAATAGACTATAAAGTCTATTATCTTCTCCATGTTAAAAATCCATCAACAATGTTTTATCCCTGTAACATCAATCAACAGTTCCTTTCCACAATCATATGAATAACTCATAATCATAATTGTGATTCTAAATTTTTCTTCACACCCAGGACGAAGAATATTTTCATCACATGTCTTTACCTGAAACATCAAAGATCATGGTTATACCAAATCACAGTTCCTGTTCATAATCATACTAATAAATCCATCTTTGCACTACGACCAAAGATATTCAACAACAGTTTATCTTTGCACTACGGGCCAAAGATATTCATCAACAGACCATCTTTGCACTACAGGCCAAAGATATTCATCTACAATTCATCTTTGCACTACAGGCCAAAGATATTCCTCTACAATTCATCTTTGCACTACAGGCCAAAGATATTCCTCAACAATTCATATTTGCACTACAGGCCAAATATATTCATATCTCAAAGAAATATATAATCATTTCAGAATTTATATACACCATAATTATAACCATGTTAATCAATTCATCTTTACACTTAAGCTAAAGATATTCAATTGTAAATTCAATGGTCATGATCATACCAGTCACAATTCAACTTTGCACTACAGGCCAAAGAGAACCCTAGTCATGATCATACCAATAATCTACCCATCTTTACACTCCAGTGAAAGAGAAATTCAACGTCAGAGTTATAAAAATATTATATATGATAATAAAATCAATATAATCAACATATAGATTTAATCTCAAGAGTAATATTCATAAATCAACTATAATTTGGTTAGTAAAAGAAACCAATTTTGTCGTGAATAGTAACTCGTGAATAGTAACTCATGAATAGTAACTCGTGAATAGTAACACCGACTCAAAAAGGTAGAAATTCCACAATAAAATTCATACCAATACTTCGGTATAATGATATTGAAAGAATAACATTTCTTAAGCTTATAAACAATTTATTTAAATTGTTTACACTTTACTAATTAATGCATTTAATCATCATAAAATGTCAACTCTTACAATTTCATCATCAATAACCAAAACCCTCATCAAAAATCTGCATATACCTCATATAGGATTCTCAAGCCATAAAATCCTATTTTCCAATTTTCTTTCTTCACAAAACATATTTAATTCATTTACTCATAACTAGACCATTTTCATGAAAAATACCAAATCAGTTCCAAAAATATTTCTTTTCTGGAATTTAGCATAATATAGTCCCATAGTGAAATTATATTTTTCTCAAAATTTTTAAAAGTCATTTACTATTTTTCATATGGCCAAAACAGCCGAATATTTAGACATTTATCAAAAATTGTACTTTTATCTAAAAATTCTGAAATTCACAGAGTATACTCCTATCATATACATGTACTCCCAATAAAAATTTCATCAATTTTAGAGTTAACCACAAGGAATTATAAGCGATTACTTTTAAAATAGTCTTTTCTCATAAAATTCACAACTCTCAATCTATACATCCAAAAATCACCATTTTTGGACACAATCAAGAAAACTCATCAAATTATCATTTCAAATTTTTCCAGAATTTTTGAAGTTCAGAAAAATTACGAAACTGAAAATCATAACAACCCTTAAAATCCCTTACTATCCCTTACAATCCCTTACTACCCCTTACCTCAAAACAGCAGTACTTCTGACCGGAATGTAAAGCCGAAGAAAACTTGCACTGAATAGCAACTCTCAAAGTATCTAAATACTCACAAAATATGCTTTATAATATAGAGAGAGAAAGAGAGAAAGCTTATGTTTCTGGTGTGATTTTTAATTCTAACTTAGCCCTCTATTTATAGGAAAATTTTGGTAGGTTTGACCTGCAACCTGATGGCTTTACCTGCTACTATTCCCACCCACCACATTTGAAATATAATTCAGCACATTTCTTCACCAACCACAAGTGGGGCCCACCAATTCTAGAATTTTCCACCAAAATGATAAACTCCGAAAATTTAACAATTTCTGAGCTAGTCATCTCGTAAAATTCATAATAAATCATACGTTCATTTTTAACGGTTCAAAATTTGTGGACATATACTCAACTTATATATGTATAACATATCCAAAAATTACCACGATCCAACGGTCGGATTAAAAATTATAACCTCCGCAAAATATCTCAAAAAACCCTGATTTTTTAATACCTTCATTCCGACAAAAATACGGATAAAAACCTCAACATTAACTCCTTCATTTTTTAACCACAAAAATATATCCCTCATTTATATCCACATAAAATAAATATTTCCTTATCATATAAATCAATAATTAATTATTCACAAATAATATTACAGAATCACATTTATGACAACCAGGCCGTTCCCAGGAAAGAGGGGGCTTTCCAATAAGAATTTCTCCTTACTGGCGCGCAATTAAATGACCAAACCTCTCCTTAGACAGAACTTTCTAGACATTGTCAATAATGCTATCTAATAATATTATTTAAATAATATGAATTATTGATCTGATAATGGAGAAATACTGTGCAGTGACAATTATTGCACAACAATAATATAAAATTTCAACGTAGCAATTATTGAATCAATAAAATAAAATATTGAACAGTAATTACTGTAACAATTATTGAGTAGTGCCTTCTTACGTAAGGATCAATAATTCAAAAATACTGTGTAAAACCGTGTGCTACTGTGCAAACACGCGTATTACTGTATTTTAACCGCCGGGTATTCCAACAGTGTTAACGATAACAACTACGCCGTTAATTATAAAAACTCAATTTTTGTCGTTATCTTCATCCGACAGTTATTCTGTTATGGGGCCCACAAATGTCTGCGCCGTCGTACGAATATTCCACGACAGAAAGAATATTCCACGACCAAACGAATATTCCCCGACAAAATGAATATTTTATAACCACTTGCTTATTTTGCAAAATTTGCACATTTCACCCATATCTTTAAACTTTTATCAATTTAACCATTTACTGAATAGTAATTATAAGAAAAATTGAATACTTTTATTTTATAAAATTCGGGGTCTTACAATCTCCCCTCCTTATGAAATTTCGTCCCCGAAATTTACGTACCTGGTATTTCGCAGAGTTGAGAATACCTTCCTTTCATTTTAGATTCCATCTTCCTTATCATCATAATTTCTCCATTGCTCATCTCCTGTATTTCAAATATCATTCTAGAATACAGCTTCAAAACAAGGGTTAATTGAATAAATTAACATATCACATAATATCCCGATATTATGACTGACCAACAAATAAGCTTAGGTAGGACACACTAGCGAAGGATTTACTCATCTCTCCCCTCCTAGTTATATTCCCCGATCTCCGCCAGAGATCATATCCCTAAGCTCTGATACCACCTGTGACAACCCCAAAATAGGTCCATTCCATCCAACCCATTCTGAGTCGTCAAATACATGGTACAGAAAACAACTACAACTTTATTACAACAATTGTCGTGCAAAATACAACAACACATATGCTGTGAGTTTGGATACAAATATATACCAAATGTGACTCATGTTCCAACCGTGGACATCACCTCACAATAACACCTTACATAAAGGTATAGTCAAAAACTGTTTTAGAAATTAGAATCTTTGGGAAGTGCTCAAGGAAACCTTCGTACATGGGAGGCCACGCGTCTAGGTTATGATAGATATCATATGGCCACAGAATTATCCTTGGTTGACCCAATAGACCCCAAAGAAAAACGAGAAGATTACTATCATATTCTTCCCAATGGTGAGTCTTCTCTTGACTTATCATTATCTCCACTGTATCTAACTGAGAATTATACTTTAAACAAACACCAAGATTATATAGGTAGTGCTCGTATATATACTCAGCAAGTGGATGAGCACATCCCTGTCTTATGATGACACGAGGATTGTATGTCGTTAGACATCTTGTATGATAGTGGCAAACCACCCTTCCAACGTTGGGTACACCTTACCCTATTGGATTCACCAAATATAACTACTAAATGAACTTTTCTATACTGCTTCGGGAGAACATCCACAGCTAGAGACCACCGTTCTATTTCCCCTTTACCCTCGCTCGACCCAGCTACACTCTTATTACCTGAAAGGAATTGTGAAGCAAAAGGGTGAGCACAACTAGCTCAGTAAAGAATATCATGACTAAAGATAATTAAATTATCAGTAGCCTTCATCAATAATAAATCAGAGATTTAGAACATATGGTAAATGATAAAAATTTCAACCATAGTTGCAGCGGAACGAGCAATCCATTAGAAGAGTCAAATAGACTATAAAGTCTATTATCTTCTCCATGTTAAAAATCCATCAACAATGTTTTATCCCTGTAACATCAATCAACAGTTCCTTTCCACAATCATATGAATAACTCATAATCATAATTGTGATTCTAAATTTTTCTTCACACCCAGGACGAAGAATATTTTCATCACATGTCTTTACCTGAAACATCAAAGATCATGGTTATACCAAATCACAGTTCCTGTTCATAATCATACTAATAAATCCATCTTTGCACTACGACCAAAGATATTCAACAACAGTTTATCTTTGCACTACGGGCCAAAGATATTCATCAACAGACCATCTTTGCACTACAGGCCAAAGATATTCATCTACAATTCATCTTTGCACTACAGGCCAAAGATATTCCTCTACAATTCATCTTTGCACTACAGGCCAAAGATATTCCTCAACAATTCATATTTGCACTACAGGCCAAATATATTCATATCTCAAAGAAATATATAATCATTTCAGAATTTATATACACCATAATTATAACCATGTTAATCAATTCATCTTTACACTTAAGCTAAAGATATTCAATTGTAAATTCAATGGTCATGATCATACCAGTCACAATTCAACTTTGCACTACAGGCCAAAGAGAACCCTAGTCATGATCATACCAATAATCTACCCATCTTTACACTCCAGTGAAAGAGAAATTCAACGTCAGAGTTATAAAAATGTTATATATGATAATAAAATCAATATAATCAACATATAGATTTAATCTCAAGAGTAATATTCATAAATCAACTATAATTTGGTTAGTAAAAGAAACCAATTTTGTCGTGAATAGTAACTCGTGAATAGTAACTCATGAATAGTAACTCGTGAATAGTAACACCGACTCAAAAAGGTAGAAATTCCACAATAAAATTCATACCAATACTTCGGTATAATGATATTGAAAGAATAACATTTCTTAAGCTTATAAACAATTTATTTAAATTGTTTACACTTTACTAATTAATGCATTTAATCATCATAAAATGTCAACTCTTACAATTTCATCATCAATAACCAAAACCCTCATCAAAAATCTGCATATACCTCATATAGGATTCTCAAGCCATAAAATCCTATTTTCCAATTTTCTTTCTTCACAAAACATATTTAATTCATTTACTCATAACTAGACCATTTTCATGAAAAATACCAAATCAGTTCCAAAAATATTTCTTTTCTGGGATTTAGCATAATATAGTCCCATAGTGAACATATATTTTTCTCAAAATTTTTAAAAGTCATTTACTATTTTTCATATGGCCAAAACAGCCGAATATTTAGACATTTATCAAAAATTGTACTTTTATCTAAAAATTCTGAAATTCACAGAGTATACTCCTATCATATACATGTACTCCCAATAAAAATTTCATCAATTTTAGAGTTAACCACAAGGAATTATAAGCGATTACTTTTAAAATAGTCTTTTCTCATAAAATTCACAACTCTCAATCTATACATCCAAAAATCACCATTTTTGGACACAATCAAGAAAACTCATCAAATTATCATTTCAAATTTTTCCAGAATTTTTGAAGTTCAGAAAAATTACGAAACTGAAAATCATAACAACCCTTAAAATCCCTTACTATCCCTTACAATCCCTTACTACTCCTTACCTCAAAACAGCAGTACTTCTGACCGGAATGTAAAGCCGAAGAAAACTTGCACTGAATAGCAACTCTCAAAGTATCTAAATACTCACAAAATATGCTTTATAATATAGAGAGAGAAAGAGAGAAAGCTTATGTTTCTGGTGTGATTTTTAATTCTAACTTAGCCCTCTATTTATAGGAAAATTTTGGTAGGTTTGACCTGCAACCTGATGGCTTTACCTGCTACTATTCCCACCCACCACATTTGAAATATAATTCAGCACATTTCTTCACCAACCACAAGTGGGGCCCACCAATTCTAGAATTTTCCACCAAAATGATAAACTCCGAAAATTTAACAATTTCTGAGCTAGTCATCTCGTAAAATTCATAATAAATCATACGTTCATTTTTAACGGTTCAAAATTTGTGGACATATACTCAACTTATATATGTATAACATATCCAAAAATTACCACGATCCAACGGTCGGATTAAAAATTATAACCTCCGCAAAATATCTCAAAAAACCCTGATTTTTTAATACCTTCATTCCGACAAAAATACGGATAAAAACCTCAACATTAACTCCTTCATTTTTTAACCACAAAAATATATCCCTCATTTATATCCACATAAAATAAATATTTCCTTATCATATAAATCAATAATTAATTATTCACAAATAATATTACAGAATCACATTTATGACAACCAGGCCGTTCCCAGGAAAGAGGGGGCTTTCCAATAAGAATTTCTCCTTACTGGCGCGCAATTAAATGACCAAACCTCTCCTTAGACAGAACTTTCTAGACATTGTCAATAATGCTATCTAATAATATTATTTAAATAATATGAATTATTGATCTGATAATGGAGAAATACTGTGCAGTGACAATTATTGCACAACAATAATATAAAATTTCAACGTAGCAATTATTGAATCAATAAAATAAAATATTGAACAGTAATTACTGTAACAATTATTGAGTAGTGCCTTCTTACGTAAGGATCAATAATTCAAAAATACTGTGTAAAACCGTGTGCTACTGTGCAAACACGCGTATTACTGTATTTTAACCGCCGGGTATTCCAACAGTGTTAACGATAACAACTACGCCGTTAATTATAAAAACTCAATTTTTGTCGTTATCTTCATCCGACAGTTATTCTGTTATGGGGCCCACAAATGTCTGCGCCGTCGTACGAATATTCCACGACAGAAAGAATATTCCACGACCAAACGAATATTCCCCGACAAAATGAATATTTTATAACCACTTGCTTATTTTGCAAAATTTGCACATTTCACCCATATCTTTAAACTTTTATCAATTTAACCATTTACTGAATAGTAATTATAAGAAAAATTGAATACTTTTATTTTATAAAATTCGGGGTCTTACACTTGTCCAGAGGGAAAAAATAAAGTTCCAAGCCTGCTGGGCTTGAAGAGTTCCTAGGAAACTAGAGGAGTTCCAAGGCTATTGGGCTTAAAGAGTTCTTAGTGAACTGAAGTCCCAAGGCTGCTGGCCTTGAAGGAATCTTAGTGATTCAGGGTGCTGCCCATTCCTTAGTCAAAATCCTGCTAGTTGAAAGCAGAAGAGTGGATTAGGAGCTTGAGTCTCTGAATCACTTAAAATCTCTTGTGTCATTTACTTTCTGTCATTTACATTATGTACTTAACTGCTATAACTGCTATGTATGTATTAACTGCTTATCACCGAACTAACTCTAAGAACAATATATAAATGATTATGAATATATCAATGAAGGGGTTCTTTTACTTATTCCGCCGTGCTTGAAAAAATTCTTATATTTTCCATATACTAATTCATTAGCATTGCAAAATAAATGAGAAAAGTATTTGAAATTAAAAGGATCTATTCAACCCCCCCTTCTAGATCTATTGTGTGCCTACTGGGAACTAACAAAACCTTCATTACATCCACTGTTTATAAATCTTGTTTGATTCAAATCGGCACCCTCACACTACCTGTCGATCTTATCTCTTTGAAAATACTTGCATTTAATGTGATTTTAGGGATTGATTGGTTAACTACTCATCATGCTAAAATTGATTTTTTTTCATAAGGTTGTTAGCTTTCATATTTTTAACCAACCTATTATGCGAATTCAAGCAACCAAATCACTAAAGTCAATCACTGTCATATCAAGCCATAAAGCTATTCGTTTATTAAAAAATAGATGTCAAGGTTTTTTAGCCTATGTCACGGATTTAAACAAAAATACGTCAGATTTAAAAGATATTTCTATTGTTAATAAATTTCCTGATGTATTCCATGAATAACTTCCTGGCCTACCCCCAGAGCGTAAAATCGAGTTTTGTATTAACCTTGAACCCGGTATAAAACCCATTTCCAAAGCCTCATATCGAATGGCTCCTATTGAACTTCAGGAGTTAAAAATCTAACTACAGAAATTGTTAGACATTGGTTTCATTCGTCCTAATACGTCTCCTTGGGGTGCTTTTTTTTTATTCGTAAAGAAGAAAGATGAGAGTATGCGACTTTATATTGATTATCGGGAGTTAAATCATGTCACCATCAAAAATAGGTATTTGTTGCCTCGCATTGATGACCTATTTAACCAGTTGCAAGGTGCCAAATTCTTTTCAAAGATCGATCTTCGTTCCGGATATTATCAGTTAAAGATTAAAACTGATGACATTCCAAAGACTTCTTTCAGAACTCGGTACGGGCATTACGAATTCCTAGTTATATCTTTTGGATTGACTAATGCTCCTGCTGCCTTTATGGATATGATGAACCGAGTATTCAAGAAATATTTGAATCATTTTATGGTTGTCTTTATTGATGACATCCTCTGTAATACCCGAGAATTTCTATGACTTATGAATATATTAATGAAAATAAATATTTATTTGAATTTAAATGATTTCGTGTTATGAGACGAGTTAACTCAATTATATTAAAGTGATTAATATGGAGTTGTAACAAACTCGTTGAAGTGCCTTGTGTGTCACCATGATGAGAAATAGTAGTGATTATATTAATTAACGAAAGAGTTATTAAGCAAATAATTAATCTATATTAATTGTTCATTATTATTAAAGAATATTGATAAATTTCACGTAAGGAATACGCTCTTAAACTAGTATGATAGTTAATTTATGATGTGAAGAAATATTATGGAGATGGATGTTGAAACTGGCTTGAAGCTAAGCTAGTTTGACATTGCCAGGGTATGGCGCAGCTGCGCCCTCCCAGCAGTACAAATTGGCGCAGCTGTGCCAGAGATCAGTTGGAGAAAATTTAGTTTTCTTCTGTGGCAATTAAATGGGACACTTATGCATTAGGTGTGACATTAATAAAACCATACGATAGGAGTATATTGCAATGAAATGAGGTACCTAGTAGCACAATGATATCATATGAAGTTGTAATGCATAAATAATTAAATGATTGTGTATTCTAGAAACTGGGAAAGGAAATAAATGTTTATATAAACATTAATATTAAATAATGTTATAATGTGGTTATGTGAGTAGAAAAAAATAATTATGGGGGATACCTGGACAATAATGTCTAACTGTGATATTTTATTGCGTATAGTTAATGTACATGGATTACATGATGTGAGTATAAAATTATCTTTAAATTCCTAATATGGTAACAATTGTACCTTAATATTACATTATGGGAATTAAAAGGACCAAACCAAGCCTTAGTTACTAAAGTTACTGAGTTTTTCTCTCTTATCCCAAATTGAGTGTCACAAAGTACATGAATAGTAATATGAAGCTAACTTACGTATTTTCCAAAAGGCTAGACTTAGGTGATGAAGGCTGAGCATTTGGGTGGTTGGCCAACCCTTGAATGACCATTGTTTCCTTCCAAAATACCATGGATACTACCCTTCATGCAAACCCTAAATTCAGTCCAAGTTCCTTCTATAAATATAAGCTACAATTTCAGTTTTTGTGTTGTTAAGAGTTATCTGAGAAGTTTAATTGGAGAGTTCTAAGTTACTGAGCATTGTAGAAGCCTACTCAATGAGTAAGAAGTCCAATTTAAGCTTAAGAAGGTATAATTTCTAATTATGTTCTTGAAATGGGTCTTGCTTAGTTCTTGAAATTTCTTGAATTCATATGTTAATTGATATGAATTAACATATTATAAGGTGTTTAAGAAGTTTACTTACATGTATGAATACTTTAATAATGGGTTGGAACATGTTTGAATCGTTAGAAATCAAGTTGATAGTTACTCTGCAAAATAGAGTTTGTTTACTGCTTCTGACTTCGACGTGGCGCAGCTGCGCCCTGTTTATACTGGGGTGCAGCGCAGCTGCACCGTACCTCAGAACCAGTTTCTGATTTCTGTTATGCTACATGTTGAGAACTTGATATCATGACTTATATATATACCTAAAAAGGGGTATAACATGAGGTATAAGGTTTTCTTATGTAGTATGAAGTGTCCAACATAAATTGGTAGAAGATCTTTAACAAGGGCTTTAAGTCTTGAAAACAAACTTTGTCAAAATTCATGTTCTGCAAATTGTGAGCTTAGTAGTCTATACACATGATTGATTTTACACATAAATGAGAATGCTATAGTGTACATAGTTCATTTGTTCATGACCACCTTATTTGACTTTGTGTTAGAGATGTTTTAAAGAAAAAGCTTAGTATAGTAAGCTAACATGCATGACTACTACATGATATACATTCTGATCTTGCGAGCATGTTAACATGACTTGACTACATATGTTTAGAGCTTTGAAGTTGTCTTGTATGTGTTAGACTGCATAGTTCAAGTCTAAAATAGTTTCAAAAGCAAACTTGAACATATTTTCAAAATCTAGTTGTATCACATGAATATCTAGATTCTAAAGGATGAAGATATCATGTTATGTCTATAATATCCCTAGACATGATCTATATGTATTGAACATGATGATAACTAAACCAAACATGAGTTTAAAGTATGATTCAAAGTGTTAAACAATGATAGTTGTGAACAAACAATATGAATACTATAAGCATATGTATTAACAGATTGTGATATATCTATGTGGTCATCTAGCCAAGTTATAAGATATGGTAACCACTTGATCTAGTTATGCTCTAATACCATGCAAGTTGTAAGCTAAAACTTATAAATAATGAACTCAAGAATGGTCATGTGCTATGTGAAAGCTTCTAACGTGCACGTACGTTAAAGTATAAGTGTAGTGGTATGTTAGAGTGGGACTGAAATCAGGAGAGCAATAGCTCGACCCTAGTCTGGCCAAGGGATAGCACAGCTGCACCGTCCCTAAGCCTAAACTGGGCGCAGTTGCGCCATCCTACAGTCAAGAATAGTTTCTATTTTTGATCTGAAATTCGAAGCATGCTTATATGATTACTTTAACTTGTAATATATGATCAACATGCTATGTAATGTGTTAAGAAGCATGCTATGTGATAGAGATGAATGTTGATCATGACTTTTAAATGTTAAGTCCAAAGAAATGTTTACAAGAAATAAAGCAATAAAGACGTTGTTTGCATTTGTGATGTCTTACAAACTGAATTATGCTATGAAAATATAGGATAGGTGATGTGTATGAAGTTACAACTAAGTTAGACATTTATGTGTACGTTGAACTTTCCTATATGAGTTTATATGACTAATGGGCATCCTATACATATAATACACTGTAATAGGATTCAAAAGTGTTGGTTAAATTACGTGGATAGACTACGCTTAAGGCAAGTATATGAACTTTCCTTTACATTGTGCAAGTATCCGAACCCTACTTCTATTTTGCAAATTTTCTACTTACACAACTTTGGATTTTGTGCAAAGTTCTTAAATTTCATGTGATTCGTATATTGAATGAAAGTATCCTAAACCCTTGCATTACTTTATTCGACGGATATCGTAAGTAAACCTTATCTCTTTGAATGCAAGTTATCTTACTTTCTCGTTCAATTGAGCTAGTATGTTAAACTCTTGAGAAAACTATTATTCATGTTGAACTTAGTATTGTTCTTGAATATTGTGAAAGTTTCTATGTCATTTGATTTGGCTAGACTATATGCATGTTTATAAAACTATCCAAACCAATTGACTGGTGCTGAAATCTTGAAAACTGAGTTGAACAACCCTTATGGTAAGGGGAGTGTTTATTGTTGGAAGCCCCAACACACGCGTGAATATTACTGTGGTGTTATGCATAACTTAGAGTATTGTAGACTGATCATCTATAGTACGTTATTCTTTTGGGTTATCAGTTTAATATTGGAAATTCTAGTAGATGTTCAATAGTCCTTAGTGACTGCTCAGTATAAATTGTTTATCCAGTTGGATACATTAATAGCCTTTGAATTCATATATATCTATTGATTTATATTGAATTATCATTTTTATTCCAAGGATTTGATTTAAGAATTGTTGATATTCATTATTTGTGATATTTTTTTGAAACCTTGAACTATCTTAGAAATGATATTTTGATATTTTAAACTCGTGTTATAAAACTCTTTACCCTTGTTGTATATTACTTGCTGGGCAATTTGTGCTCATTTTTGCTTATTTAAAACCTTTCAATTAAGCCGAAACAGGGAAGTGTCTCTGGGAAAGACAAGGGCAAGGGCAAGCTACCAACTAGCTTGCTCCTTTATGTTTAAGACTATTATGTTGTATTAAGACTGTTTTCAGACTATGTTTAAGCTTAAGTAGGATTATGGAATAAGTCTTTATTCGATATTATTTTGTAATCTTTTAAGTAATGTAGGTTGCGAGACTTGGGGGAATAATTATAATAAATCATTGTATATTATTCTAAATTAAATCTTCCATTGTGAATGTGTGATTTTAGTTATTATAGTATTACTATGAGAACGTGATGAATCGAATTTGAGTGACTAAGTGGCGGTTCGAATTTGGGGGCGTCACATCCTCATTTACTCCAAAAGTCGTGAAGATCATGAGCATCACTTGAGGCTAATACTCCAAAAGCTTCGTGAAAACAAGCTATACGCCAAGTTGAAGAAATGCGAGTTCTGGCTTGAGGAAGTAGCATTCCTTGGGCACGTGGTATCAAATCATGGATTATCTGTTGACCCAGTAAGGATTAAAGCAATACATAGTTGGGGGCAACCTAAGTCAGTGATCGAAGTATGTAGCTTTCTGGGCTTAGCTGGTTATTATCGGAGATTCGTGGAATGATTTTCTCGAATCGCCACTCCATTAACTCAGCTGACTCGAAGAGATATAAAATTCGGTTGGAGCGAAGAATGTGAGAAGAGTTTTCAAGAACTCAAGAGGAGACTCATTTAAGCACCTGTTCTGACAATACCACCTGGTTCGAAGGGATTTGTCATATACAGCGATGATTCAGGTAAAGATTTAGGATGTGTTCTAATACAACATATGAAAGTCATAGCCTATGCCTCACGACAACTCAAAAAATATGAGAGGAATTATCCTACTCAAGATAGAGTTGGCAACAGTCATTTTCGCACTAAAGATCTGGAGACATTACCTGTATGGGGAGAAATTGGAGATCTATACGGATCATAAAAGCCTCAAATATTTCTTCACCCAAAAGAAACTCAACATACGGCAACGACGTTGGCTCGAGCTGTTGAAAGATTACGATCATACCATTCAATACCATCCTAAAAAGTGAACTTAGTAGCTGACGCGTTGAGTAAAAGATCGTATGTGGGTACGAGTGCGATATTGTCAGCGCAAAGGTCTATTTTGTATGACTTACAAAGGATGGAGATATAGTTAAAGACTCCAGGGACTCACGTGAAGATGTTAAATATACGAGTAGAATTGACTTTAATCGATAAAGTTAAAGTTGGTCAAGCTACAGATCTGGAGCTGATGTGTATGAGGAAGAAAGTACAAGAAGGTGTTATTTCAGAAGCAAGAATCGATGAAGAAGGAATACTTCGAGTCAACTCTAGACTTTGTGTTTCTAAAGACTCTGATTTGAAGTATAAAATCATGATGGAGGCGCACAACGCATCATTTACAATCCATCTTGGTAGTACCAAAATGTATCGTGATCTTCGACATACATTTTGGTGGAGCAATATGAAGAGAGAGATAGCGGAGTTTATCTCAAGGTGTTTAACTTGTCAATGTGTTAAGGCGGTGCACCAAGTGCCAAAAGGTCCATTGTGAGACGCCCCAAAATCCGGGTACTTGAAACTCGAACTCGGTGCTTCACGATATCATTTTTATAAGCGGAATAATACTACTAATAATAACAATAATATAAATATCAAACTTAATTTACATATGCATCAAAGTTTAAATCTCAGGTACGAGACCTTTAAACATTCATTACATCATAGATAATATGTGTCATTGTCTTAATAAACTATAACTATTACGTAGAATATTATAAATCTCATTCAAACAACTTTCCTTTCCCTTTGTTCTTGCCTGAGCCTTCTGGTTGATCATACTTAATTGAAAATATTTAATTTAAGCAAGAGTGAGCATTTGAGTGCCCAACAAGTAATAACAATTATAAACATTACCTGAAAGGGTTAAATGTTTTCTTTGTACTACCCTTCTACAACAAATCAATAGTTGTGAAGTAATCTGAATCGATAAAAATAACATAACAACTCTCTATAAAATTTTTGAAACTACGTAATGACTATAAATAGGGTTAAGGTAACATAATATGAACATTTTTTTTCTATTTTCGAAAAGGTTAAACAGAAATTCATCTGCAAACCGTTATAACTTACGGGCACGGGGGGTGATCAGCTAGTTATGCCCTGTATTGATCAATACTACATGAAAGAACGATGTTATCGTTCACTCTGTCCGCCTTGGGCGCATGAAAGTTTTCCCGTGTTCGGGATGTTCATACTTAGTCGAGAATCCGAACCAAAACAATTTGATTGGATACAAAAAGGCTTTATCATATTCAAATATGTTTCTAAATCTGTGTCTAGCTGATCAAATAGCTTCGACGACTCTTTGCAATTGTATACATACTGGGATCAATAGGTATAAATATATATATCAACATGTAATTAAATACAATGATTATCCAAGTGGGGACACTTGAATAACCATATTTAGAAATTAACGAACATAATATATACATTTGAATTACAATATAGTACCATGTTGATAATCAATGATCAGATATAACATATATAACAATAGGGTTAATAATCTGGTAATAATAATAATCTAATTCTGAAACTTCTTACTCATGTCCATTGCATAAAGAAAATGCAAAGGTAGGATACTTGCCTGAGCTGCTGCTTACAATAACGTAACTTAGATCTTATCTTTTGTATAACAACCTATTAGTAATAAGATCATTTTACTGATTAGAATTATATCGTAACACATAATACTGCTTATTGCAGTCAGCACATAACCTAATCACATTGTCATATATGTTTAACAACCATTGAATCATAAATAAACACTTATCAAGTCAACCTATCTAAGTCCAGATCAATTTCTGAATCATGTCGATGTACCAACAACTTTATCAGGTACTTATCGAGTCTAAAACTCTATCCTGAAGTTCAATATCTGAAAATATCAGTCATATTATTTTTAAATGACTTATAATAATTTTTAAACATTTATTATAATTTATCATGAATTTTTAAACATCGAAGTCATTATTAAATGATTTAAATATTAACTAATTCTGTTATCATTAATATTTAATTAATTTTAAACTATTAATGAAACCATTGCCAAAATATTAAAGTTATTTATAATAACTCAAAATATTTTTAAAGTATTAATATTGCCCTTAATTAATTTTTAAAACATTAAAAATTATTTTTAAATAATTACCATTAATATTTAAGTATTAATGTACTATTTATCCAAATATTAAAAGTCATTAATTATAACTTAAAATATTTTTAATTCATTTATATCATTTTTAAATAATTTTTAAATTAATAAAACCATTTTAAAACTATTTATTTAATATAAATCATTAAATAAATCTAATATCCTTAGTATTACATTATTATCATTAATATTCAATTATTAATAAAATTATCCTTTAAATATTAAAAGTTATGTTTTATAACTTAAAATATCTTTAAGCACTTTATTTTTATTTAAATGATTTTTCTAATATAAAAATCATTTTTACATTACTTTATTTAATATAACTATTAAATAATTCTAATATCCTTAATATTAAAATATTAATATTTTTTATGATAAAATATCAAAAGTTATATTTTATAACTTAAAATATTTTTATAACCTTTAAATTATTTTTATATAAATTTTAAATCATTTATTCTATTTTTCATCATTTATTTAATACATTTATTAAATAACTTAATTATCATTAATTTTTAATTTATTAATGAAATTCATCACAAAATATTAAAAGTTATAGAAAATAACTTAAAATATATTCTTAAATAATATATTTTTAAATGATTTATCATGTATTAAAACTATTTTTAAATAATTTATTTAATATTACACTTAAATAAATTAATTACCTTTTCTATTCCAAAAATATTAAAAATTTATGAAATATACTTAAAACAATTAAAAACTAATTTTTGGGACTTTAAAATAATTTTTAATAATTTATTTGTATTTTTAATAATTGTAAACTATTTTTTTTCTATTTATTTAATTAAAATAGTTAATTTAATAAATAAACTGTCGCTAAAGGTACATTAGATGACAAAATTGTCGCTAATGGTGTTCTTCACCAAACCCAGAACACGCATGTCAGTGAACGAGTGACCAGGTTTGACCACGAATCATGTACTGTGTATTGAGTTTCTGGGCCAAGTTAAACCCTGATCGTGTACCTGAAGTGTAACACTACAGTAACAAACCATCATCTAGGTCATACAACAAACACGCAAGGAGATCTGGGCTCACCAACACACTGTCAGAGTGTTTCTGGGTTTTCCCAGAAACCCAGAAGTTCGAGTTACTTGGTTCATGCTCGATTTAATTTAGGTTCCAGCCTTGTTTCATGTGATATAATGGTTCATACGTATAGAGTACATGACAAAGAACAATAATATATCATGAGATCATCATAACATCAATACAATAAAGATAAATGAGCCGGTCAAAGTACCCTCTCGGAACTGTTCTTGAACATTTCTAGGTTTCCCAGAAATGTTCTTGAGCAGTTTTGACTACCTAAGTTTGACCATATCTAGATTTGATTCTATTACGGATCTATGTGATATAAAGGCTTTAACATGTAGTCTTTATGTCAGTCTACAACTACTAAACAACAACATGGCAAACAAACTTAAACATAGCAAGATCCAAGCTCTGCAAAAATACTGTCAGAGATTTCTGGGCAGATTCTGGGTTTCAAGAATAACCGGTCAATGCCGGTCAGCCCACTTTGACCTTAAATAACTTTTAATCTACAACAGATATGGACCTGATTCAAGTTGCATATTAAAGATCTCCTAACACACTACAAGTACAAATTTTCAAAACACAAAAACACATAACAGATCGAGATCTATGGGACCTGACATTCACTGTCAGACCCTTATTTTCAAAAAAATTCAGATTTGGAAAATCATCAAATCTGAGCCTCTAGATGTTATGGGTTTAATATCTAGCAACCCAGATCATTGATTAACACCCCATACAACATATTTAACACAAAATTTTTTACATCTAACATAAGATCAAAAGTCAAATTTCTAGATTAGGGTTTACCTCTTTATGATCCAATTCTGATTTGATGTTGGTGTTCATGGGGCTTGATTTGTGACTGATCTAACACTAAAATTTCGTGGGTTTGAGCTTGAGAGAATATGGCTAAGTGTAAGTGATCAAATTAGGCTAAATGTACACTTTCTTTCTCTTGTTCCTTATATAACTTGTATACAATACATGTGGCTGATGAATTGAACCTGTTTTGCTAGAAATTATAGCTGATCATAGCTTAGACTAGGGTGGCTAGCAAGATTTGATAAGATTTGGCCAACAATAATGCAATAATGAGACAAAAAGGGTACTTTAGTAATTTGGTTATTAATTTTAAGGGCATTCTTGTCCAATGTGCTTGAATCTAGGATTTATTCATTAGATTTTAAATCTCAAAGTTTCCCAAATAGTTTCTAGGGTTTAAAAATTTAAAATTAAAGTGTAATAAAATTTTAATTAAACACACTAATTTAAAATTAGGGGTTTTAATAGAAAATTTGGGTTTTTAAATTAGTGTTCCTTAATATTATTACGGTTCCCAAATTAACAATTAGGGTTTCTTAATTATCATTATAATTTACAAAAATAATAATTAGGGTTTCTAATTTTAGCAAATTAGGGTTTTCAAATAATAATTAGGGTTCCTCCTAATTACAGAAATTCTATAATACGCAATAAAATTCATATAACACAATTACTACTCAGTCTTAAACTCATAACTGAGTTTAACAATTAGGGTTTAATAACACGACATAAGGGTTATGACATAATTTATCATAATTGACCAACCATTATCAGTCTACACATTTATAGTACATATTTATACCACTGAAAAATTTAAATATAATTAATATTATATTATTATTCTCATCCCTTGATCAATACCCAAATTTAGGGTTTGGATTCCATATCTGATTTATTTTTCACATGCAACATCAATAATTAACTTAAATATTCTGAACACATTCACATAATAAAATATTTATTATTATAATTCTAATAATCATTTCATATATTATTCAAATAATATAAAATTATGTTTTCATGGAAAATAATTAATAAAACATTTCTGCTTAATAAAATTAATTACTATAATAATATAATTTGTAATGATCAAAAATTCTAAAATTATTTATAATTTTTCAGGTACTAAATATATTTGTATTTATCATACACATTACTAGACACTTATTCTCATCATTAAGATAAATAAAATATATAAAAAAAATTTAAATGCAAAATTTCTTATTTATTTTATATTGAAAATATCGGGTTATTACACATTGCAACCACTTAAAATTCCAGAATGGAAGTACATTACCATGAATTTCTTTACTGGTCTTCCCAAGGTTTCTCAAGGCATAGATGCAATTTGGGTCATTGTTGATATATTAACCAAGTCTGCACATTTCTTACCTATACGAGAAACTTATTCACTTGAACGTCTTGCTCGTATATACATAAATAAAATTGTAAGACTTCATGGTATGCCAATATCCATAGTTTCTGATCGAGACCTAAGATTCACTTCACGATTTTGGGTTAGTTTGCAAAAATCTATGGGCACAGATTTACGATTTAGTTCGGTATATCATCCTCAAACGGATGGGTAGTCGAGAGGACTATTCAAACTCTTGAAGATCTATTAATACTCTGCGTCCTAGACTTCAGAGAAAGTTGGGACAAGTTCTTACCATTCATGGAATTCTCCTACAACAACAGTTATCAATCAAGTATCGGCATGGCTCCATTCGAAGCATTGTATGGACGCAGGTGTCGTTCTCCAGTATGCTGAGATGAGGTGGGTGAAGTAACGTTATTGGGACCGAAATTGGTGCGCATGACAACGGAAAAGATTCAAATGATTCAGCAACGTATAAAAACCTCACAAGATCGACAAAAGAGTTATGCTGATCTTCATCGAAGGGACGTGGAATTTAATGTTGGAGATCATGTGTTGTTACGTGTTGCTCCATGGAAAGGAGTTACGAGATTTGGAAAGAGAGGAAAGCTCAATCCTCGATTCATTAGCCCATTTAAAATCCTCGATCGAGTAGGAACTGTGGCTTCTAGACTCGCCTTACCGCCAAGTTTGTTTATTATTCATAACGTTTTTCACATATGTATGTTACATAAATATATGGAAGACCCGAACCACATTATTGAATTAGAACCAGACAAGATACTGAAAGATTTAACGTATGAAGATGTACCTGTTAAAATCTTAGATAAGAAGGAACACATTCTACGCTCCAAGGTTATACCTCAAGTCAAAGTTTTGTGGAGAAACTACGATGTCGAGGAAATGACCTGGGAGTTAGGATCTGAAATAAAAAGAAGGTATCCTCGCCTTTTCGACAAACCAGATACTCACACCAATTTCGAGGACGAAATTTCATAAGGAGAGGTTGTAAGACCCAAATTTTATGAATCAAAATTTATTTTCTTTAAATATTATTTTTGAATAATAAGGTGTGGATTTGATATAATGTTATAGTTGTGGGTAATATTTACAAATTTTACAAAGTAAGCAAGTTATCATAAAATATTCAATTGGTCGGAGAATATTCGTTTTATCAGGAAATATTCGTACGACATCACAATCATTGGTGGACCACACAACAGAATTATTGTCGGAGTTAGAAAATGACATAAATACTATTTTATAAAAATAACGACAAAATTTTTACCGTTAAACTGTTGAAATATCCGGTGGTAAAAGTACAGTAATATACGTGGTTGCATAGTAGCACACGGTATTGTACAGAATCTTTGATTATTGATGCTTACGTGAGAAGTCACTCAGTTTTGTTTAATTATTAACACAGTAATTGCTACATAGTATCTCACGTTATTGATTCAATTATTGTCACAATATTTTATAATATTAAATCAATAATTGAGACGACAAAGTTATTCATATTACTATTTGCATTATTGACGATGTCTAGAAAGTTCTGTCGAGGAAAGAGGTTTGGTCACCTAATTGCGAGCCAGTATAGAGAAATTCTTATCGGAAAGTCTCTTCTTTCCTGAGAATGATCTAGTTGTTAATATTGTGAGTTATACTATTAATGATGAATGTTATTAAAAATGTGTTTTGAGAAGCCAAGTGAATTGAGATTAATAGAGGGGTATTTTATGAAGTATTTGTTATAAGTTTGGCTTATTATATGGACCCACCACTTACTCATTTTTCAAAATCGTCAGAAGAAAGTTATCTCAGTTATATATATATATATATATATATATATATATATATATATATATATATATATATATATATATATAAGTTTTATTTTTTATATAAAATAGAATATATTATATTTTATTATGCATAGTGTTGTATATTACTGCATAGTGTGTGCATAGTGCTGCATAGTAAAATAAAAAAATTTCGTTGAATCGTCCGTGAATTTACCCGTGAAAAACTTAATGTTGGTCTGTGATTTTTAAATTCAAATAGTATCATGTCATTCTCCTATAAATAGGATGCTTAGTTTAAAAATGAAAATCACACCAGAATCAGAGAATTCTTTTTCTATAATATTGAGCGTATTTCTTTAGAGTTTAAGGAAGCTTTGAGTGTAAAAAACAGTGCAAGTTTTCTTTAAGAATATCTTCGTCCTACCAGTCAGAAATACTCTCCTTTTAAGGTAAGGGCTATTATTTTTGTTCAATATTCGTAAGAAATAATATTTTCTTCCATACTCTGTAGTATGTAAGTAATATTATTTCATTTCAGATTCCGAATTCTACACTTATTTTGTTAAGTATTGCTTCTATACTCCTTAAAATTAGTAGAATATCCTTGATATTTGCGTTTCATCGAGTATCGTTTTATAGGAATATTTTTCTGAATATTCTTGTTAAATTTTGATTTTTTAATATTGGGATACTATTCATGGGGTACTATTCACGAAGTACTATTCACGAGATACTATTTACTCGGATACTATTCACCTAGAAAATTAATTTCTTTTCTGTTCAAATTATTTTTGCTACATGAATATTATTCTTAAATTTTACTCCACAAAGCAGTTGTTATGTTGACAATTTGGACATTTTTTTAACTCTAGATAAATTAAAAATCTTTAATATTTATCCTTGATTTTATTTGATTAATGCTTATATCATTGTCATCATCCTCATGCTTATATTGTGATAAAAGTCATCTTTGGCCATAGTGCATAGATGGACTATTGATTGGTATGATTATGACTATGTATCGGTATAACGGTATAATCATGACCTGTAATGTTACAAATGGTGTGGTAAAAGTCCTCATTGGCCCGTAGTGCATTGATGGACAGTTACTAACATGATCATGACCATTAGTGATAATACGAATATCCTTGACCCGTAGTGCATGGATAATTCGTGGATGTGATACTAATGAATATCCTTGGCCCGTAGTGCATGGATAATTCAGTGATGTGGATTATTTATTGAGCTGTGTTACAATGATAACAAATATTGATAATGAACTTTTAAATCATAGACGATAGAAGATATCATTCTCTACTTGACTTTTCTAATGGATTGTTTGTTCCGCTGCAGTTAAACTTGTTGTCTATTGTATTCTATCAGTTTAACACTGTTGAAGGCTAACGATATTTTATTCTACATTATCTTAGTCATAATATTCTTTACTGGGCTAGTTGAGCTCACCCTTTGCTTTCATTGTTCTCTTTAGAAAATGAGAATATAGCTAGGACTAGTCGAAAAATAGAGTGACGGTCCAGGTGGTTGCTTTAGTAGTCCTCACTGTTCTGTTAAATAGTGTGATAATAATTGTAATGAGGACTTTATTTGAGTTTGGATATTGTCTACGAGACAATATTCGTGTTAAAACTTTCAGTTTACGTTTGTCGTATTGTGTAAATTAAGTTTGTATTTGAATTATGTACCATGTATTTGGTGACTCAGAATGGGTGATGTATACTTATTTTGGGGGGCGTCACATGTTGTCAGATGAGTAATTATGAGTCCCCCAAATCCAAGTATCTTATAAACCGACAGATGGTGCTACACGGTGTTACAGTTCACATAAACATTCAATTGAAATACCTCAAAAGAACGAATATGTCTTATATATATGAAAAAGAATATTAACATTCTCCAGGTTCTTTACAACCATTACATTTGTCCTTGTCATAATATCAAATATTATTCTTACAAAACTATACTATTACATTAGTAATCTACAGGTTTACCTTCGCCTTCCCTTTATCCTCGCCGGATCCATCTGTCCGTTCACTCTTAGCTGCATTCATATGGTTCAAGCAAGTGTGAGCCTAACTAGCTCAGCAAGTATAACAATTCTAATAAAGCTAGCATGCTTGAAACATAGGAATCATATATCTTCAGTAACTGAACAATAGTTATGAAGTACTATCGATGATTCAAAATAGCACTTATTTTCATTCAAAATGTTTTACAACAACAATATTCAATAAAACATCAATTCCGGTCCAAGACCATAAGCATTTCATTAGTACTTTGAAAAGGACGTCCCGACACTAAGTCCGTAAGTTCGGCATAGCTTACGAGCACGTCTAGGTGATCAGCCTATAGTACTCTATGTTGATCAACACTACATTCATTAAACGAGTATACGTTTAAGTTGTGGCAATCTCACGTGCCTGTCGTTTAACGACAAAACAATTTAGCATACTCAGTCTCCTTTTGAAAACCACAACAATATTAGTTTGGTAAATCCTTGTCAATACTTGATAGATTATAAGAAATCCAACATAGCATAAGCCTAGCTGAATGAATTGACTTTTGACTTAGTCAGACATTAACTCATGTGTAAGAATACATGAATCACAAAGCTTGTCCAGATCGAACTGGAACAAGGGTTAGAGTACTTATCTTTAGCGTCTGCTTACAGATATAACACGTGCACTTTAAGTCTTTAAGGTCTCTACAGTAGATGATAACATCACATAGCACATTAGGTCATGAATAAACATACATGGTTCCTAAAGAATCTTACCCTTCTTCTCAATCTAATTACATATTAGATTTGTTATTTATTGGTTCCGGCTTTCCGTTACGTCATTCTCACGCTCACAAGTAACTGACTTTCTTTAACCCTAAGTGATTATACTTAAGACTTTAATTATGTCTTAACAATGTTTTATTAAGATCCTTAGTTAAGTGTTCATCAATTACTAGTCATACATAACATGCAACATTCTTTATTGTCTAGGTTTTAGAACTGATGCTGCGCCGCCGACTTTTACACTCTGTGCCGCACTGCGGCGTCACATGTTAATGCTAAAAGCCGTTCTCGGCGCTGCGGCGCGAGTCCCTTCGTTATAGGTCGCGCTGCTACGCTAACTAACAGTGGCTGAGGGTGAGGTTGGTGCTGCGTCTCTGGACTTTTGGCTTGGAGTCGTGCCGCAGCGCGGACCCTATGTCACAAATAATTTTGACAGATTTTTTTTCAACTTGTAAGATTCCCGGACTCGTAACTTCTTCGTTATAAGTCCGAATTAGCTCGTTCAAGAGCCTACGGTTCACAAATCACGTGCTCTACGTGTTCATGCGAGAATTTTATCTATTTGACTACGTTTGCTAAAAATTCACCTATTAGACCATTTTTAACAAAACGATAAACGTTCGTGAACGTTCAATGTTCGTTTCTTCGTTCTAAGTCAGAATCCGGCCATTTTCGAGTCCGCAGCTCTATAATGCCAAATACGACTTGTCTCCATCGAAAAATAGTGTTTTCAAGTTCAAACACAAAAAGCGACTTCTATTCTGAGAATTTCACGAATTCGACGATTATCGTCCAATCATGTGAATTCCGGTAAAACTTCATTACTAGTGATTTGTTCATCATTTCAAATACCTTTATTTCATTACCTAGACGTCTCAACTTTCATGATATAACAACTTACATCCAAATTAGGTTATGACTTATTATTAGTTTAAGTCCTTTACTCAATGTTCTCACATCTTATCCAACATACTAAATTCATATGACAATCATATGACAAGTTCATCCTAAGTTAATAACTTATTTAGGTTCAAGTTACTTATTCATAACTTTATTCGGCTTAAGTCCATTACTTAATCAATTCTTACATGTTCTTAGCATACATGCTTATTAAGTTACACTTCTCTTATCACCCTACAATGATAGAGATGAAGATGTACTAGACAAGAGTCTTACCCTTGAAAACTTGTACTTATCTTCTTTGAAAATCTAGCAAAGGATGTGTTGACTTATAAAGTGCTTATTCTCTCTAACACTTAAGTTAATTTGTATTGGATGAAATTTGAACAATGAATAATAACTAGCAACTTCTTCTATTTATAGGAGAGCTAAGGTGAGGGCATACTAGTCATAAATCACCCCACCTCCTCAACTAACCTCCTTACTATTCATCTACTTAACCACTAAGTAAACTTGCTAGCCACTCATCTTTCTTGCTCATCACAACACTTGATCCTCACATAAAGTACTTGGGCATCACATAAAGTTCTTGCCCACTACTTTACCCATGGGTTGCCCCATGGATCCTATTCACTAGTGGATCATCATTTGGGCTTAGTTCTTAATCTAATTAACTTATCTTTTGGACTTGCTTTAATATAGTTTGGGCTTTATAGCATTAATCGCTTGGGCTAAATATTAACCCCACATAGGTTTATACCTTTAATCTTATTGGACTTATTCTTCATACAAGATTCACTATTCCATTTCATTAAAAATTAATACTAAACATTCTTGAATTAAGTCCGCATGCGAAATTTTGCATTTTTCATACTTAGATTATTATTACATAATCCATCTCGCCTCGATATTATAATGTTACGTATTCCTCGGAAGTTCAAAAATAATTCCCGAGCGATAAACGGTGAATAGTGTTTTTCAGAAACTTTCTCGAAAAACTTTTATTTTCGTCTTGAAAATTCAAACACTTTAGTTCCTTCACGTGGTTTAAATACTATGATGTTCTGACCTTTCTAGGTTATAGAACAACATACATCTTATTAACATATAATAATAACAAATAATATTATTTTATTCATTATTTAATTCTTTCAAGTATTTTACTAAAGATCTGAATTTCTCGGTCGTTACAGTAATTCAATTAATTCAAATTAAATTTATAAAAATGTGGAATTTATGATGAGATTTGTGAAATGCCTTGTGTGACATGAGAATTGAATAATTTAATTAATTAAAGAAGGGATTAAGAAGTGAATGATTAATTAATATTATATTATTTTTAATTGTTATTGTGAATAATAAATTACGAATAAGCAATGTAATTTACAAATTACTATTATATTATTCATTTAATTTATGTGTGCAAGATATGTGATAATATATAGTTCCTACATTAAAAAAGAAGTGTAGTGTGACACATTAATGTAACTACATAAAACTATATATTAAAATTTAATGAATCATAAGTGACATAAATAATTGCTTATGTGACAACAAGTATGTGTGAGAATATTAAAGATGTACTATATCAAAAAAAATATACAAATTATTTCAATAAGTGAGTCTAATTGGAATAATAACGTTTTAAGGATATATTAAATTATTATTGACCAATTAAATTGAATCCATACATGTTATAAATATTAATTAGACTAAACTAATGTACATGGATTATATGATGTGGGTACATAAATAATCCCTAACTTTTTATTATGTAGTAGCAGTAACACATTAAAATTATATTTTGGAAGTCCAAGGAACCAAACTAAGCATTATTAACCAAGTTACTTAGTTTTTAAACTGTGTCCCATATTAAGTGACCAACATAGTGCCAAACAGTAGCCTAACTCTATTTGTGTATAAACAAGTCGGCAGTTGAAGGCTACATTTGCCGTGATCATGAACTGAGATATGGGGGAGAGGGAGTTGGTGATCTCTTTTCACCAAACTCTCTCAATCCAATAAATTATTTTTCCTACCTTTGGTTTGATACATTGAGCAAGAACTAGAAATTGGTCCAAAACTTCTTTATAAATAGAGTTCTCTTCTTCATTATGTAAACTTTGAATTCACTGAGTTTTTGATAAGTTGTATATAGAGAGTGTGATTTGCTGTGAATTGAGGGAGAGTAATCAGAGGTTGTGAGAAGAGAAAAAGTTAACAATTTCAAAGCACAAGAGGAAACATTACTGTTAATGTGTTTTTAATTTTTACATTTCCAAACTCTTAGCATTTATATGAATTCTCTGATTATGGGTATGAGATGGTATGTCATTGTGTTATCTGAGCTCATATGCATGTTTAGGAGTAATGTAGTTAGTCTAGTTGCAGGAATTAGCAATGTTAAGTTGAGGCTCTGCAGAAGTAGAGCCAAAAAAAAATTTTCTGCTCGAAGTGGCGCGGAAGTGGGGCGGCGGCGCCACTACTATAGCACATGACCGCGCGATCGTGCCGGCTGCCAATCTTGCATACTGATTTTGATGGTCTTGTGTTATTCTGAGCATGTTATGTTAGTTAGAATATGCATATAAATAACCTTAATATGTCGAATGAGGTTGCTATGTATATAGTAAACCATGTTAGTTTGTTTTAGTTTGAATATTCAAAGAAAGCTTAAAGATTTGTAAACTAGTTTTGATAAACATTGTGCAATACATGTTCTGACTTTAGGTGCAAGTGTATTAAGTTCTGATATGCCTTGACATGTGATCAATATGTTAGTTTATAATGTTAGAGATAGTATAGACTATTCAAGCATGATTTAAAGAAAAATTTCAAGTAAAAGACCATACTAGCTATGTGTAAATGAACTATGTATACACTAAGTTTTGAACTTTAAAACATGCTTACGTGATCTATTATGTGATTATGAAAGCATGATATAGAATATGTGAACTTACCTTGCATGCTTGAATAAGTTGCAATGACCTACTAATGAAAACTTAAAATTTCGAATACGAACTTGATAAACTATATACACTTTGAGTTAGGAATTTATGAGCATGCTTATACGGTCTAATATGTATATATGAGAGTATGATGTATAGTAAGTGAAGTGGCTTTGCTTGCTTAATGGCTTAACATGAGATTTTCAAAAGAAACCTTGAAAACTAGTTTTGTCAATAACTACGTCACAATTATTCTAGAATGCGACATCGTGATTAGGTGTGTCATGCTTATAGACATGATTAACATGAATGCCTAGTTAGTCATATGCATTGTGAAACTAGTTAAGTGTGGTTTAGAACAAGCATCAATGAAGTAGAACTTCACAACTTGAAATACATGACTAATTTAATGTAAGCGTATTCAATTGAGACTTATTGATCTCGTTGTGTAAATATAATGGTTAAACGTAAAAGAATTTGTGAAATCAACACTTAAAGTCTTGATTTTGTGAAATTTGATAATAAATCATGTAAAGAACAAGGTATAGAAAAGACTAGACCTAGTTATGAACATCATAACATGTATGACTCTGCAAGTGTCATCGTAAATGTTTATGGGTGTGCAAGCATGGCCAAGCTAATGTTTAGCAGTTCTAGTTTGAACAAGGAGCAGTGCGGCCGCACCACTCCTTAGTTCAAATCCAGCGCGGCTGCGCCACCCTTTAGTTGAGTCTGCATTCTGTTTGTAATTTGAGATTTAAGGCATGCTTATATTATTTCCTTAACCTGCATTATGTGACCAGTACACTATCCAATGTGTCAAGAAGCATGACAAATGATAGAATCAAATGTTTAATGAGTGATTATAAACTTTCAAACGTTAAGTCCAAAAGATGTTTGCGAACTATGATTATCAAGCAATGATTAGAAACCATGTTATTTGATTCATAGTGCCTTACAAACTGACATTGTGTTATGTGTATGAAAAGTGCGTAATGACTTACATATAGGACTATACGGTTAAGTTATAATAGTATGATAAACTTATATATCGAGTTTGTGTATCAGATGTACATAACTAATGAATATCCTATATACGTAACTACGTTATAATAGGATCCGAAAAGTGTTGATAAGCTTTACTTTGGTAAACCACGCTTAAGGCAAGTACTTGAACCCTACTTTTTATTGAGCATTACTTGGGCTTTTACTATTATTGGTTGTATAAGTAAATAATTAAAAGTATGATTCTTATCTTATGACATAATGCTTCGTAGTTAGAATAGAGTTGGTTGTATTCATTGAACTTTGATTTCAAGTATTGAACTTATAATTGTTCTCATATATAATTAAAGAGCGGTCTATGCCATTTGATTCGGCTAGACCTAAATTCTAAATTGAAAGCGATCCAAACCGATTGATTGGTGCGAAATCTTGTATTGACTGAGATGAACAACCTTCTTTGAAGGGAAAACTATAATTTTCGGGAGACCGACTTGCGCACTTGAGTACGATTAAACGATATGCATAACTTAGGGTACTTTAGGCTGATCACCTGTTGTACTCATTTTATTGGATTATCAGTTTATTACTGCTAATCCTAGTAGAAGTTCATAGTCCTTAGTGACTGCTCAGTATTCATTACTTTAAAATCTTGAATTGAATAATCGTTGAATCTTATTGATATTAGCAATCTTTATTGATAATCGTTGATAATTCCTGGGTTATTATTCACTGTCATACCCTTAAAGATTGAACTCTATATATGATTTTTCATTATTGTAATATTACTTACTGGGAAAAATTGTTGCTCATCCTTACTTTCCTTAAAACTTTCAATTAAGGCAGAACGTGGTGAACCCTCTGGCAAGGACAAGGGTAAAGAGAAGGCTTTGGAGTAGTTTTGTTTCATAGTACTAGGAATGTACTATTATTATGTTGTAGAAGGACTTATTTACTATGATATATTAAGCTATGTTTAATTTAAGTTGTCATGTATTAGTAATGGTTACGAAACCTTGGGACGAGAATAATTATGTTATAACAATGTAATTTATTCTATTACTCCGTTGTGATGATTTTGTATGATATTAGAGTTAGTACGTAATGAACCAAATTCGAGATATGAGTGTCTGAATTTGGGGGCGTCACACTTTGAAATGTTTCCATTGAAGGCATCCATTGTAGCATTTAATGCTCCAAACTTTTTTGAGCACTGATGTAGATATGCAGAGTTGATGTGACAACTCCTTTTTGACTTACGTGACATATTAGTCTGCTTTATCACCTAACACATTAGAGACATTACTTTTAGCAGGCTAGTAGGAAGTCACCCTTTTCTCTTATTTCCTCGATTTATATAAAGGATGTTTGGAAGGTATATCGGGATTCCCAATTCACAATGTTTGAATGTCAGTCTTATTTGCTTGGACATTCTCACTCCTCAAATGAATGCCCTCTACGATTCTGATGTTGATTTTCATGAACTCTTCGATTACTTGTCTGTGGAAATCGTAGGGTGACTTGACCTTGATACCTTTTATGATTTTGAAAGTGCTTAATGTTTTACCATCTTGTACTTTGCTCTCACAGTCTATTCTACGATCGTGCTTGTCTTGCCTTGCTTCAAGAACTAACAAGTTGATTGACAGCCTTGACACTTCGGCTTGCATATCCCTTTTAACTTGTCATGCTCAGCTTTCTTAACTTTTAGCCTTGTGATCTCTTGATCATACTCCATGGTAAGGCTGAGCACTTATATCCTTCTTGTTTGTCCTTTGCTCACTTTGTGGTAGGTTTACCATTATCTTCGTATTTCCTTTACCAGGCTCTTCATTTCTTTGGTAAGTAATACGATCGTAGTCTTCTGATTAGCACTTTTAGAAGATTCCCTCTGAATGGATTTTCACTTCTCAATCAGCCTTACTGATAGAGTTTGTGCTTTGATCTTCTACTTGCTTGCAGATCATTCAGAGAATGCTGTCAGATATTCTTCAAGTAGACTACATTCTTAAACTTGATTGTTCTTACCAGAGAAAGCAATCTATGCATATACTTCAGGTTTGCTTCTGTAGAGAATCGTAGCGTGCTCCACGATTATGCCTTGGCTATGTAAGCATCTGGCTGACTACGACTTTGGCTCTGGTTCTGTAAATTGTGAATCTGATAGGTGACGACATGTAGACTTCACGATTCAGAGTCAAGTCTATGATTCTAACTCGATAGGTGCTCAGCAGGCATCTTCTACGATTTCGAGTACAGACTACGATTCTTGACTTGGTTCGACAGATGCTCGGACCAACTCCACAATTCTGAGTGTGACTTTCAAGACAGACTACGATTCTGAAGTAACTTTTTTGATACTCTACGATTCTGCCTTAGCTTCTGCAATCTCTCGACTGGCTCAACAGTCTACGATTATGCTCTAATAGATTACGATTCTGCCTTATTTTCTTGGCAGACTTGAATGACTTGTGCAGAGCTCTTCGATCAGACATGTCTATCTATTACACTTCAAAATAGATCAACCTAACAGTTTTGATCTTTTCTTCTATACATTCATTTATAGAATGATAAACATTAAGCACTGATCAACTTAACAATTTTGATCATGTCAATCTAAGTCCTTGTCCATATTTTCTATCATCTATTAAGGACTTTACAACTTTTATAAATGCAGACAAGTTTGCATATTCATTCATTAACTTCATCGTCTTCATCATCAAATTATACTAATAAAGGAATAACATTCACATGCATATTCCTAACAATCTCCCCCTATTTGATGATGACAAAAATACTTAATACATATGTATGAGATGACTAAATCTTAAGATACAGTGAGCTGTTGTATTGCTAGAACAGGTAATATGAATGATATTAGAGAGCATTTAATTATAGGTGGCAGAGCAAATCTCAATTCTGGATCCAGAGCTAACTATTACAATTAGAGATGTACCTTCTTTTTTCATGTTTGTGTCTTATGGATCTTCTTTCTGTTGTTGCTACTCATCTGCTTGTTCTCCTGGTTCCTGCTCCCCCTTAGATGATGACTTCATTGCTTCATCTTCTTTGAGCTCGCCCTCAGATGATGAGTTCTCTTCTTCTTGCTTTACCTTCAGCTTTTCCTACTCCTCTTTCTGGACCTTCTTCTTTGTCTCCATTCGTCTCTTCTTTTGTCCTTTTGAGTGCCTCTTTTTCCCCCCTTTTTGTCATCAATCACTTGAGAAAGATGTTTGACATTGGACATGAGCTGCTCAAGTAGGTAGGATGAATTTCCAACTTTAATTTTTAGCTCCTGCTGGCTGAGCTCTAGTTGTTGGGAAAGAGACTGGTTGAGGGTATCTATTTTCTCAGAGAGAGACACAGTAGATTCTTAATTTTTCTTCTGAAGTAGCAGGGCTTCTTTCCTCTGTTGCTCGATAGATTCTAAAAAAATTTGATCTCTCTGATGAAGCTTATTGGATATATCAGAGATGGTTGCTTGAAGCTTCTTGTGGAACTCAATGTCCTCTCCTTTTGACAAGCTCTTTGCTTCCTCAGTAATATAGGAAAAAATTTCAGCCAATTCTTTAGAGTTTTTCAATAACTCAGAGTCTTGAGAGATTTGGACAGTTTGTTTGAGTTTCTCATTTTTGTAAATGTTTTCAAAGGCAGTGAGAATGTTAAAGAAATCATTGTTGGATGAAAGGGGAATATCATAGGGTATACTGGGATATAAGCTTGGAGTACTGAGAGTGGGATTTGATGTTTGTGTATCAGGATGAGCTTGATTACTTGCAATCGCAGAGTATGAGACCTCTACAATTGTGGGTTTTGGTGTAGCTTTTCTACTATCTTGATTTTCTAAGAGATAGTATGGAATGTAGACATTTTTAGCATGACGGTAGATTCTATAATGAGGGAAATTCGTGATCAGCTTTGTGTGAAATGTCTTGACCCTTGGGAAGTTCTGAGAGACCAACTCCAAATTAGAAAAGTATGAATAACACCAGCTGATGTAACTTTCATCTCCAGTAGTATAAGCCTTTTGCCAGGGCATCCATAGGTAGAACCATTTTATCAGAAGATTGTCAGGATTGTACAGTATTGTAGTACGATCTAGATCCATGTTTTAAAAATTGTTGAACAGTTCTTCTGTAGACATCGTCACTATTTTGAGTCGTTCATTCCCATGATTTATCCATCTTCATGGTATCACATTTCGTGGTTCATTACTGACTTCCACCACTATTCTTCTGCGATCTGTTGCTGGAGACGGAATATGATAATCTGCTAATTCCTGATCTACAGAGCTAGAGTCTGTCTCCATATCTTCATTTTCTGACTTTGAGCTTGAATCATGCAGGGTCATTTCAACCGATTCATTAGTGGATCCTTCTAACTGATTTTCATCACTTGTTCCTTATGTAGTATCCTTTTTCGAACTGTCTGACTCAGCAGTCATTCCTTGCTCTTTAGTCTTCAAAATCTCTTCCGATTCACCTTCAGCTTCTTCTTCTGACTTGGGTTCATTTGCAGTTGCAGTTTCTTTACTTTCACTACTGGAGCTGTCAGAAATCATCATCTTTTTTCCTTTGAAGTCTTCTCTTATAGACTCAAGTATATCATCTTCATCATTACCACCGAGGTCAATCACTTTTGATAAAGAGCCTCCTTCTTTCTTCTAGTTTGTTCTTAGAAGTACTCGGTTACTCTTTCTTCTCCTTGGGGGTGCAGCAGTAGGTGCTTTTTTCTTTCCTGATTCAGATCCCTTTTTATCAATAGAGAGACTACTTTGTGGAACCTCTATTGACTTCTTCACAAATTTAGCTCTCTTCTTGGTTGGCTTTGCTGGAGTAGCAACTGGAGATGCAGAATCATCATATTGAGATGACTTGCTTTCCATTACTCTTTCCTTCCTCTTCTTTGTAGTACCCTTGTTGCTGCTGCCAAAAGTCTTTAGCCTCTTATTCTCCATGGGGTTTTTCTTCCAATTGTCAAACAGTTTTGGAGACATGACTTTTTGATCATTAAGGGGTTCTCCCTCATCATCCCTTATTTTGCTCTTCAGTTTCTTCTTCAGAATAATGCTCAAAAGTCTTCCATGAAAAACCTACCGGGATTATCCTTTATGCACAATTATTAATTAAACGAAAATATAAAGAACAAGAATCATACCCTTGAAGATTCGAGCTTCCTCAGGTACAAGTTCACCTCCAATCTTTTTCGTGTTCAACTTGAATCCACCGGGTTTGGTTCCTTCCTTTGATCAACGTTAGCCACCCAAGTGTTTATCCTCTAGAGGTGATCCACCAAGGAAGAATAAAGATTCAAGAAGATGAGCGTTTGGCAAAACCTTAGTTTTTCTATCTCTCATAGAAAAGGGTGTACTCTCCCAACTATTGGAATTACGTCTGTTGTGAAAAAGTCAACCACCCTCACCCATAATAAGACTCCTCTTATTTATAGATGTGAACAACCCTCCTTAACAATTAAGGAATTGAGTTTTATTTTAATTAATTAAACTCCTTTAATTAATTATGCTCCCAATCTTATTAGGAATAATTAATTAAAATCTTTTAATTAATTAGCCTCCTAATCTTATTAGTAATAAATGAGAATACTTATATTAAATTAATTTCCAACTCTTTAGAAATTAAAATAATATTAATTGTAATAATATTAATAAGACTCCACTTATTAATTTATATGTTTAATATTTTTAAAATATTAAATAATAAATATTAAGCTATTTAATTTATTCTATCACTATAGATTAAATTAAATACACTTAACATATTATTACGATTATGCCATTAACTTCTTAAATAATTATTCTTCCTTTTATGGTGTGACCCTTTAGGTTCTCCATATTAAACCGGTTGTGAATAGATCAATTAGAACAATTCTAATCTTATTTAAATAAATAAATAAAACTATTAATTTATTTAAATAAATAATATTTATTCTACAATAGGGATAAGCCTCCCTAGCGATTAACGACTTTTTAGATAATATAGATTTCAACATTAATCATAAAAAACTTTTGAGTAAATAGTTACCGTACAATTCAATCCTTCCACCATACAATGTCCCAATTAAATATAAGACATAAAATTACTGTCAAGTCTTATTTTATTTAATTATATGTATTTCGACTCTTAAATGCACAACTCTAAATAATAAAAATTAGAAACTCCTTTCTAATTTCATTCTTTCTTGGCCAATGACTACTGGGTTGTCATTTATCGAATCACATAGGATATTTTTCTTCTTTTACTAGAAGCGGTAGATTCTTTATTGATCATGCATTATCTCCATGTATAACTTATTATACCCAAGCATACTCTTTGATATACCCTAAGGGTCTTAAGGAATAAGTTAAAGTATAACTCATCATACACAAGATACTGTGGTGATCTCAAGTCCAATGATCACTTGTACTACTATCACTATAGGAATTCCTATTGACATACAAGTAAAACTCCATTAGGTATTCCTTAGCGAGCCACGTTCAGTGAACTTATTCTCTAATAAGCACCTACATACTTGCTTTAGTGTCTCCACACAAATGATCATGAGATCAATCATCCTCATCCAATGAGCAAGTAACGTATGTACTAATCTATCCGGATTCACTAATCCTTTATTTACTAATCCAACAATTAGGAACTATTTTAGTTTTAAGCTTTCTAAGAATTTAGATCTCATTAAAATAATCATCATCATTATTCTAAAAGCATTGCTTAAAACTATGGATTTATCACATATTATAAAGCAGCATCATGTAGATAATTAAAAGCCTTTAATAAATTAATACTTTTTATTAATAAATGAATAAGATTGTTACAAAGTATATGCTTTATCATCAAACATGATTGGCTTGTGTACATACTACTTTCAATCTCTCACTTGCATTAAAGCCAATCGTCATTGTATCTCATATCCTTCTTCTATAAGTAACGATTATCCTGCTATTGGATAAGCTTTAGTTAATGGATATGTAATGTTGTTCTTGAGAGTCCACTATCTCTATAGTGATTTCCCATCTTTCAATGATTTCTATAATCAAATGAAAGTGCCACAACACATGTTTAGATCCAAGATGAGACTTAGGAACTATTCTTAGTTCTGTAATGAATTTTTCATCCAAACAATCAACATGCAGCTTCATTTATAGCTATATATTTTATCTTTATCACTAAACCAGCAACTCTTTGCTATTTGAAGCCTTTCCAATTCACTGCACCACCATTCATGGTAACACTTTACCTTAAAGTGGATTTTCTGTCGTCTTGGTCTGTCTAAAAAACTTGAGTCTGTTAAGCCCTCTAGTTTTAATTTAGACCCACTATAAATTTTAATCACATCCTTAGTGTCGGTTAAGTACTTTAAGATGTTTTTCACTATCTTACAGTGATCTTCTCCAAAATATGACTGATCAACATCATGTCTCGTATATTTTATTGCATACATGATAGTTACTCATGTGATCTCTCTTTTAGGAGCCTATGGGGACTATTAAGAAAGATACACTCCATAGCTCATCAATATGAGACAACTCTTGGAGTTTGTCATGCTAAACAACTTTAGCATCAAATGAATATACGTTCCTTGGGTTAAGTCGAGCATCCTCTTAAATCTATCTATATAGATTTGTAGCCCCAATTTAGATACTCTTCCCAAATCATTCATGGAGAAATGTTTAGATAACTTTATCTTTACTGATTCTAGCATTGGCATGTCATTCCTTATCCTTAGTATATCAATATATAATACTAGGAATGTAACAATGCTCCCACTGACCCTTTTGTACATACTAGGTTCATTCTTATTTTTGATAAAATCAAACTCTTTTGATTATCTCATCAAAACGAATGTTTCATATTTGAGAAGCTTTCTTCAATCCATTTCTCTGAGTGTCTACAACTCTTACCTCATCGTATGTAACTGGATCATCATCTTCTATGATATGTACATCATCATCATCATCCATGATGAATCCATACCTCCCATGTATCTTCGGTACTATTCCAGATTTATGATTCCGTTGTAGTTTAATAGGTCTATCTACAGGTTCCTCTTATTTGAATTATAGTATTTTGTGGTTCTTGAACTCTTCAAGATCTATTATCCTCCCACTAGCCCTTTTAATGATAAACATCTTTATCTTAGAAAGTAGCGTGTTTCACAACAAACACCTTTTGCTAAGTAAGATTATAGAACATATACCCTAAACTTACTTTAGGATGTCCCATAAATCTGTACTTGTCAAATCTTGTCCCAAGCTTATCCTTTGAAACCTTTTTCACATAAGTTGGATAACCCCTTATCTTAACATACTTAAGATTATGAATCCTCCATGTCCATGACTCTTATAGAGTCTTGGGGTCGAATTTTGAGGTTACCTTTTCGTAGATATACAATCATTTCTAGGACATGACCCCAGAAGGATACTGGAATGTCGGTAAAATCATTATGGACCGCACCATGTCCAACAAGGTATGATTTTTCCTTCTAAATACATCAATTAATTATTACGTATCAGAAGGCGTCCATTGTGAAAAAACCATTTGAGATGATCTCGAAACTCATTGCACAAGTATTAATTCTTTGATCTAATCAAAGAATCCTAATACTTTGCCAATTTATTTCACTTCTGAATTCTTTGAACCTTTCAAATAGCTCACAGTTGTATTTCAGCAAATACACACATTCAACTCTTTGAATGATCATCTCCTTTTCTTATACTAATTTATTCAATATGTAAAATTATTTTCATGTAAGTCAAGTATACAAAATCCATTAAGTAATATTTCAGTTATATATACAACATTATTATTATTAATAGAACACCAATTGTTCTTAAATATAATACCAAAGATTTCATTTTCCAACAACAAAATGGAAATAATGTTTCTAACGAGAACTGGAATACAATAACAACTTATTGACTTAATAGATTTGCCCAAAGGCAATGCTAAACTATAAGTTTATATGGCTAATGCAGTAACCTTTACTTCATTTTCCACACATAGGATTACTTATCTTTGTTTAGCTTTCTACTTCTGCTTGGTTCCTTCATAAATCTATATTTATGAAAACCAAAGCTGGTATCCAATACCTAAGTAGAACCTTGACTTAAAGAAAAATTTATTTCATTCATGAACAAAATTGTATTATAACTGAAGCTTCACTAAGCTTCTTCTGGTTAGCCTCTACAAGATGCTTCTCGTAGTTTCCTTACCAGTGTCCAGGCTTATTGCAGTGGAAGCAAACTCCTTTGCTATCCGTATCAGTTTTATTCTTATTATCCTTTGTTTTTGCCTTTTTATTTACCTTCTTTGAATTGTTCTTCTTTTTAGAAGATCATTTGGCTCCTATCAGTAAGACTTAGTCTTTCTTGGTTGGAAAGTGACTCTCAAATTTTTTCAACATGTTAAGCAAATCAGCGAGTCTGATCTTTAGCTTATTCATATGAAAAATTCACAACTATTGTGAGAAGGAGTCCAGAGTGACTAAAAGATCAAATCTTGGCTTAACTCTCCATCCATGACAAAACATGTTATCCTAATTGTTCAATCAAATTGATCATATTAAGGACTTTTGTTTGTACTGTAGTGTCATCGGTCATTCTAGATTAGAAGAGCTTTTTAGATATCTAATATCTATCAGTCTTACTTTCCTCACCATCAACTACTTGACGTGCAGGAGTATAGTAGGAGCATCCACAGTTTCATGCTGATGCTGAAGCTCGTTACTCTTGGATGCGAGTATGATGCATTGAGCCAACTGTACATCATCTTGCCACTTTTTAAAAGTAGTAATATCTTCCTCAGAGGCATTGTCTGCAACCATTGCAGGGATAGGCGTATTAAGGATATAAGATAGCTTTTCAGCCATAAGAACTATTCTAAAATTCCTTAACCAATCCATTTAATTTGGTCCGATTAAATAGCATCTAATATGCTTCGCAGTGATAGTGATTTAGACATTATAAAATTCTGTAAATAAATTTATAATTAACAACATTTTAACATACATTCTTTTATTAATTACCAAAATAATTTTGGTCTTATTTTAAATTGGTATCTCCCACTATTTTTATCAAACTATATTACCCTCAATTTATATAGTTCGACGATATCTAATTAAAGATATGCTAGTAAGAATAAGGATCTCATTTCAAATGTATATAGCCTTGTGTGTACACAACAAACTATATATAAATAAATAGGTAGACAACTCTTGTCAATTACATCAACTATACAACTCCTTATATTTTACCTCTTAGATCATAATGGTCAAGTGTGAGCACATCTGAACTAAAATGATCTAAGTTAAGTCATACCTAGCAATCCATATATTCAAAAGAAAAACACTGTCTTTGTGTGTGCACAACAAAATACCATTGTTCAGTTTATTTATAAGCATTAAATGTGATAAAACAACATCTTAAATATTTAATACTTGCCTTGTGTCTGCACAATAAACTCATATTAAATATTTAATGCTCTATTATTTTACCATGCTAGAAGGCGACGTTCGATATTCCAAATATCTTTGAACGTTACAACTTAATATAATATATTTGAGGGATTTGTTATTAATTTGTCTCATCTTGTTTAGCGCGCATGCACATATATATATATAAAATACGCGTCATATTAATTAACATGTAAAGCATGTTTACATAATATATATATATATATATATATATATATATATATATATATATATATATATATATATATATATATAATACTATATTCTACCTAGATTGATTATGAACTTTATTCTAGTTTGGTTCACTAGAGCCACCAAGTGAACCAAAAGGTCAAACTTAGGGTGCAAGAATTAAATTTAAATATAACTATTACATTTAAACCCGGGTTCCATTACAAACGGGTCTTCAAGCGCTCCTTGCTCCTTGATCTCCAATTCTTCAAAAATAATTTTAACTATTCCTATTACAAAATTATTTAAAATAAATAGAAAACTTGATCAGCAGTCAAAGGGAAATACATAGGAGGGAGTTAGAATTTACATTAAGAAAAATTAGAGAAGACGAGGTACGCAAATCTCATTTAATAAAATCCATACATTCAAGCATCCAACTAAAATAAAATCCAATCACATTGGTCAATAGTCCATAAGTAATCCCATTTATTATCATACACATCACCATATGCATCAATAAATAATATTCATCTCATGAACAATAATCATTCAATATATATATTGATATCATTTAATGAGCAAATTTAGTTAGTATAAAATCTAATTTTGAATCAAAATAAACTCCTTTATTTTAATCCAAATTTAAATCAAAATAAACTTCTTTTATTTTAATTTATCCAATTTTGAATAAAATAAACTATTTTATTTTAATCAAAATATTTAATCAAAATAAACTCATTTATTTTAATTAATTATGGAATCCAATTTTAAGTAAAAAAAACTCCTTTATTAAAGAAAATACGGATTCTTTTTCCTATTCACAAATAAACTCTTTTATTTTGAATAATATGAAATCTTATTCCATATCTAAATAAACCCCTTTATTTAAGGAAATACGAATTCTATTTCCTATTCACAAATAAACTCCTTTATTTTGAATAATATGAAATCTTATTTCATATCTAAATAAACTCCTTTATTTAAGAAAACATGGAATCCAATTTTAACTCCAATTAGTTATCATGGAATCCAATTCCAACTCTAATTAGTTAACATGAAATCTAATTTTAAAATTAAAATAAATCTTTTATTTTAAGATTAAAATAAACTTTTTATTTTAATTATAAAATTATTAAAAATATTATATATATATATATATATATATATATATATATATGTGTGTGTGTGTGTGTGTGTGTGTGTGTGTGTGTGTGTGTGACGACCCCAAAATAGGTCCATTCCATCCAACCCATTCTGAGTCGCCAAATACATGGTACAGAAAACAACTACAACTTTATTACAACAAATGTCGTGCAAAATACAACAACACATATACTGTGAGTTTTAATACCAACTGTGACTCATGTCCCAACTATGGACATCACCTCACAATGACACCTTATATAAAGGTATAGTCAAAAACTGTTTTAGAAATTAGAATATTTGGGAAGTGCTCAAGAAAACCTTCGTACATGGGAGACCATGCTTCTAGGTTGTGATAGATATCATATGGCCACAGAATTATCCTTGGTTGACCCAATATACCCCAAAGAAAAATGAGAAGATTACTATCATATTCTTCCCAATGGTGAGTCTTCTCTTGACTTATCATTATCTCCACTGTCTCTAATTGAGAATTATACTTCAAACAAACACCAAGATTATATAGATAGTGCTCGTAAATATACTCAGCAAGTGGATGAGCACAACCCTGTCTTATGATGATACGAGGTTGTATGTCATTAGACATCTTGTATGATAGTGACAAAACACCCTTCCAACGTTGGGTTCGCCTCACCCTATTTTTTTCACCAAATATAACTACTAAATGATGACCACCGTTCTATTCCCCTGTTACCCCCGCTCGACCCAGCTACACTCTTATTACCTGAAAGGAATTGTGAAGCAAAAGGGTGAGCACAACTAGCTCAGTAAAGAATATCATGACTAAAGATAATTAAATTATCAATAGCCTTCATCAAAAATAAATCAGAGATTTAGAACATATGGTAAATAATAAAAATTTCAACCATAGTTGCAGCGGAACAAGCAATCCATTAGAAGAGTCAAATAGACTATAAAGTCTATTATCTTCTCTATGTTAAAAATCTACCAACAATGTTTTATCCTTGTAACATCAATCAACAATTCTGGTCCACAATCATATGAATAACTCATAATCATAACTGTAGTTCTAAATTCCTCTTCTCATCCAGGACGAAGATAATTTTTATCACCTATCTTTACCTGAAACATCAAAGATCATGGTTACACCAAATCACATTTCCTGTTCATAATCATACTAATAACTTAATCTTTGCACTACGGCAAAAGATATTCATTTGTATCACCAGTTGGTCATGTTCATCTCAACATCTGTTCATCTTTGCACTACTGGCCAAAGATATTCAACAACATGTCATCTTTGCACTACGGGCCAAAGATATTCATCAACAATTCATCTTTGCACTACAAGCCAAAGATATTCCTCAACAGTTCATATTTGCACTACGGCCAAATATATTCATCAACAGTTCATATTTGCACTACAGGCCAAATATATTAATATCTCAAAGAAATATATAATCATTTCAGAATTTATACAAACAATAATTATAACCATGTTGATCAATTCACCTTTGCACTTAAGCTAAAGATATTCACTTATAAATTCAATGGTCATGATCATACCAGTCAATAATTCAACTTTGCACTACTGGCCAAAGAGAACCCAAAGTCATGATCATACCAATAATCTACCCATCTTTACACTCAAGTGAAAGAGAATTTCAACATCAGGGTTATAAAAATGTTATATATAATAATAAAATAATATGATCAACATATAGTTTTAATCTCAAGAGTAATATTCGTAAATCAACTATAATTTGGTTAGAAAAAGAAACCAATTTTTTTTCGTGAATAGTAACTCGTGAATAGTAACTCATGAATAGTAACTTGTGAATAGTAACTCGACACAAAAAGGTAGAAATTCTATAATAAAATACATACCAATATTTCGGTATAATGATATTGAAAGAATAATATTTCTTAAGCTTATAAACAATTTATTTAAATTGTTTACACTTTACTAATTAATGCATTTAATCATCATAAAATGCCAACTCTTAAGATTTCATCATCAATAACCAAAATTCTCATCAAAAATATGCATATACCTCATATAGGATTCTCAAGCCATAAAATCCTATTTTCTAATTTTCTTACTTCACATAACATATTTAATTCATTTTCTCATAACTAGTCCATTTTCATGAAAAATACCAAATCAGTTCCAAAAATATTTATTTTCTGGGATTTAGCAGAATATAGTCCCATATTGAACATATATTTTTCTCAGAATTTTTAAAACTCATTTACTATTTTTCATATGGCCAAAACCGCCGAATATTTAGACATTTATCATAAATTGTACTTTTATCCAAAAATTCTGAAATTCACAGAGTACACTGATATTATATAGATATACTTTTAATAAAAATTTCATCAATTTTGGAGTTAACCACAAGGAGTTATAAGCGGTTACTTTTAAAATAGTCTTTTCCCGTAAAATTTATAACTCTTAATCTATACATCCAAAAATCACTATTTTTGGACACAATCAATAAAACTCATCAAAATAGCATTTCAAATTTTTTCAGAATTCTTGAAGGTCAGAAAAATTACGAAATTGAAAAATATAACAACCCTTAAAATCCCTTACTATCCCTTACCTCAAAAGAGCAGTACTTCTGATCGGTATAAGGCTGAAGGAAACTTGCACTGATGAGTAGAAACTCACAGTGTATCTAAATACTCACAAAATATACTCAATAATCTAGAGAGAGAAAGAGAGAAAACTTATGAATTCTGGTGTGATTTTCAATTCTAACTTAGCCCTCTATTTATAGGAAAATGTTAGCACGCCGAATCAGACTTAACCTGTAACCTGATGGCTTTACCTGCTACTATTCCCACCCACCACATTTGAATAAAAATCTCAGCATATTTTTTCACCAACCAAGAGTGGGGCCCACCAATTCTAGAATTTTCCACCAAAATGATAAATTCCGAAACTTCAACAATTTCTGAACCAGTCATCTCGTAAAATTCATAACAAATCATACGTTCATTTTTAACGGCTCAAAATTTGTGGACATATACTCAACTTATATATATATAACATATCCAAAAATTACCACGATCCAACGGTCGGATTTAAAATTATAACCCTCACAAAATATCTCAAAAACCCTAATTTGATTTTTAATACCTCCATTCCGATAAAAATACTGATAAAACCTCAACATTAACTCCTTCATTTTTAACCACAAAAATATATCCCTCATTTATATCCACATAAAATAAATATTTTCTTATCATATGAATCAATAATTAATTATTCACAAATAATATTACAGAATCACATTTATGACAACCAGGCCGTTCCCAGGAAAGATGGGGCTTTCCAATAAGAATTTCTCCTTACTGGCGCGCAATTAGATGACCAAACCTCTCATCAGACAGAACTTTCTAGACATTGCCAATAATGTTATCTAATAATATTATTCAAATAATATGAATTATTGATCTGATAATGGAAAATACTATGCAGTGACAATTATTGAAACAACAATAATATAAAATATCAACGCAGCAATTATTGAATCAATAAAATAAAATATTGAACAGTAACTACTGTAACAATTATTGAGTAGTGACTTCTTACGTAAGAATGAATAATTCAACAATACTGTGCAATACCGTGTGCTACTGTGCAACTACGCGTATTACTGTATTTTAACCACCAGGTATTCTAACAGTGTTAACGGTAACAACTACGCCGTTATTTATAAAAACTCAATTTTGTCGTTTTCTTCATCCAATCGCTTTCTGTTATGGGGCCCACAAATAGCTGCGCCGTCGTACGAATATTCCCCGACAGAAAGAATATTCCACGACCAAACGAATATTCTCCGACAAAATGAATATTTTATAACCATTTGCTTATTTTGAAAAATATTCATATATCACCCTTAACTTTAATATTTATCAATTTAACCATTTACTGAATAGTAATTATAAGAAAAATTGAATACTTTTATTTCATAAAATTCGGGCTCTTACAATCTCCCATCCTTATGAAATTTCGTCCCCGAAATTTACGTACCTGGTATTTCGAAGAGTTGAGAATACCTTGCTTCCATTTCAGATTCTATCTCTCAGATCATCATGATTTCTCCATTGCTCATCTCCCATGATAACTGCATTTGGGTTCCTCATTTGTTGGGAAGTCATGACAACCGTCATCCCTCGAACTACTCGGCTTTGACTTGTCTAGAGCAGCATTTGGCGTCATCATTACCGTTGGAATATACTTTTCTATAGAACATATTCCTCCCTCAATTGCCTCTTCGTACTCCTCATTCATGATCTGAATCATCAATCTTTGATCCATATCGGATTCAGGTTGACCGCTATGTACAGGGTAATTCAAAACTCGATGTTGGGTTCTCCCAATTGCTTTCCAAAAAGAGAAATTTATATCATCTATTTTAGCCTTCTTAGATCGAACATCTCTTTCCACAATATCTACGTGTCGTGCGGCTTTTGCCCATGCATCACTTATTCTCACTCGTTCAGTTTTTTCTTCTTTCAGCTCAGATTCCATTTTTATCATCTTATACTCTGCCAAAGAATGCTTCTGTTCAAGCATCACATATCGGGTAACACAAGCTTGAATTGTTGCATCCTTTTGTTCCACGACCGCCTGTCGTTCTTCTACCTGCTCTTCTAACTCATGAATACGATTTTGAAATTCTACATTTTGATCATATAATACATCTAATAAACTCTCCTCAGGTACTTCTTCTTCCTCTTCTTCCTCAGTCTCAGATGTTACCTCTGCGACTATCTCGGGTGCAACTATCAATTCTTCACTCACCACATGAATATCTCTAATTCCTTCATCGTCTGACATCACATTATCACGGTTAGTGATTAGAGGTATCCCCACAGTCTCATTCACTCCATTGTTAGCATTCTCAGCTGCCATTCTCAAATACTGCCATAAAACAAGGGTTAATTAAACAAATTAACATATCACATAATATCCCGATATTATGACTGACCAACAAATAAGCTTAGGTAGGACACACTAGCGAAGGGTTTACTCATCTCTCCCCTCCTAGTTATATTCCCCGATCTCCGCCAGAGATCATATCCCTAAGCTCTGATACCAACTGTGACGACCTCAAAATAGGTCCATTCCATCCAACCCATTCTGAGCCGCCAAATACATGGTACAGAAAACAACTACAACTTTATTACAACAATTGTCATGCAAAATACAACAACACATATACTGTGAGTTTTAATACCAATTGTGACTCATGTCCCAACTATGGACATCACCTCACAATGACACCTTACATAAAGGTATAGTCAAAAACTATTTTAGAAATTAGAATCTTTGGGAAGTGCTCAAGAAAACCTTCGTACATGGGAGACCATGCTTCTAGGTTGTGATAGATATCATATGGCCACAGAATTATCCTTGGTTGACCCAATATACCCAAAAGAAAAATGAGAAGATTACTATCATATTCTTCCCAATGGTGAGTCTTCTCTTGACTTATCATTATCTCCACTGTCTCTAATTGAGAATTATACTTCAAACAAACACCAAGATTATATAGGTAGTGCTCGTAAATATACTCAGCAAGTGGATGAGCACAACCCTGTCTTATGATGATACGAGGTTGTATGTCATTAGACATCTTGTATGATAGTGACAAAACACCCTTCCAACGTTGGGTTCGCCTCACCCTATTTTCTTCACCAAATATAACTACTAAATGATGACCACCGTTCTATTCCCCTGTTACCCCCGCTCGACCCAGCTACACTCTTATTACCTGAAAAGAATTGTGAAGCAAAAGGGTGAGCACAACTAGCTCAGTAAAGAATATCATGACTAAAGATAATTAAATTATCAATAGCCTTCATCAAAAATAAATCAGAGATTTAGAACATCTGGTAAATGATAAAAATTTCAACCATAGTTGCAGCGGAACAAGCAATCCATTAGAAGAGTCAAATAGACTATAAAGTCTATTATCTTCTCTATGTTAAAAATCTACCAACAATGTTTTATCCTTGTAACATCAATCAACAATTCTGGTCCACAATCATATGAATAACTCATAATCATAACTGTAGTTCTAAATTCCTCTTCTCATCCAGGACGAAGATAATTTTTATCACCTATCTTTACCTGAAACATCAAAGATCATGGTTACACCAAATCACATTTCCTGTTCATAATCATACTAATAACTTAATCTTTGCACTACGGCAAAAGATATTCATTTGTATCACCAGTTGGTCATGTTCATCTCAACATCTGTTCATCTTTGCACTACTGGCCAAAGATATTCAACAACATGTCATCTTTGCACTACGGGCCAAAGATATTCATCAACAATTCATCTTTGCACTACAAGCCAAAGATATTCCTCAACAGTTCATATTTGCACTACGGCCAAATATATTCATCAACAGTTCATATTTGCACTACAGGCCAAATATATTAATATCTCAAAGAAATATATAATCATTTCAGAATTTATACAAACAATAATTATAACCATGTTGATCAATTCACCTTTGCACTTAAGCTAAAGATATTCACTTATAAATTCAATGGTCATGATCATGCCAGTCAATAATTCAACTTTGCACTACTGGCCAAAGAGAACCCAAAGTCATGATCATACCAATAATCTACCCATCTTTACACTCAAGTGAAAGAGAATTTCAACATCAGGGTTATAAAAATGTTATATATAATAATAAAATAATATGATCAACATATAGTTTTAATCTCAAGAGTAATATTCGTAAATCAACTATAATTTGGTTAGAAAAAGAAACCAATTTTTTTTCGTGAATAGTAACTCGTGAATAGTAACTCATGAATAGTAACTTGTGAATAGTAACTCGACACAAAAAGGTAGAAATTCAATAATAAAATACATACCAATATTTTGGTATAATGATATTGAAAGAATAATATTTCTTAAGCTTATAAACAATTTATTTAAATTGTTTACACTTTACTAATTAATGCATTTAATCATCATAAAATGCCAACTCTTAAGATTTCATCATCAATAACCAAAATTCTCATCAAAAATATGCATATACCTCATATAGGATTCTCAAGCCATAAAATCCTATTTTCTAATTTTCTTACTTCACATAACATATTTAATTCATTTTCTCATAACTAGTCCATTTTCATGAAAAATACCAAATCAGTTCTAAAAATATTTATTTTCTGGGATTTAGCATAATATAGTCCCATATTGAACATATATTTTTCTCAGAATTTTTAAAACTCATTTACTATTTTTCATATGGCCAAAACCGCCGAATATTTAGACATTTATCATAAATTGTACTTTTATCCAAAAATTCTAAAATTCACAGAGTACACTGATATTATATAGATATACTTCTAATAAAAATTTCATCAATTTTGGAGTTAACCACAAGGAGTTATAAGCGGTTACTTTTAAAATAGTCTTTTTCCGTAAAATTTATAACTCTTAATCTATACAACCAAAAATCACTATTTTTGGACACAATTAATAAAACTCATCAAAATAGTATTTCAAATTTTTCCAGAATTCTTGAAGGTCAGAAAAATTACGAAATTGAAAAACATAACAACCCTTAAAATCCCTTACTATCCCTTACCTCAAAAGAGCAGTACTTCTGATCGGTATAAGGCTGAAGGAAACTTGCACTGATGAATAGAAACTCACAGTGTATCTAAATACTCACAAAATACACTCAATAATCTAGAGAGAGAAAGAGAGAAAACTTATGAATTCTGGTGTGATTTTCAATTCTAACTTAGCCCTCTATTTATAGGAAAATGTTAGCACGCCGAATCAGACTTAACCTGTAACCTGATGGCTTTACCTGCTATTATTCCCACCCACCACATTTGAATGAAAGTCTCAGTACATTTTTTCACCAACCAAGAGTGGGGCCCACCAATTCTAGAATTTTCCACCAAAATGATAAATTCCGAAACTTCAATAATTTCTGAACCAGTCATCTCGTAAAATTCATAACAAATCATACGTTCATTTTTAACGGTTCAAAATTTGTGGACATATACTCAACTTATATATATATATATATATATAACATATCCAAAAATTACCACGATCCAACGGTCGGATTTAAAATTATAACCCTCACAAAATATCTCAAAAATCCTAATTTGATTTTCAATACCTCCATTCCGATAAAAATACTGATAAAACCTCAACATTAACTCCTTCATTTTTAACCACAAAAATATATCCCTCATTTATATCCACATAAAATAAATATTTCCTTATCATATGAATCAATAATTAATTATTCACAAATAATATTACAGAATCACATTTATGACAACCAGGCCGTTCCCAGGAAAGATGGGGCTTTCCAATAAGAATTTCTCCTTACTGGCGCGCAATTAGATGACCAAACCTCTCCTCAGACAGAACTTTCTAGACATTGCCAATAATGTTATCTAATAATATTATTCAAATAATATGAATTATTGATCTGATAATGGAAAATACTATGCAGTAACAATTATTGAAACAACAATAATATAAAATATCAACGCAGCAATTATTGAATCAATAAAATAAAATATTGAACAGTAACTACTGTAACAATTATTGAGTAGTGCCTTCTTACGTAAGAATGAATAATTCAACAATACTGTGCAATACCGTGTGCTACTGTGCAACTACGCGTATTACTGTATTTTAACCACCAGGTATTCCAACAGTGTTAACGGTAACAACTTCGCCGTTATTTATAAAAACTCAATTTTGTCGTTTTCTTCATCCAATCGCTTTCTGTTATGGGGCCCACAAATAGCTGCGCCGTCGTACGAATATTCCCCGACAGAAAGAATATTCCACGACCAAACGAATATTCTCCGACAAAATGAATATTTTATAACCATTTGCTTATTTTGAAAAATATTCATATATCACCCTCAACTTTAACATTTATCAATTTAACCATTTACTGAATAGTAATTATAAGAAAAATTGAATACTTTTATTTCATAAAATTCGGGCTCTTACAATCTCCCATCCTTATGAAATTTCGTCCCCGAAATTTGCGTACCTGGTATTTCGAAGAGTTGAGAATACCTTGCTTCCATTTCAGATTCTATCTCTCAGATCATCATGATTTCTCCATTGCTCATCTCCCATAATAACTGCATTTGGGTTCCTCATTTGTTGGGAAGTCATGACAACCGTCATCCCTCGAACTACTCGGCTTTGACTTGTCTAGAGCAGCATTTGGCGTCATCATTACCGTTGGAATATACTTTTCTATAGAACATATTCCTCCCTCAATTGCCTCTTCGTACTCCTCATTCATGATCTGAATCATCAATCTTCGATCCATATCGGATTCAGGTTGACCGCTATGTACAGGGTAATTCAAAACTCGATGTTGGGTTCTCCCAATTGCTTTCCAAAAAGAGAAATTCATATCATCTATTTTAGCCTTCTTAGATCGAACATCTCTTTCCACAATATCTACGTGTCGTGCGGCTTTTGCCCATGCATCACTTATTCTCACTCGTTCAGTTTTTTCTTCTTTCAGCTCAGATTCTATTTTTATCATCTTATACTCTGCCAAAGAATGCTTCTGTTCAAGCATCACATATCGGGTAACACAAGCTTGAATTGTTGCATCCTTTTGTTCCACGACCGCCAGTCGTTCTTCTGCCTGCTCTTCTAACTCATGAATACGATTTTGAAATTCTACATTTTGATCATATAATACCTCTAATAAACTCTCCTCAGGTACTTCTTCTTCCTCTTCTTCCTCAGTCTCAGTTGTTACCTCTGCGACTATCTCGGGTGCAACTATCAATTCTTCACTCACCACATGGATATCTCTAATTCATTCTTCGTCTGACATCACATTATCACGGTTAGTGATTAGAGGTATCCCCACAGTCTCATTCACTCCATTGTTAGCATTCTCAGCTGCCATTCTCAAATACTGCCATAAAACAAGGGTTAATTAAACAAATTAACATATCACATATTATCCCGATATTATGACTGACCAACAAATAAGCTTAGGTAGGACACACTAGCGAAGGGTTTACTCATCTCTCCCCTCCTAGTTGTATTCCCCGATCTCCGCCAGAGATCATATCCCTAAGCTCTGATACCAACTGTGACGACCCCAAAATAGGTCCATTCCATCCAACCCATTCTGAGTCGCCAAAAACATGGTACAGAAAACAACTACAACTTTATTACAACAATTGTCGTGTAAAATACAACAACACATATACTGTGAGTTTTAATACGAACTGGGACTCATGTCCCAACTATGGACATCACCTCACAATGACACCTTACATAAAGGTATAGTCAAAAACTATTTTAGAAATTAGAATCTTTGGGAAGTGCTCAAGAAAACCTTCGTACATGGGAGACCATGCTTCTAGGTTGTGATAGATATCATATGGCCACAGAATTATCCTTGGTTGACCCAATATACCCCAAAGAAAAATGAGAAGATTACTATCATATTCTTCCCAATGGTGAGTCTTCTCTTGACTTATCATTATCTCCACTGTCTCTAATTGAGAATTATACTTCAAACAAACACCAAGATTATATAGGTAGTGCTCGTAAATATACTCAGCAAGTGGATGAGCACAACCCTGTCTTATGATGATACGAGGTTGTATGTCATTAGACATCTTGTATGATAGTGACAAAACACCCTTCCAACGTTGGGTTCGCCTCACCCTATTTTCTTCACCAAATATAACTACTAAATGATGACCACCGTTCTATTCCCCTGTTACCCCCGCTCGACCCAGCTACACTCTTATTACCTGAAAGGAATTGTGAAGCAAAAGGGTGAGCACAACTAGCTCAGTAAAGAATATCATGACTAAAGATAATTAAATTATCAATAGCCTTCATCAATAATAAATCAGAGATTTAGAACATATGGTAAATGATAAAAATTTCAACCATAGTTGCAGCGGAACGAGCAATCCATTAGAAGAGTCAAATAGACTATAAAGTCTATTATCTTCTTCATGTTAAAAATCCACCAACAATGTTTTATCCCTGTAACATCAATCAACAATTCTGGTCCACAATCATATGAATAACTCATAATCATAACTGTAGTTCTAAATTCCTCTTCTCATCCAGGACGAAGATAATTTTTATCACCTATCTTTACCTGAAACATCAAAGATCATGGTTACACCAAATCACATTTCCTGTTCATAATCATACTAATAACTTCATCTTTGCACTACGGCCAAAGATATTCATTTGTATCACCAGTTGGTCATGTTCATCTCAACATCTGTTCATCTTTGCACTACTGGCCAAAGATATTCAACAACATGTCATCTTTGCACTACGGGCCAAAGATATTCATCAACAATTCATCTTTGCACTACAGGCCAAAGATATTCCTCAACAGTTCATATTTGCACTACGGCCAAATATATTCATCAACAGTTCATATTTGCACTACAGGCCAAATATATTAATATCTCAAAGAAATATATAATCATTTCAGAATTTATACAAACAATAATTATAACCATGTTGATCAATTCACCTTTGCACTTAAGCTAAAGATATTCACTTATAAATTTAATGGTCATGATCATACCAGTCAACGATTCAACTTTGTACTACTGGCCAAAGAGAACCCAAAGTCATGATCATACCAATAATCTACCCATCTTTACACTCAAGTGAAAGAGAATTTCAACATCAGGGTTATAAAAATGTTATATATAATAATAAAATAATATGATATACATATAGTTTTAATCTCAAGAGTAATATTCGTAAATCAACTATAATTTGGTTAGAAAAAGAAACCAATTTTTTTTCGTGAATAGTAACTCGTGAATAGTAACTCATAAATAGTAACTCGTGAATAGTAACTCGACACAAAAAGGTAAAAATTCCACAATAAAATACATACCAATATTTTGATATAATGATATTGAAAGAATAATATTTCTTAAGCTTATAAACAATTTATTTAAATTGTTTACACTTTACTAATTAATGCATTTAATCATCATAAAATGCCAACTCTTAAGATTTCATCATCAATAACCAAAATTCTCATAAAAAATCTGCATATACCTCATATAGGATTCTCAAGCCATAAAATCCTATTTTCTAATTTTCTTACTTCACATAATATATTTAATTCATTTTCTCATAACTAGTCTATTTTCATGAAAAATACCAAATCAGTTCTAAAAATATTTCTTTTCTGGGATTTAGCAGAATATAGTCCCATATTGAACATATATTTTTCTCAGAATTTTTAAAACTCATTTACTATTTTTTATATGGCCAAAACTGCCGAATATTTAGACATTTATCATAAATTGCACTTTTATCCAAAAATTCTGAAATTCACAGAGTACACTGATATTATATAGATATACTTTTAATAAAAATTTCATCAATTTTGGAGTTAACCACAAGGAGTTATAAGCGGTTACTTTTAAAATAGTTTTTTCCCGTAAAATTTATAACTCTTAATCTATACATCCAAAAATCACTATTTTTGGACACAATCAATAAAACTCATCAAAATAGCATTTCAAATTTTTTCAGAATTCTTGAAGGTCAGAAAAATTACGAAACTGAAAAATATAACAACCCTTAAAATCCCTTACTATCCCTTACCTCAAAAGAGCAGTACTTCTGATCGGTATAAGGCTGAAGGAAACTTGCACTGATGAATAGAAACTCACAGTGTATCTAAATACTCACAAAATATACTCAATAATCTAGAGAGAGAAAGAGAGAAAACTTATGAATTCTGTTGTGATTTTTAATTCTAACTTAGCCCTCTATTTATAGGAAAATGTTAGCACGCCGAATCAGACTTAACCTGTAACCTGATGTCTTTACCTGCTACTATTCCCACCCACCACATTTGAATAAAAATCTCAGCATATTTTTTCACCAACCAAGAGTGGGGCCCACCAATTCTAGAATTTTCCACCAAAATGATAAATTCTGAAACTTCAACAATTTCTGAACCAGTCATCTCGTAAAATTCATAACAAATCATACGTTCATTTTTAACGGTTCAAAATTTGTGGACATATACTCAACTATATATATATATATATATATATATATATATATATATATATATATATATATATATATATAACATATCCAAAAATTACCACGATCCAACGGTCGGATTTAAAATTATAACCCTCACAAAATATCTCAAAAATCCTAATTTGATTTTCAATACCTCCATTCCGATAAAAATACTGATAAAACCTCAACATTAACTCCTTCATTTTTAACCACAAAAATATATCCCTCATTTATATCCACATAAAATAAATATTTCCTTATCATATGAATCAATAATTAATTATTCACAAATAATATTACAGAATCACATTTATGACAACCAGGCCGTTCCCAGGAAAGATGGGGCTTTCCAATAAGAATTTCTCCTTACTGGCGCGCAATTAGATGACCAAACCTCTCCTCAGACAGAACTTTCTAGACATTGCCAATAATGTTATCTAATAATATTATTCAAATAATATGAATTATTGATCTGATAATGGAAAATACTATGCAGTAACAATTATTGAAACAATAATAATATAAAATATCAACGCAGTAATTATTGAATCAATAAAATAAAATATTGAACAGTAACTACTGTAACAATTATTGAGTAGTGCCTTCTTACGTAAGAATGAATAATTCAACAATACTGTGCAATACCGTGTGCTACTGTGCAACTACGCGTATTACTGTATTTTAACCACCAGGTATTCCAACAGTGTTAACGGTAACAACTTCGCCGTTATTTATAAAAACTCAATTTTGTCGTTTTCTTCAGCCAATCGCTTTCCGTTATGGGGTCCACAAATAGCTGCGCCGTCGTACGAATATTCCCCGACAGAAAGAATATTCCACGACCAAACGAATATTCTCCGACAAAATGAATATTTTATAACCATTTGCTTATTTTGAAAAATATTCATATATCACCCTTAACTTTAACATTTATCAATTTAACCATTTACTGAATAGTAATTATAAGAAATATTGAATACTTTTATTTCATAAAATTCGGGGTCTTACAATATATATATATATATATATATATATATATATATATATATATATATATATATTGTATTAGTATATATATATTTATATATATAATATTAAGTAATTATGATTCAGGAACTAAACATACCACGTGAATCATATGAATTAAGTAACATAAATAGTATATATTATATATATAATATCCTAGTTACCGAAGTAACCATACTGATTCGCGAATTTATTTATTTTTAAATAAATTTTATACAACAAAATTATGCCCAATTAAATTGTTCTAAATACATATCAATATATATATATATATATATATATTAAAATAATTAATAATTTGCATAAAGGTTTGGCTCTGATACCATTGTTAGGTTTGTAAGATTCATGAACGTAATAAAATTGCACAAAGTAAGCGAAAACATGATAAAATAGAGTTTTAAAATTTTACAAATCATATACCCGAATCATCCTTTATGCACAATTATTAATTAAACAAAAATATGAAGAACAAGAATCGTACCCCTGAAGATTCGAGCTTCCTCAGGTACAAGTTCACATCTAATCTTTTTCGTGTTTAAGTTGAATCCATCAGGTTTGGTTCCTTCCTTTGATCAACGTTAGCCACCCAAGTGTTTGGCATCTAGAGGTAATCCACCAAGGAAGAATAAAGATTCAAGAAGATGGGTGTTTGGTAAAATCCTAAATATTCTATCTCTCATAGAAAATGGTGTACTCTCCCAACTATTGAAATTACGTCTGTTGTGAAAAAGTCAACCACCATCACCCATAGTAAGACTCCTCTTATTTATAGATGTGGGCAACCCTCCTTAATAATTAAGGAATTAGGTTTTATTTTAATTAATTAAACTCCTTTAATTAATTATGATCCCAATCTTATTAGGAATAATTAATTAAAATCTTTTAATTAATTAGCCTCCTAATCTTATTAGGAATAAATTAGAGTACTTATATTAAATTAATTTCTAACTCTTTAGAAATTAAAATAATAATAATTGTAATAATATTAATAAGACTCTCTCTTATTAATTTATATATTTAATATTTTCAAAATATTAAATAATAAATATTAAGCTATTTAATTTATTCTATCACCATAGATTAAATTAAATACACTTAACATATTATTACTATTATGCTATTAACTTCTTAAATAATTATTCTTCCTTTTATGGTGTGACCCTTTAGGTTCTCCATATTAAACCGGTTGTGAATAGATCAATTAGAACAATTTTAATCTTATTTAAATAAATAAATTAAACTATTAATTTATTTAAATAAATAATACTTATTCTACAATAGGGATAAGCCTCCCTAGCGATTAACGACTTTTCAGATAATATAGATTTCAACATTAATCATAAAAGAACCTTTGAGTAAATAGCTACTGTACAATTCAATCCTTCCACCATATAATGTCCCAATTAAATATAAGACATGGAATTACTGTCAAGTCTTATTTTATTTAATTATATGTATTTCGACTCTTAAATGCACAACTCCAAATAATATAAATTAGAAACTCCTTTCTAATTTTATTCTGCCTTGGCCAAGGACTACTGGGTTATTATTTATCGAATCACATATGACATTTCTATTCTTTTACTAGAAGCGGTAGATTCTTTATTGATCATACATTATCTCCATGTACAACTTATTATACCAAAGCATACCCTTTGATATACCCTAAGGGTCTTAAGGAATAAGTCAAAGCATAACTCATCATACACAAGATACTATGATGATTTCAAGTCCAAGGATCACTTGTACTACTATCACTACAGGAATTTCTATTGACAGGCAAGTAAAATTCCATTAGGTATTCCTTAGCGAGCCACGTTCAGTGAACTTATTCTCTAATAAGCACCTACATACTTGCTTTAATGTCTACACAAAAATAATTATGAGATCAATCATCCTTATCCAATGAGTAAGCAACGTATGTACCAATCTATCCGGATTCACTAATCTCCTATTTAGTAATCCAACAATTGGGAACTATTTTAATTTTAAGCTTTCTAAGAATTTAGATCTCATTCGAATGATCATCATCATTATTCTAAAAGCATTGCTTAAAACTATGCGTTTATCACATATTATAAAGCAGCATCTTGTAAATAATTAAAAGCCTTTAATAAATTAATACTTTTTATTAATAAATGAATAAGATTGTTATAAAGTATATGCTTTATCATCAAACATGATTGGCTTGTGTGCATACTACTTTCAGAGTTTATTCGTAGACTTCTTCATCTTAGCCTTTTCTAGCCATTTGGACAACTAATCAATCAGTAAGGCCCCAAAATTCATATGCTGCTTCATGATAATTGTAGTCACGAGTCTCAGTTGCAGATTGCTAATAATATCGTGTGTAGTGTCTTTGCATAGGATATATTTTCTAGTAATCTCGGTAAGAAATTCAAACTCCTCAGGAAACTCCTTTGTCTTCATATCTTTCAAATTTGCATTTCTCTTGTAGCGCATTAACTTCTTGCCTTCTTCAACATCGACGTCCTCGAGATTTATCAGACCTTGGTCAGGAAACCCTAGACATTGGTTGATATATGATGTTCTTATCTTCAAACTTACTCCTTTAATTTTTGAAGATAGAAGCCCAGAATCTATTGTTGCATTTGAATAAAGTTCCTTCACCAAATCGATATAGATAACTCGCCAATTTTCCATTTTTAAGAGTTCAAAGTATGTGGGTATTCTATTTCAGGGATCTTACAAGAGATATTTGAAGGCGATTTGGGTGGAGCTCGAGGTTTAATGGATTTTGGCTTTGAAGAGGATTTAGGGTTCGAAAAGGGAGGGAGAGGAGGTCGATAACCTTTAATAGTTGTTTGGAGGTTTTTTGAATTTGTCTTTATGACTGTACCCCCTGACTCTGCAGAAGCTGTGACGTGTCAGAAAGCCATTGGTTACACGATGCCCAAAAAGAAACTGTAGCTCCCCATAAACTGATCAGTTTTTCAGTTTTGATTTTTCTTTTAAGAATATGACCATTACTACCATTGGTTGACCGTTGACTTCTCCAGTTCGTAGAGTAGCTTGGTGAGATAGCTATAGACTCTACGATTTTCTTTGTCACCTCAACAATCGTCTTTTGTGACTATGCTTCAGTAAATGATTCGTTATTAATATCCAACTGGGAGTTGCATGGTTCATCAACAGCTTGACCTCTTCATATACTCCGCATGAGTTCTTGCATTGCATTCTATTTCATCTCATCTTCTGGGTTAAGGAAGCTCAGAAAAGGCTGGCCTCTTAGCATAAAACTTAGGGCTAGGTTTGTCTCTGAGGTGCTTATCAGAAGAGAGACTGTATAGACTTGGTGGTAAGAATGTCATCACGACAGGCCTTTTTGCCAAAGTTTATTTGCCAACTTTGGAAGTACTTTGATATTGGCATTAGTCAGTGGAAGAGGGTGAAGTGCTTTCATCTCCTTCATTTGTATGGATAGGAGAGTGTGTTCAGAAAAGTACTGCAATAGCAGAGTTAGTATACTTATACTCTACAATCAAGATGTTGATAGTAGGAACTCTACGATTGAGATGGTGAGACTAGCTTGATTATCAGTCGTAAAGTTTAGAGACTCTAAGACCGGGAATGAAAATTTATTTGGTTCATCAGCTACAGAGTTTTGGGACTCTGTTACTGGGAGAGGGCTTGTTTAGATAAATCGAAGTTTCAACTCAAGGATCATTGAAGCTTCTCTCAATACCTGAAGAATTGTAGGTGGATAGTTCATCATGTAGCCTTGTCAGATGAAGTACCTTTCATTTTAAGAACTTAAGATGAGTAGCTAATGGTCAACTTTTGGAGAATTCTTGGTTTAGTACTTTTGAATGTTCGTTGCTAATTCAAAAGGCTTCGTAGTAGAGAACTGGTGCTTTGTGAAATGGTCATCAGAGATGTAAGGAAGGTTAAACTTTCTTCTGAGCTCATATCTAAATATAGCAATGAATTCCACTTCTGCTTCTCCTTAAGTTTCTTCATCATGTAACTTCATGGTCTTTATATCCTTAGTTATTCTTGCCTTTGCATCAGGTTCAGCTGCCTTCATTGTTTAAGAGATTTAAAGGATTTAGCTTCAATGTGTTCATCCTTAATCTGAGCATTGTTAAACTTTAGGATACTATTGCTCCCCCATAGTTGATACCTCCGTATATGATCTATCTTCTGTATATAGATCTTTGCAAGGTTACCTTGCACTTCTCCTTCTAGCTGGAATCTTCTGAACTGATCTGATATCTTCATGATTAAATCAGTTTTATTGGATAGTAGAGTACTTTCTTTAGGGCTGGTCACTCCACGATTTGCTGACCAGTCACTACGAGCGTAGGTTCAATCATTCAGACTTTCAGTATCTTCCATACTCGTAAAGTTTCCACTCTACGATTCATAATTCATCACTATTGGCAGATGATTATAGATGTAATCTTCCTTTTTGGTTCTCTTGAGCTGAAATGCTTTGCATGGATGAGCTTGTACGGTCTTCAATTTCTTGTTATGAACTTCATGCTTCCTTGAATGATCTTGAATGGGAGCTTAGCTGAGGGATTTTGATGTTGCAACTTGGTAGGAACTTGGTAACTAAGCTTCAGCCTTTTTTAGTCAAGGTCAGATATCATTAGGTACCTGCAGGTTATATGATTTTCTATTTTGGTACCCATTTCAATTTAGGTCCTGCTAGGTTAGTTTTGACAAAAGCTTTTGTCATTCAAACTTTTTGGATTTCCAATATACATGGAAGTTATCATTAATAATCATGAAGCATGTACACATGTAAATGATTACAGTTATTAAACATGATTATGAGCGTGTGTATGATTTAAGCAATCTTGACATGTTAAATTTTTCTTTTGGTTTAATCACCTTTTTGCTTTTACTATGTCCCTAGATTTTGAACTTTCATAGAGTGAGGATCAGTTCTATAGATTACATCTAGTTGATTTGTAGATTTGATTAGTCTCCAAGAACCTTCAAGATACAACTGTAGTTTTGATCATACTCTATGTTTTGTCAAAATCACAGAACATTGATTTGTATGAATTTCCATACACACCAACCCATTAGCAAATGTTGAGTAACTTAGTATGCTTAGATTATTCTTAACTTAAGGTATACATCAGATATCTACCAAATGAAATATTTTCAACCTCAACCATAGATGGAGAGGGTTTTTTTTTTGGCGAGTGGTGTTCAGCTTCAATATGATGAGTGTATATTTTGATAAGGATACATACCTTGCTACTGTCAGTCTCTTAACAGTTGGTTGTTCTATTTATTTGCATAATGATATGAGGCATTGATGAATATAACTTTGTATAATCAATACTGACAACATTTGTTGTTCAATGTGACTTTAGATTAGTCAAGCAGAGTCTTTCAATCATGATCAGATGAAGATCTTGACACCTCAAATTCTTTGAAGCTCTTGAACCTCAAGGTTCAGATTCATGGATCTTGTCAATTTTGTATTTGACAAGTTCCTCTAACTCCTTCATTGGAAATGTAGCACATAGTTTGTTTAGGCGTATTATCTTCCTGAACTTTGAACAAAAAGTTCTCAGATCTACATCTAGACTTTTTGTCTGTGGGTTGTAAACTACTGATTAACTGTAGATTTTGCTAGATTGGCCTGATAGCAATTTCATGTAAGAAAGAGGGCCAATCTGGATTGCATCTGGTGGATATACACATTTATCTGCACATACAATTTTCACCTTGTGAGTTCAACTACATTCAAAAGTGACTTACAACTAATACCACGTTTAGAACTTATTTGTGCCATGGATCAAACTCAAAGCGTGAGCTTTAACATATTCGTGAGAATGCTCTGATACCAATTGTTAGTTCCCGGAGGCACACAATAGTTCTAGAAGGGGGGGTATTGAATTGATCCTTTAAAACTTTTTCTTTGTTTTCTTTTATCTTGTTAAGTGATTAATAGATAATGATTAGAGGAATAAATTCATGCACAACGGAATAGATTAAGATACCCTTCAGAAATATAGCATTAAACACAGTTCTAATGTAGAGTTAATTACAAGCAGATATTGAAGTTATAGTCCTGAATGTAAATGACACCAGAGGTTTTAAGTGATTCAGAGACTGAATGCTCTTAATCCATTTTTCTGCTTCAACAAGCAGGGATTCCACTAAGGTTTTGATCAACTTCGAATCACTAAGATTCCTTAAAGACCAGTAGCCTTGGAACACTAGTTCACTAAGAACTCTTTAAGACCAGTAGCCTTGGAAACTGTAGACTAAGCCCAATAGACTTAGAATCTCTTGTACCCTCTGGTACTCAGCAAGTCCAGCAAACTTGACTTTGGTTTAGTCACTAAGGTAGGGACCCTGGTTGCTTGGTTGTTTGCTTGTTATTTATTGTTGTTGAGCTGCTAAGATGACATTCAGCTTATTCATCTTCTGGTGCTTAGCAGCTTCTTGTGATCCATAGGCATTCAGCATTGGTATTTGATCACATCTAATGGACTACTACGACATACGTTCAGCTTATCATCTTATTAGTACTTAGCAATCTGATTTATCCCTTGGTGCTGCTGTTCTTTGTTGTTGATGCTTGTCTTCATCTGATATTCAGCATTGCACACTATCATCGTTGAGGTACTGCTAAGTCTTTATATATTAGCTTGACTTCTTTGGGTACTTAGTAGTCCTTGAACACTATTTGACTTGTGAACAGATTCGGCTTTGTATCTTCTTCTTTCTAGTTCTGTGTGTTCATGGGAAAAATAGAGTGGCTCAAGTTTCCTGCTCTCTGTTCTGCCACTCTTGTTGTTGTCTTCTTGGCCTTTCGGCTCTCAGTACAGATTCCACCTCGATGTCATACTCCTTTGTGTTGAGTGAAGCTTTTCCATTATAGGACTCTCATTCATTCTGCTTCACTCTTTTGTGGTGGCCTTACTCTCACTAAGACCTTGTCTCTGTTAAGCTCTATATGACTTTTTTCATTTCAAGTCAACATCATTCTTCTTTTGAAGCTTTAACTTTTATATAGATCCATCTGATATCTTCTCATTAGAACATAGCCGTTTGGAGTCTTTCATTGACATGCTCCCTTTTAATCTCTGCCTTATTTGCTTGTCAAGGAGCCTTTGAAATGTTTCCGTTGAAGGCATCCATTGTAGCATTTAATGCTCTAGACTTTTCTGAGCACTGATGTAGACATACAGAGTTGATGAGATAACTCCTTTTTGACTTACCTGACATATCAGTCTGCTTTATCACCTAACACATTAGAGACGTTACTTTTAGCAGGCTAGTAGGAAGTCACCCTTTTCTCTTATTTCCTCGATTTACATAAAGGATGTTTGGAAGGTATATCGGGATTCCCAATTCACAATGTTTGAATGTCAGTCTTGTAAGACCCCGAATTTTATGAAATAAAAGTATTCAATTTTTCTTATAATTACTATTCAGTAAATGGTTAAATTGATAAAAGTTTAAAGTTATGGGTGAAATATGAAATTTTTTTCAAAATAAGCAAGTGGTTATAAAATAATCATTGTTGTCGGGGAATATTCGTTTGGTCGTAGAATATTCTTTCTGTCGGGGAATATTCGTACGACGGCGCAGCTATTTGTGGGCCCCATAACGAATAACTGTCGGGTGACGATAACGACAAAAATTTAAGTTTTTACAAATAACGGCGTAGTTGTTACCGTTAACACTGTTGGAATACCCGGTGGTTAAAATACAGTAATACGCGTTATTGCACAGTAGCACACGGTATTGCACAGTATTTTTGAAATTATTGATTCTTACGTAAGAAGACACTACTCAATAATTGTTACAGTAATTACTGTTCAATATTTTATTTTATTGATTCAATAATTGCTACGTTGAAATTTTATATTATTGTTGTTCAATAATTGTTGCTGCACAGTATTTTCCATTATCAGATCAATAATTCATATTATTTGAATAGTATTATTAGATAGCATTATTGGCAATGTCTAGAAAGTTCTGTCTAAGGAGAGGTTTGGTCATCTAATTGCGCGCCAGTAAGGAGAAATTCTTATTGGAAAGCCCCCTCTTTCCTGGGAACGGCCTGGTTGTCATAAATGTGATTCTGTAATATTATTTGTGAATAATTAATTATTGATTCATATGATAAGGAAATATTTATATTATGTGGATATAAATGAGGGATATATTTTTGTGGTTAAAAATGAAGGAGTTAATGTTGAGATTTTTATCAGTATTTTTGTCGGAATGGAGGTATTAAAAATTAGGGTTTTTGAGATATTTTGCGGGGGTTATAATTTTTAATCCGACCGTTGGATCGTGGTAATTTTTGGATATGTTATACATATATAAGTTGAGTATATGCCCACAAATTTTGAACCGTTAAAAATGAACGTATGATTTATTATGAATTTTACGAGATGACTGGTTCAGAAATTGTTAAATTTTCGGAGTTTATCATTTTGGTAGAAAATTCTAGAATTGGTGGGCCCCACTTGTGGTTGGTGAAGAAATGTGCTGAATTATATTTCAAATGTGGTGGGTGGGAATAGTAGCAGGTAAAGCCATCAGGTTGCAGGTCAAACCTACCAAAATTTTCCTATAAATAGAGGGCTAAGTTAGAATTGAAAATCACACCAAAAACATAAGCTTTCTCTCTTTCTCTCTCTATATTATGAAGCATATTTTGTGAGTATTTAGATACTTTGAGAGTTGCTATTCAGTGCAAGTTTCCTTCGGCTTTACATTCCGGTCAGAAGTACTGCTGTTTTGAGGTAAGGGATTGTAAGGGATTGTAAGGGATTGTAAGGGATAGTAAGGGATTTTAAGGGTTGTTATATTTTCCAGTTTCGTAATTTTTCTGACCTTCAAAAATTCTGGAAAAATTTGAAATGATATTTTGATGAGTTTTCTTGATTGTGTCCAAAAATGGTGATTTTTGGATGTATAGATTGAGAGTTATGAATTTTATGAGAAAAGACTATTTTAAAAGTAACCGCTTATAATTCCTTGTGGTTAACTCCACAATTGATGAAATTTTTATTGGGAGTACATGTGTATGATAGAAGTATACTCTGTAAATTTCAGAATTTTTGGACAAAAGTACAATTTTTGATAAATGTCTAAATATTCGGTGGTTTTGGCCATATGAAAAATAGTAAATGAGTTTTAAAAATTCTGAGAAAAATATATGTTCACTATGGGACTATATTATGTTAAATCTCAGAAAAGAAATATTTTTGGAACGGATTTGGTATTTTTCATGAAAATAGTCTAGTTATGAGAAAATGAATTAAATATGTTATGTGAAGTAAGAAAATTAGAAAATAGGATTTTATGGCTTGAAAATCCTATATATGAGGTATATGCAGATTTTTGATGAGGGTTTTGGCTATTGATGATGAAATCTTAAGAGTTGACATTTTATGATGATTAAATGCATTAATTAGTAAAGTGTAAACAATTTAAATAAATTATTTATAAGCTTAAGAAATGTTATTCTTTCAATATCATTATACCGAAATATTGGTATAGATTTTATTGTGGAATTTCTACCTTTTTGAGTCGAGGTTACTATTCATGAGTTACTATTCACGACAAAATTGGTTTCTTTTTCTAACCAAATTATAGTTGATTTATGAATATTGCTCTTGAAATTAAATCCATGTTTTGACCATATTATTTTTATAATCATATATAACATTTTTATAACCTTGATGTTGAAATTCTCTTTCGCTTGAGTGTAAAGATGGGTAAATTATTGGTATGATCATGACTATGAGTTCTCTTTGGCCAGTAGTGCAAAGTTGAATTGTTGACTGGTATGATCATGACCATTGAATTTATAATTGAATATCTTTAGCTTAAGTGCAAAGGTGAAATGATCAACATGGTTATAATTATTGTTTATATAAATTCTTAAATGATTATATATTCTTTGAGGTATTAATATATTTGGCATGTAGTGCAAATATGAATTGTTGAGGAATATCTTTGGCCTGTAGTGCAAAGATGAATTGTAGATGAATATCTTTGGCCCGTAGTGCAAAGATGACCTGTTTTTGAATATCTTTGGCCAGTAATGCAAAGATGAACGGTTGAGGAATATCTTTGGCCTGTAGTGCAAAGATGAATTGTAGATGAATATCTTTGGCCTGTAGTGCAAAGATGGTCTGTTGATGAATATCCTTGGCCCGTAGTGCAAAGATAAACTGTTGTTGAATATCTTTGGTCGTAGTGCAAAGATGGATTTATTAGTATGATTATGAACAGGAACTGTGATTTGGTATAACCATGATCTTTGATGTTTCAGGTAAAGACATGTGATGAAAATATTCTTCGTCCTGGGTGCGAAGAAAAATTTAGAATCACAATTATGATTATGAGTTATTCATATGATTGTGGAAAGGAACTGTTGAGTGATGTTACATGGATAAAATATTGTTGGTGGATTTTTAACATGGAGAAGATAATAGACTTTATAGTCTATTTGACTCTTCTAATGGATTGCTCGTTCCGCTGCAACTATGGTTGAAATTTTTATCATTTACCATATGTTCTAAATCTCTGATTTATTATTGATGAAGGCTACTGATAATTTAATTATCTTTAGTCATGATATTCTTTACTGGGCTAGTTGTGCGCACCCTTTTACTTCACAATTCCTTTCAGGTAATAAGAGTGTAGCTGGGTCGAGCGAGGGTAACGGGGAAATAGAACAGTGGTCTCTAGCTGTGGATGTTCTCCCGAAGCAGTATAGAAAAGTTCATTTAGTAGTTATATTTGGTGAATCCAATAGGGTAAGGTGTACCCAACGTTGGAAGGGTGGTTTGCCACTATCATACAAGATGTCTAACGACATACAACCTCGTGTCATCATAAGACAGGGATGTGCTCATCCACTTGCTGAGTATATATACGAGCACTACCTATATAATCTTGGTGTTTGTTTAAAGTATAATTCTCAATTAGAGACAGTAGAGATAATGATATGTCAAGAGAAGACTCACCATTGGGAAGAATATGATAGTAATCTTCTCGTTTTTCTTTGGGGTCTATTGGGTCAACCAAGGATAATTCTGTGGCCATATGATATCTATCATAACCTAGACGCGTGGCCTCCCATGTACGAAGGTTTCCTTGAGCACTTCCCAAAGATTCTAATTTCTAAAACATTTTTTGACTATACCTTTATGTAAGGTGTTATTGTGAGGTGATATCCACGGTTGGAACATGAGTCACATTTGGTATATATTTGTATCCAAACTCACAGCATATGTGTTGTTGTATTTTGCACGACAATTGTTGTAATAAAGTTGTAGTTGTTTTCTGTACCATGTATTTGACGACTCAGAATGGGTTGGGTGGAATGAACCTATTTTGGGGTCGTTACAAGTCTTCTTTGCTTGGACATTCTCACTCCTCAAATGAATGCCCTCTATGATTCTGATGTTGATTTTCATGAACTCTTCGATTACTTGTCTGTGGAAATCGTAGGGTGACTTGACCTTGATACCTTTTATGATTTTGAGAGTGCTTAACGTTTTACCATCTTGTATATTGCTCTCACAGTCTATTCTACGATCGTGCTTGTCTTGCCTTGCTTCAAGAACTAACAAGTTGATTGACAGCCATGACACTTCGGCTTGCATATCCCTTTTGACTTGTCATGCTCAGCTTTCTTAACTTTTAGCCTTGTGATCTCTTGATCATACTCCATGGTAAGGCTGAGCACTTAAATCCTTCTTGTTTGTCCTTTGCTCACTTTGTGGTAGGTTTACCATTATCTTCGTATTTCCTTTACCAGGCTCTTCATTTCTTTGGTAAGTAATACGATCGTAGTCTTCTGATTAGCACTTGTAGAAGATTCCCTCTGAATGGATTTTCACTTCTCAATCAGCCTTGCTGATAGAGTTGGTGCTTTGATCTTCTACTTGCTTGCAGATCATTCAGAGAATGTTGTCAGATATTCTTCAAGTAGACTACATTCTTAAACTTGATTGTTCTTACCAGAGAAAGCAATCTATGCATATACTTCAGGTTTGCTTCTATAGAGAATCGTAGCGTGCTCCACGATTATGCCTTGGCTATGTAAGCATCTGGCTGACTACGACTTTGGCTCTGGTTCTGTAAATTGTGAATCTGATAGGTGACGACATATAGACTTCACGATTCAGAGTCTAGTCTATGATTCTAACTCGACAGGTGCTTAGAAGGCATCTTCTACGATTCCGAGTGCAGACTACGATTCTTAACTTGGTTCGACAGAAGCTCGGACCAACTCCACGATTCTGAGTGTGACTATCAAGACAGACTACGATTCTGAAGCAACTTCTTTGATACTCTACGATTCTGCCTTGGCTTCTGTAATCTCTCGACTGGCTCAACAGTCTACGATTCTGCTCCAATAGATTACGATTCTCCCTTGTTTTCTTGGAAGACTTGAATGACTTATGCAGAGCTCTACGATCAGATATGCCTATCTATTACACTTCAAAATAGATCAACCTAACAACTTTGATCTTTTCTTCTATACATTCATTTATAGAATGATAAACATTAAGCACTGATCAACTTAACAATTTTGATCATGTCAATCTAAGTCCTTGTCCATATTTTCCATCATCTATTAAGGACTTTACAGCTTTTATAAATGCAGACATGTTTGCATATTCATTCATTAACTTCATCGTCTTCATCATCAAATTATACTAATAAAGGAATAACATTCACATGCATATTCCTAACAATCTCCCCCTATTTGATGATGACAAAAATACTTAATGCATATGTATGAGATGAATAAATCTTAAGATACAGTGAGCTATTGTATTGCTAGAACAGGTAATATGAATGATATTAGAGAGCATTTAATTATAGATGGCAGAGCAAATCTCAATTCTGGATCTAGAGCTAACTATTACAATTAGAGATGTACCTTCTCTTTTCATGTTTGTGTCTTCTGGATCTTCTTTCTGTTGTTGCTAGTCATCTGCTTGTTCTCATGGTTCTTGCTCCCCATTAGATGATGACTTCATTGCTTCATCTCCTTTGAGCTCCCCCTCAGATGATGAGTTCTCTTCTTCTTGCTTTGCCTTCAGCTTTTCCTGCTCCTCTTTCTGGACCTTCTTCTTTGTCTCCATTCGTCTCTTCTTATGTCCTTTTGAGTGCCTCTTTTTCTCCCCCTTTTTGTCATCAATCACTTGAGAAAGATGTTTGACATTGGACATGAGCTGCTCAAGTAGGTAGGATGAATTTCCAACTTTAATTTTTAGCTCCTGCTGGCTGAGTTCTAGTTGTTGGGAAAGAGAGTGGTTGAGGGTATCTATTTTCTCAGAGAGAGACACAGTAGATTCTTAATTTTTCTTCTGAAGTAGCAGGGCTTCTTTCCTCTGTTGCTCGATAGATTCCAAATAAATTTGATCTCTCTAATGAAGCCTGCTGGATATATCAGAGATGGTTGCTTGAAGCTTCTTGTGGAACTCAATGTCCTCTCCTTCTGACAAGCTCTTTGCTTCCTCAGCAATATTGGAAAAAATTTCAGCCAATTCTTTAGAGTTTTTCAATAACTCAGAGTCTTGAGAGATTTGGGCAGTTTGTTTGAGTTTCTCATTTTTGTTAATGTTTTCAAAGGCAGTGAGAATGTTAAAGAAATCATTGTTGGATGAAAGGGGAATATCAGAGGGTATATTGGGATATAAGCTTGGAGTACTGAGAGTGGGGTTTGATGTTTGGGTATCAGGATGAGCTTGATTACTTGCAATCGCAGAGTATGAGACTTCTACGATTGTGGGTTTTTGTGTAACCTTTCTACTATCTTGATTTTCTAAGAGATAGTTGGGAATGTAGACATTTTCAGCATAACGGTAGATTCTGTAATGAGGGAAATTCGTGATCAGCTTTGTGTGAAATGTCTTGACCCTTGGGAAGTTCTGATAGACCAACTCCAAATTAGGAAAGTATGAATAACACCAGCTGATGTAACTTTCATCTCCAGTAGTATAAGCCTTTAGCCAGGGCATCCATGGGTAGAACCATTTTATCAGAAGATTATTAGGATTGTACAGTATTGTTGTACGATCTAGATCCATATCTTAAAAATTGTTGAACAGTTCTTCTGTAGACATCGTCACTATTTTGAGTCGTTCATTCCCATGATTTATCCATCTTCATGGTATCACATTTCGTGGTTCATTACTGACTTCCACCACTATTCTTCTACGATTTGTTGCTGGAGATGGAATATGATAATCTGCTAATTCCTGATCTGCAGAGCTGGAGTCTGTCCCCATCTCTTCATTTTCTGACTTTGAGCTTGAATTATGCAGGGTCATTTCAACCGATTCATTAGTGGATCCTTCTAACTGATTTTCATCACTTGTTCCTTATGTAGTATCCTTTTCAGAACTGTCTAACTCAGTAGTCATTCTTTGCTCTTTAGTTTTCAAAATCTCTTCCGTTTCACCTTCATCTTCTTCTTCTAACTTGGGTTCATTTGCAGTTGCAGTCTCTTTACTTTCACTGCTGGAGCTGTTAGAAATCATCCTCTTTTTGCCTTTGAAGTCTTCTCTTATAGACTCAAGTTTATCATCTTCATCATTACCACTGAGGTTAATCACTTTTGATAAAGAGCCTCCTTCTTTCTTCTAGTTTGTTCTTAGAAGTACTCGGTTACTCTTTCTTCTCCTTGGGGGTGCAGCAGTAGGTGCTTTTTCCTTTCCTGATTCATATTCCTTTTTATCAATAGAGAGACTGCTTTGTGGAACTTCTATTGACTTCTTCACAAACTTAGCTCTCTTCTTGGTTGGCTTTGCTGGAGTAGCCACTGGAGATGCAGAATCATCAAATTGAGATGTCTTGCTTTCCATTACTCTTTCCTTCCTCTTCTTTCTAGTACCCTTATTGTTGCTGCCAGATGTCTTTAGCCTCTTATTCTACATGGGATTTTTCTTCCAATTGTCAAACAGTTTTGGAGACATGACTTTTTGAACATTAAGGGGTTCTCCCTCATCATCCCTTATTTTGCTCTTCAATTTTTTCTTCAGAATAATGCTCAAAAGTCTTCCATAAAAAACCTTTATGAGGGGTTTGTTAGGTTTGTAAGATTTATGAACGCAATCAAATTGCACAAAGTAAGCGAAAACGTGATAAAATAGAGTTTTAAAATTTTACAAACCATATACCCAGATCATCCTTTATGCACAATTATTAATTAAACGAAAATATGAAGAACAAGAATCATACCCTTGAATATTCGAGCTTCCTCAGGTACAAGTTCACCTCTAATCTTTTTCGTGTTCAACTTGAATCCACCGGGTTTGGTTCCTTCCTTTGATCAACGTTAGCCACCCAAGTGTTTTGGCCTCTAGAGGTGATCCATCAAGGAAGAATAAAGATTCAAGAAGATGAGTGTTTGGCAAAACCTTAGTTTTTCTATCTCTCATAGAAAAGGGTGTACTCTCCCAATTATTGGAATTACGTTTGTTGTGAAAAAGTCAACCACCCTCACCCATAATAAGACTCATCTTATTTATAAATGTGAGCAACCCTCCTTAATAATTAAGGAATTGAGTTTTATTTTAATTAATTAAACTCCTTTAATTAATTATGCTCCCAATCTTATTAGGAATAATTAATTAAAATCTTTTAATTAATTAGTCTCCTAATCTTATTAGGAATAAATGAGAGTACCTATATTAAATTAATTTCCAACTCTTTAGAAATTAAAATAATATTAATTGTAATAATATTAATAAGACTCCTTTTTGACTTACCTGACATATCAGTCTGCTTTATCACCTAACACATTAGAGACGTTACTTTCAGCGGGCCAGTAGGAAGTCACCCTTTTCTCTTATTTCCTCGATTTACATCAAGGATGTTTGGAAGGTATATCGAGATTCCCAATTCACAATGTTTGAATGTCAGTCTTTTTTGCTTGGACATTCTCACTCCTCAGATGAATGCCCTCTACGATTCTGATGTTGATTTTCATGAACTCTTCGATTACTTGTCTGTGGAAATCGTAGGGGGACTTGACCTTGACACCTTTTATGATTTTGAGACTGCTCAACGTTTTACCATCTTGTACTTTGCTCTCACAGTCTATTCTACGATCGTGTTTGTCTTGCCTTGCTTCAAGAACTAACAAGTTGATTGACAGCCTTAACACTTCAGCTTGCATATCCCTTTTGACTTGTCATGCTCAGCTTTCTTAACTTTCAGCCTTATGATCTCTTGATCATACTCCATGGTAAGGCTGAGCACTTATATCCTTCTTGTTTGTCCTTTGCTCACTTTGTGGCAGGTTTACCATTACCTTCATATTTCCTTTACCAGGCTCTTCATTTCTTTGGTAAGCACTGCGATCCTAGTCTTCTGATTAGCACTTGTAGAAGATTCCCTCTGAATGGATTTTCACTTCTCAATCAGCCTTGCTGATAGAGTTGGTGCTTTGATCTTCTACTTGCTTGCAGATCATTCAGAGAATGCTTTCTGATATTCTTCAAGTAGACTACATTCTTAAACTTGATTGTTCTTACCAGAGAAAGCGATCTATGCATATACTTCAGGTTTGCTTCTATAGAGAATCGTAGCGTGCTCCACGATTATGCCTTGGCTATGTAAGCATTTGGCTGACTACGACTTTGTCTCTAGTTCTGTAAATTGTGAATCTGATAGGTGACGACATGTAGACTTCACTATTCAGAGTCAAGTCTATGATTCTAGCTCGACAGGTGCTCAGCAGGCATCTTCTACGATTCCGAGTGCAGACTACGATTCTTGACTTGGTTCGACAGATGCTCAGACCAACTCCACGATTCTGAGTGTGACTTTCAAGACAGACTACGATTTTGAAGCAACTTCTTTGATACTCTACGATTCTGCCTTGGCTTCTGCAATCTCTCGGCTGGCTCGACAGTCTACGATTCTTCTCCAATAGATTACAATTCTGCCTTATTTTCTTGGCAAACTTGAATGACTTGTGTAGAGCTCTACGATCGGACATGTCTATCTATTACACTTCAAAATAGATCAACCTAACAGCTTTGATCTTTTCTTCTATACATTCATTTATAGAATGATAAACATTAAGCACTGATCAACTTGACAATTTTGATCATGTCAATCTAAGTCCTTGTCCATATTTTCCATCATCTATTAAGGACTTTACAGCTTTTATAAATGCAGACATGTTTGCATATTCATTCATTAACTTCATCGTCTTCATCATCAAATTATACTAATAAAGGAATAACATTCACATGCATATTCCTAACAATCTCCCCCTATTTGATGATGACAAAAATACTTAATGCATATGTATGAGATGAATAAATCTTAAGATACAGTGAGCTATTGTATTGCTAGAACAGGTAATATGAATGATATTAGAGAGCATTTAATTATAGATGGCAGAGCAAATCTCAATTCTGGATCTAGAGCTAACTATTACAATTAGAGATGTACCTTCTCTTTTCATGTTTGTGTCTTCTGGATCTTCTTTCTGTTGTTGCTAGTCATCTGCTTGTTCTCATGGTTCCTGCTCCCCATTAGATGATGACTTCATTGCTTCATCTCCTTTGAGCTCCCCCTCAGATGATGAGTTCTCTTCTTCTTGCTTTGCCTTCAGCTTTTCCTGCTCCTCTTTCTGGACCTTCTTCTTTGTCTCCATTCGTCTCTTCTTATGTCCTTTTGAGTGCCTCTTTTTCTCCCCCTTTTTGTCATCAATCACTTGAGAAAGATGTTTGACATTGGACATGAGCTGCTCAAGTAGGTAGGATGAATTTCCAACTTTAATTTTTAGCTCCTGCTGGCTGAGTTCTAGTTGTTGGGAAAGAGAGTGGTTGAGGGTATCTATTTTCTCAGAGAGAGACACAGTAGATTCTTAATTTTTCTTCTGAAGTAGCAGGGCTTCTTTCCTCTGTTGCTCGATAGATTCCAAATAAATTTGATCTCTCTAATGAAGCCTGCTGGATATATCAGAGATGGTTGCTTGAAGCTTCTTGTGGAACTCAATGTCCTCTCCTTCTGACAAGCTCTTTGCTTCCTCAGCAATATTGGAAAAAAATTCAGCCAATTCTTTAGAGTTTTTCAATAACTCAGAGTCTTGAGAGATTTGGGCAGTTTGTTTGAGTTTCTCATTTTTGTTAATGTTTTCAAAGGCAGTGAGAATGTTAAAGAAATCATTGTTGGATGAAAGGGGAATATCAGAGGGTATATTGGGATATAAGCTTGGAGTACTGAGAGTGGGGTTTGATGTTTGGGTATCAGGATGAGCTTGATTACTTGCAATCGCAGAGTATGAGACTTCTACGATTGTGGGTTTTTGTGTAACCTTTCTACTATCTTGATTTTCTAAGAGATAGTTGGGAATGTAGACATTTTCAGCATAACGGTAGATTCTGTAATGAGGGAAATTCGTGATCAGCTTTGTGTGAAATGTCTTGACCCTTGGGAAGTTCTGATAGACCAACTCCAAATTAGGAAAGTATGAATAACACCAGCTGATGTAACTTTCATCTCCAGTAGTATAAGCCTTTAGCCAGGGCATCCATGGGTAGAACCATTTTATCAGAAGATTATTAGGATTGTACAGTATTGTTGTACGATCTAGATCCATATCTTAAAAATTGTTGAACAGTTCTTCTGTAGACATCGTCACTATTTTGAGTCGTTCATTCCCATGATTTATCCATCTTCATGGTATCACATTTCGTGGTTCATTACTGACTTCCACCACTATTCTTCTACGATTTGTTGCTGGAGATGGAATATGATAATCTGCTAATTCCTGATCTGCAGAGCTGGAGTCTGTCCCCATCTCTTCATTTTCTGACTTTGAGCTTGAATTATGCAGGGTCATTTCAACCGATTCATTAGTGGATCCTTCTAACTGATTTTCATCACTTGTTCCTTATGTAGTATCCTTTTCAGAACTGTCTAACTCAGTAGTCATTCTTTGCTCTTTAGTTTTCAAAATCTCTTCCGTTTCACCTTCATCTTCTTCTTCTAACTTGGGTTCATTTGCAGTTGCAGTCTCTTTACTTTCACTGCTGGAGCTGTTAGAAATCATCCTCTTTTTGCCTTTGAAGTCTTCTCTTATAGACTCAAGTTTATCATCTTCATCATTACCACTGAGGTTAATCACTTTTGATAAAGAGCCTCCTTCTTTCTTCTAGTTTGTTCTTAGAAGTACTCGGTTACTCTTTCTTCTCCTTGGGGGTGCAGCAGTAGGTGCTTTTTCCTTTCCTGATTCATATTCCTTTTTATCAATAGAGAGACTGCTTTGTGGAACTTCTATTGACTTCTTCACAAACTTAGCTCTCTTCTTGGTTGGCTTTGCTGGAGTAGCCACTGGAGATGCAGAATCATCAAATTGAGATGTCTTGCTTTCCATTACTCTTTCCTTCCTCTTCTTTCTAGTACCCTTATTGTTGCTGCCAGATGTCTTTAGCCTCTTATTCTACATGGGATTTTTCTTCCAATTGTCAAACAGTTTTGGAGACATGACTTTTTGAACATTAAGGGGTTCTCCCTCATCATCCCTTATTTTGCTCTTCAATTTTTTCTTCAGAATAATGCTCAAAAGTCTTCCATAAAAAACCTTTATGAGGGGTTTGTTAGGTTTGTAAGATTTATGAACGCAATCAAATTGCACAAAGTAAGCGAAAACGTGATAAAATAGAGTTTTAAAATTTTACAAACCATATACCCGGATCATCCTTTATGCACAATTATTAATTAAACGAAAATATGAAGAACAAGAATCATACCCTTGAATATTCGAGCTTCCTCAGGTACAAGTTCACCTCTAATCTTTTTCGTGTTCAACTTGAATCCACCGGGTTTGGTTCCTTCCTTTGATCAACGTTAGCCACCCAAGTGTTTTGGCCTCTAGAGGTGATCCATCAAGGAAGAATAAAGATTCAAGGAGATGAGTGTTTGGCAAAACCTTAGTTTTTCTATCTCTCATAGAAAAGGGTGTACTCTCCCAATTATTGGAATTACGTTTGTTGTGAAAAAGTCAACCACCCTCACCCATAATAAGACTCATCTTATTTATAAATGTGAGCAACCCTCCTTAATAATTAAGGAATTGAGTTTTATTTTAATTAATTAAACTCCTTTAATTAATTATGCTCCCAATCTTATTAGGAATAATTAATTAAAATCTTTTAATTAATTAGTCTCCTAATCTTATTAGGAATAAATGAGAGTACCTATATTAAATTAATTTCCAACTCTTTAGAAATTAAAATAATATTAATTGTAATAATATTAATAAGACTCCTTTTTGACTTACCTGACATATCAGTCTGCTTTATCACCTAACACATTAGAGACGTTACTTTCAGCGGGCCAGTAGGAAGTCACCCTTTTCTCTTATTTCCTCGATTTACATCAAGGATGTTTGGAAGGTATATCGAGATTCCCAATTCACAATGTTTGAATGTCAGTCTTTTTTGCTTGGACATTCTCACTCCTCAGATGAATGCCCTCTACGATTCTGATGTTGATTTTCATGAACTCTTCGATTACTTGTCTGTGGAAATCGTAGGGGGACTTGACCTTGACACCTTTTATGATTTTGAGACTGCTCAACGTTTTACCATCTTGTACTTTGCTCTCACAGTCTATTCTACGATCGTGTTTGTCTTGCCTTGCTTCAAGAACTAACAAGTTGATTGACAGCCTTAACACTTCAGCTTGCATATCCCTTTTGACTTGTCATGCTCAGCTTTCTTAACTTTCAGCCTTATGATCTCTTGATCATACTCCATGGTAAGGCTGAGCACTTATATCCTTCTTGTTTGTCCTTTGCTCACTTTGTGGCAGGTTTACCATTACCTTCATATTTCCTTTACCAGGCTCTTCATTTCTTTGGTAAGCACTGCGATCCTAGTCTTCTGATTAGCACTTGTAGAAGATTCCCTCTGAATGGATTTTCACTTCTCAATCAGCCTTGCTGATAGAGTTGGTGCTTTGATCTTCTACTTGCTTGCAGATCATTCAGAGAATGCTTTCTGATATTCTTCAAGTAGACTACATTCTTAAACTTGATTGTTCTTACCAGAGAAAGCGATCTATGCATATACTTCAGGTTTGCTTCTATAGAGAATCGTAGCGTGCTCCACGATTATGCCTTGGCTATGTAAGCATTTGGCTGACTACGACTTTGTCTCTAGTTCTGTAAATTGTGAATCTGATAGGTGACGACATGTAGACTTCACTATTCAGAGTCAAGTCTATGATTCTAGCTCGACAGGTGCTCAGCAGGCATCTTCTACGATTCCGAGTGCAGACTACGATTCTTGACTTGGTTCGACAGATGCTCAGACCAACTCCACGATTCTGAGTGTGACTTTCAAGACAGACTACGATTTTGAAGCAACTTCTTTGATACTCTACGATTCTGCCTTGGCTTCTGCAATCTCTCGGCTGGCTCGACAGTCTACGATTCTTCTCCAATAGATTACAATTCTGCCTTATTTTCTTGGCAAACTTGAATGACTTGTGTAGAGCTCTACGATCGGACATGTCTATCTATTACACTTCAAAATAGATCAACCTAACAGCTTTGATCTTTTCTTCTATACATTCATTTATAGAATGATAAACATTAAGCACTGATCAACTTGACAATTTTGATCATGTCAATCTAAGTCCTTGTCCATATTTTCCATCATCTATTAAGGACTTTACAGCTTTTATAAATGCAGACATGTTTGCATATTCATTCATTAACTTCATCGTCTTCATCATCAAATTATACTAATAAAGGAATAACATTCACATGCATATTCCTAACAAAGTTATATTTGGATTTAAGTTGTGTAATTTGGTAGTAATGATTGCGACATTTGGGACAAAAATATTTATATTATATGAATATAAATTATTATATTACTCTGTTGTTTAAGTTATTTGTATATTAGAACGTGAAGCACCAGATTCAAGATAGGTGTATCTAAATTTGGGGGCGTTACATTAACTATTGTTGTGCATTTTAGAAACGAAATACATATAATTAAATAAATAAAACTTGACAGTAATTTCATATTTTATATTTGATTAGGACATTGTATCGTAGAAGGATTAAATTGAACGATATCTATTCACTGAATATGTTCTTTGTATGATGTTGGGTAAATTCTAGATACGCTCTACACACAAGTGTACGTGTTCAACAAGTAATATAATGATAAGAAGAGTATCGTTCCCATAGAGACTAGTATGAAATTTAATCTAACAATTACCTGTTTTATATTATTTCAATTTTATTAAACTACTCAAATTAATGATTATAATTAATAAAAACTAATAAACTAAAAATCAAAATAAATCAACACAAATTATTAACTGTAATTTCAATCAGATAATGGAGAATTAGGCTTACAATTTCACTTTAAGTTTCACTCTGATTATCACATCTTTTTCCAGTTTAATTTACTATCTCAGTTCATTAGTCAAGAACACTCAAGTAGAATTAGTCATCTCTCGATGCACTAACACCGTATTAACTTAAATCCATAATTTGATATAATTAAGCCAAACACCCTAATTGACTAATTCACTATATCTCTATGTGAATTAAAATCAAACAAGGTTTAAATTTCAAGTTCTTTATCCGATTAGATGCAATGTTAGGTATATCTCTGTCCTAAACATACATCAAGATTCCATCAAAGCGCAAAATTCAAGAACACATGCTAATGTGATTAGGTTTAGATTCATACATCATCTCTCGAGTCCATACAAATTCATATAAAATTGGTGATCAAGCAATTCATAAATTAAGTATAAATCACAATAGATTAACTGAATTGATAGTATTATTAAACTGAAATTATGGCATGACAATAATTGTTCAACACTAAAGATCCATTGTAAGCCTAATTAGTAATTTAGTTCATAATCAATGAATTAAAAAATGAATAAAGTAAAGAATTCATCATCCCAATTACAAGAATTGAATTTAAGAAATAGAACAGTAATACACCACCCTTCTTTGCCTTCAATTTTGCAATCTTCTTGAATCTCGCTTCCTTTCTCTGCTCCTCCACTGTTCTTCTCTCAATTAGGGCTCCAAAAGTGTAATTGATTGTGTGATAATTGATGTCTCCCTCTTCTCATTGACATAAGTCCTTTAATAGCTGATAAAAATAAAAACTAAATACAATCCCAATCCATGCCAAACTTCTCCAATCCAAGCCTCTGCAAAATTTGAATCAAAACCAAACTCCTTTTTGAATATGTACCCCCTAATGGTTATCAGTCCCAAGAATCCCTAAAACTAAGAAATAACTTCCTTTTCATACTCCTAACTTAACCCTATTACATAAGAAAATCATCAATCCTTTTAAAACTCAACTTCCATACTTAAAGAAACAAAATCTGTAGTTAAGCCGTCAGACTGGCGTGCCCCACACCGGGTCCTTTTGTTAAGTAGCGAGGCCCGCGCCGTCCTAACAGATTGTCGTCTCAGTGCAGCGCACCCTGCGCCAGTTACTATGCATCCATGGCGCGCCCTGCGCCGGTCAAGCAGAATGTAAAAAAAAATCCTCGTAGTTTCTTCCAATGTTAGTTCTTAAACATCTTCAACCCATTCTCCTGCACAAAGAACAAAATCCATCAAAAGTAACATGAATAATCCCAAAAACTAACAATATACCAAGCTAAATGAGATCAAATCGTAGGTTAAAAACCTACTCATCAAATTCCCCCAAACTTGAAACATTGCTTGTCCTCAAGCAAAACACAACTCAGATAACATACTAAACACAAATAAAAACACAAATTAAGCAATCAACCCTTTCAATTAGATACACAAACACCTCAGCGGTAACCCCATGACTTGTATCCACTAACATATCATATATATTCATGACCATGTACACCATCACCCTAATAACACATCCTCGGCCAATTTCCATGCGTGTGTGTGTCCAACATCATATTAGTAGCTACAAATTCATCTAAGGGATCAAACTCATGCACTCACCCTTTCCACCACTTATTGACCAAACTTTTCTTTAACATAAATAAAGGAGAAATCACTATATTCACAGCGGGTGCATTTTTATGCTCTATCCCACCAATTATTTATTATATCTGACTCGTTCAATGTCCACTCCATTAGGCTTTTCAATGTTACCCCTTAACGAGCTTTCAACCAACAACTCCCAAACCGTCAGGCTTTAGGGCGCTAGGTGTAGAGACATCCCATCGGGCATACTTACTCAAGTAACAAAGGCTACGAAGCAGAACTCAGTCAGCGTTTATTTCTTTATACCATTATTGTGGTACTATTTTTTTATTTTTCACATTTTTTTTCTTTTTTTTAAGATTTCCCTCAAACTTATGTAAACACCAATGCTTCATCAACAACTTAGTGCCCAAGTGAATGTTTAAAATTTGCTCTACATAAATTCCCTAATTTCTATTGATAGTCAGTAAGTGTGCTTGAAATCAGGAAACGACCAAGGATAAATTATGGAAGTGACTATATCTACAATTAATCAATACATGACATCTAGTTTAACGCACGAAACAGGGTAATCCACTATCATCATAGGTATAAGATACCAAGGCCATGTAACGATCAACACAATTCCTAAATGGATGCATTTTTTTATATATGTATGCATAAATGAATGATACTAAACGACACCATCAAAGCAACAAAATAATTATTAACAACTTATCAAAAATTAAAACTAACATATATATGTAATCGAAATCAAAACTAATCAATCAAGCAAATCCCCCCCAAACTTAACATAATTAATGTCTCTATTACGACAATATAAAGAAAATAAAAGCGCGAGGACTTCCCTAAAATATGAGTCACTGCTCGTCAGGTGGACCATCGTTGTCCGAAGGAGGGTATGCTGGAAGAATAGGGGGAACAGACATGTAAACCGGACTGGCACTTGGATTACACGGAGAAAAAGCATCAGGAAGAGTATTGAAAGCATTAATATTATACTAAAGCATCATATCCTGACGCTGAGCAAGCCATAAGAAATCATTCCGTGGAACCCGTGAAGAGGTAGTATGCCCAGGTTGTTCTTCCATCGGATCAGCCGCGACCGGGGGTGAGGGTGGTCGTATTATGATATATCCTTCTCCTCTTGGGTGTGATTGCGCCCCATCCCATGCTTTATATTTATTAATGGTAGTATGGTAAATGATTGCCATTGGTTGCTGAATTGGTTCGTAGGAATGCCATTGCACTCCAGCTTTGTGACACAAATTAGTGATGAGAAATCCATGGAGAAGGTCACCTGTGGTACTACCCCTTAGCAACCATTCGATCGACTCCTGAATGCACATACCCACATCCACTTTATAAAACATAACTTCATTATTCGCCCGAAAGTGGTGGTGGACAATGCCATACAACAGCCACGATCGTTCCTTAGTCGCATCGTTCTGATGGCGTGTGGGCATCAGCCGGGCACATATGAAGGCGTACCAGGCTTTGCCATAGCGACTTAAGGCGGAGTGAGGAAAGTTTATTTTTTTCATGAGTTCCAGCTCGTGTAACCCACTGCGTTCCTGGCTTACACAATCTCACAATAAGTTCATCCAAATCAGGCAAACGATCCTCATAGTGTGCATCCGATGGTGTTTCCAGCCCAAAATATTCATTGATTGCAGTGGCATGGAATGACACCGGTCTACCCCTTACCATGACCATGTGACCAACATGCTCAATTGCGTTAGCATAGAACTCCTTTACAATGTTGATCACTACGGGTTATGGCTGCTCCACCAGTTGAAACCAATTACGTTCCACAATCATTAGTGCCATGTCTCCGTCTAGATTCGCATCCGGCTTCAACCCCCTTTCTAACACCAAAGTCTTTTTATCAATGATCGTTTTGAACCTTGTTTCGGCTGCCTCACTCATAAATTTAGTGCTATCAAATTGGGTCCGAGCACTAGAGGAGGAAGCTCGTGGTCGCTTGTGAGTAGACATTGTGTGTTGGGAGTAATAAAGGGTGAGAATTTGTTTGAGGCAGTATATCAAGCAGTTGGTGGGCGTCTCTGTGTTTCCCCCAAACTTAATTCAAATAACAAAGCAATTATCCCCAAAGAAACTACCCTTCAATACAGTCCTTGGGCAACAGTATCCCGAGGAGTCCACAATAAACGCAATAGAATAACAAAATATAGGCTTTGCCCGCACAGTATTTCAATGGAGTTACCTTATTTTTGCTAATTAAATTCCAAACAAGAATCCTCTTAATGCTCGTGACTTTGCCGCCCAATTACAGAGAACACTATGTAATCGTGGAGGTGAAGTGGAGAGGATGGAGATGAATCGGGCAGGTAGTAGCAATAAGGGTTTGGAATGGATGAGGAAAATAGAAGTTGAAAGGGATGAGAAGTGTAAGAGGTTTGGAATCTGGAAGTATAGGGCGTGTGGGAGAGATAAGGAAGTAGATATGGAAGAGGAATCGGGGAGGAGTATGAGAGGAGTCGTGCCAAATTGTTGGGTATGTGCGTGTATGTCGTGTGTGGGGGAGCTGGGAGACTTTGATTTTGGCACGGATTTGGGAAGGAGGGTAAGATGTTGGTGTAGAATGGGAAAGGGGAACGGAACCCTGGTTTTTCAAAACTGCTGGAGTCGAGCAGAGCGCCCCGCCCCAGAAATTGCTTGAGGACGGCACGCCCCGCGATGTGAAGGCAGTAACTGATGCTTGGTAGCGCGCCCTGCGCCATAATCCTTTGAACATAGGCGCGCCCCGCGCTGATAGTGCAGTGTTTGAAGGTTGAGGCAACGCCCCCCCCCCCCCCCCCCCCCCCCCGCACTGTGATGCATAGGCTCCTGGCACTGTTCTGAAGATTTTACTGGGATGTCTTGGTTTGCCGAGGTACCTACAAATAAACCACAATTAAGTCATTACTACTGTATTCTATTGAAAAAAAACTATCTAGGCTATGATATGAACTAAAATTTACTGAACAAAGGAAAGAGGAAAGGTTTAGAGCTTGGGTTGCCTCCCAAGTAGCGCTTATTTTTTAGTCTTTCAGCCTAACTACTCCCTGTTTATGGTGCATCGGTAAGTGTGATCGCAGTGGCTTTATTGTCAATGTCGTCACCCCAATAATGCTTTAACCGCTACTCGTTGACTTTGAATGTTTGGAGAGGATTTCTGCTGTATAGTTCAATGGCGCCATGTGGGAAAATAATCTTGATCGTAAATGGCCCCGACCATCGGGATTTGAGCTTTCCGAGGAACAACCTCAGTCTTGAGTTAAATAGTAATACAGATTGTCCCGATTTGAACTTTCTCTGCAAATTTTTTTGGCCTTGCCACTTCTTGACTGTTTCCTTATACAGTTTTGAGTTCTTATAAGTTTGCAGTCGAAATTCGTCAAGTTCATTCAATTAGAGTAATCTCTTCTCTCCTGTAGATGTCTGATCAAAGTTAAGTTTTTGAATGGCCCAATACGCCTTATGTTGTAATTCCCTTGGGAGGTGACACGCTTTCCCGTAGACCAATTGATACAGAGACATTCCAATTGGTGTCTTGTATACTATCCTATAAGCCCATAAAGCGTCGTCTACCTTTAGAGACCAGTCTTTTCTGTTCGGATCCACCACTTTCTCTAAAATTCGTTTCACCTCTCTATTGGAAACCTCAGCTTGACAACTTGTTTGGGGATAATAAGTTGTTGCAACCCTGTGATTTACCCCGTACTTCGCCAAGAGAGCTATAAAGGACCTATTGTATAAACGACTTCCCTTATCAGTTATGATTGCTTTCGGCATGCCAAACCTTGTAAAAATATTCTTCTGTAGAAACTTCAGCACTACCTTGGCATCATTCGTAGGGAGTGCTACTGCTTCAACCCACTTTGATACGTAATCCACAGCTAGCAGAATGTACAGATTATTGTATGACGGTGGAAAGGGTCCCATGAAGTCCATCCCCCATGCATCAAAAACTTCGACTTCCATGATCGTGTTGAGCGACATCTCATTCCTTTTAGAAATATTACCCACCCTTTGGCATCTATCACAAATTTTCACGAATTGGTTGGCATCCTTGAACACTGTAGGCCAATAAAATCCTGCCTGAAGAATCTTAGTCGCTGTCCGCTCACTTCCATAGTGTCCCCCATATGCAGATGCGTGGCATTTGTGCAGGATATTCTTTACTTCACTGTAAGGCACACATCTACAGATCATTTTATTAGCATAATGTCTGAAGAGATAGGGCTCGTCCCACATGTACCACTTGACATCATGTAGGAACTTTCTTTTCTGCTGACTTGTCAAATCAGGGGGAAGGATCTTGCTCACCAAGTAATTAGCAAAATTCGTATACCATGGAAATTCAGTGTTCACTCCAAATAGTTGCTCATCCAGAAATGACTCGTTGATTAGACACTTATATGCCTTGTCCTTATCCGAATTTTTCAGTCTCGAAAGATGATCTGCCACTTGATTTTCTTTCCCCTTCCTATACTTTATTTCCAAATCAAATTCTTAAAGGAGTAGAATCCATTTGATAAGCCTAGGCTTTGCATCCTTCTTTGAGATCAGATAACGAATCGCCGAGTGATCTGTATATACCACCACCTTTGTTCCTATCAAATAAGCTCTAAATTTGTCAAAGGCGTACACGACTGCAAGTAACTCCTTCTCAGTGGTTATATATTTCAATTGAGCATCCGTGAGAGTTTTACTTGCATAGTATATGGCATGGAATATCTTCTCTCAACATTGACCCAAAACAGCCCCTACTACGTAGTTACTAGCATCACACATTAACTCACATGGCATTGTTCAATCCAGTGCTACTATCACGGTAGCTGTAGTATATTTCTTTTTTAACTGCTCAAATGCTATAATACATTCTTCATCAAAATTAAAAACTACATCTTTCTCTAATAGACTACATAGTGGTTTAGCAATCTTAGAGAAATCCTTGATGAATCTGCGGTAGAATCCGGCATGCCCAAGAAAACTATGGATTCCCTTAACTGAAGTCTGCGGTGGAAGATTCTATATTGTATCCAGCTTCGCCCGATTAACTTCCAAACCCTTTGTAAAGACTTTATGCCCAAGAATAATTCCTTCTTCAACCATAAAGTGGCACTTCTCCCAATTCAGCACCAAGTTGGTTTCCACACAACGTTTTAGAACGATGACCAGATTCTTTAGACAAATATCGAAGGTATTCCCATAAACTGAGAAGTCTTCCATAAAGACTTCAACATTCCTCTCTGCCATGTCTGAAAAGATGGTCATCATACATCTTTGGAAAGTAGCCGGTGTGTTACATAACCCAAAGGACATCCTTCTGAAAGCAAAGGTGTCGTATGGGCACGTGAAGGTGGTCTTTTCATGATCCTCATGAGCGATGACGATCTGGTTGTACCCCAAATATCCATCCAATAAGCAATAATATGCATGCCCAGCCAAACGGTCTAACAACTGATCGATAAAGGGAAGAGGAAAGTGATCCTTCCGGGTTACCTTATTTAGCTTCCGGTAATCCATACAAACCCTCCATCCGGTCGCTGTCCTCGTCGGAATCAATTCATTATCGTCGTTCGTCACCACTGTCATTCCACCCTTTTTCGGAACACATTGAACTGGACTTACCCATGTACTGTCTAAAATCGGGTAGATTATCCCAACATCCAACCACTTCAATATTTCTTTCTTCACCACTTCTTTCATGATTGGATTTAACCTTCTCTGTTGTTCCACTATTGGCTTTGAGTCCTCTTCCAAGAGAATCTTGTGCATGGAAAAAGAAGGGCTTATTACCTTGATGTCGACAATTGTCCATCTTATTGCAGACTTGTATTCTCTAAGTATCCTCGACAATTTACTTTCCTGCAATTCGTTAAGCACAGATGCAATAATAACAGGTAAAGTATTTGAATTACCCAAATACGCATACCTGAGGTTTTTAGGAAGAGGCTTAAGCTCAAGAGTGGGTGGTTTCTCAAGTGAAGGTTTCATTCGTGTCAATGCTTTTTCTTCTGTGTATAGTGGCTCGAATGGTACCTTAAACTTGCTTACTCTCGGTAAAGAATCCAGCATATGCAAGTAGTCCACGAATTCCAGATCATCCAAGTCCTCATCTCCCAATAGAGTATTTTCCAATGGATCCCTGACCAAGCCTCTAACCAATTCTTCGTTAACCATCTTGTCGATCACATCCATTCGAAAACATTCTTTCTCATCTGTAGGGAACCTCATGGCTTTGAACACATTGAATTTTACTTATTGGTCTTGTACCCTCATTGTCAATTCTCCTTTCTGCACGTCAATGAGAGTCCGCCCAGTAGCCAAGAATGGCCTCCCTAAGATGATTGGGATATTTTTGGCCTCTTCATAATCCAAAATAATAAAGTTTGTCAAAAATATGAACTTATCCACTTTAACTAAAATGTCTTCAACAATTCCTCTCGGATAAGTCACTGATCTATTTGCTAACTGTAGTGATATGTGTGTAGGCTTCGGAGCTAGCAAACCCAACTGAGTATATACTGATAGTGACATTAGGTTCACACTTACCCCCAAATCACACAAACACTTGTTAAAGGCCATGTTCCCAATTGTACAAGGAATGGTAAAGCTCCTCGAATCCTTCAACTTCGGACGCAATTTTCTCTGTAATACTGCACTGCATTCCTCCATCAATGCCACAGTCTCGTAGTCCTCTAATTTCTTCTTCCTTGACAGAATACCCTTCATAAATTTAGCGTAACTAGGCATTTGTTCTAGGGCTTCTGCGAAAGGAATGTTAATCTGAAGTTTCTTGAAAACTTCCAAAAACATCGAGAACTGCTTGTCCAATTTCTGTTTCTGCACTCTCTGCTGAAATAGCGGTGGAGGATAAACAACTGGCACAACATCGGGCAAAGGTCCAAAAATACCCCTGACTTTTACACGGATGTCTCACTTACACCTTGAACTTTTTTTTCTTCCAAAAGTACCCTTAACATTATAAAACACAGCTCAACTATGCCCCTTCCACTATCAAACATGCCAGATAGACAAACAGACATTAAAATCAACTGACGTGGCAAAAATAAAATTTAAAAAAAAATCAAACCCATTCTCTCCCATTCAACTGAATACTTACTATATCTATCTAACCACTAACCACACCCCATTCTCTCTCTAAACCCTCTCTTCAACCTTCAACACAGTCACCCCTTTGAATCCTAATTACACAAGCCCTTATATGAAATTATCGAATTCAGCAGGAGGCAAATATGCCAAAAAGTCTCATAAATCTGCCTTGAAAAGGACTAACCTAGCTCGTTGCCTCACCGTCGCCTCGAAATAAAATTCGAGAGAGGAAGTTTGTGGTGGCATAGCTGAAAAATTCTAAAACGATTAGGGTTTATAGGTTTCATTGAATAGATTTGATGGGTATAATTGATGAGATTAGAATAACTCAACAATAATTAGAATTCAAAACTTGCTCGAATAAAATTAGGATTAGAAACCATGCTTGACAACAAAAGGTAAACATAGTTATGAAACTTGCATTCATTATAAAGAGAATGAAGTTAGGAAACTTGCCTCAAGTGTAAGCTACACAATTATTACAAACGTTCACCAAATACCCTACATATACCATTAAATCACAATACCAATTAGTTATACTAAAAGTAACTTCATGGGTTTACTTCTCATTCTAGTCAAGTCTATAATCTCTAGCTTAAGACTTGATCATCCTACTCATTCACATACCATGGATCTGAATTCCTAATTATATAACAGTACTCGACATGGTGATTGCATAACAACACTAATTCTCATGACATCACATACGAACTTTCACAACATACTAATTCATAATCTTTTAGTTTCAACATTATGATTATTATATGTTATTACGTCTTATAGCATGCATTAAGCCCTTTTATAATACCTAAAATATGTTACGTTAACATTCTCTAGACTATGTTGTTAACAATTTTTCACTGGGTCTGACTGACCACTGGCGCGGCCGCGCCATGGTTACCTTAGAGTCCGGCGCGCCCGCGCTCAGTACCAGTACCAATTTTGCAGAACACGAGTTTAGACTCTGTTCTAAGCCAACTATCACGAACTTCACCCACAAAATAGTAAATTTAACATATGCAATTGGTATAGGACTCACACAAACATGATTCCTCACACATACACCAACTCAGAACAATTAAACAACAACTTCAACTAAGTTAAATCCTTAAATTTCATGTTTTCGTATAAAAACTCCAATTTTTAACATCCTTCACAAAAATCATCACTGTGATCACAATTCTTGTCCAAATTAACTCATTCAAACTACTTTCTCTTCGTTTCTTAATGAACTAACATATTCTAGGCTCAATTTATAGATTGGTTTACAAATTAACCACCAAATTTGGTACTTTCACAAGCTATACGTAAAAATATACACTGTAAATACTTTTCATCCTTCTTAAACGTAATTAGCATACAAATTCTTGTCTAAATACAAACTCTAACATCACAATTACATACAATCACAAAGAACCAGTTGTATAACAACAATTCAAGGAAAATTGAATTCACAGAACTTGAAAATTTATGCCGTAATATATATATATATATATATATATATATATATATATATATATATATATATATATATATATATTAAGGTTATGGAGAATACTTTCAATTGCTCGGTAATTCTTGCTAAAACACAACGAATTTCTTTGAAACACAGAAATCTCTCAAGTCTCTCTCAAACTTTCTCAATTTCTCTTTGTACCTCTTAAGCCAAAACTCTTTTTACGTATCATAGGATAAACCTAACTCTTAGTTAAGCATAAAACAAATAATTGATAGCCATAATACGTATACTTAATATAATAGTTACAAAAATATAAACGTATATAGGTTATAAATATATTTTATTTATTATTTTGATTTATTTTATTAATTATAATTAAAATTCAAAATTCAAAAGCCATAAGGCTTTGTTTGGCAAAAACTCTTTAAAATAAAGACTTAATATTTTAAGCCTTGTTTGGGTAAATCCATTTAATTTATTTTAATAAATCTTTAGATTATAATTTATAATCTATAATCTCATATTATTTATTTGGATCTCCATATCCCACATTAGTTAAATAAACTAATTACGCATACTAAATTTTAAATAAATTTTCCACTTAAATAAATATTACAGAATTATAATCTCATTATAATAATTTAACATCATTATAATTTTATTTAATAATTTAACATACCATTTTAAATTATTAAATTAAAACAACAATATAGTATCTCATGTTATTTTACAACTCTCTAACTATTAAATTAAATTAAATCAGAATATTATCTAATAAATTTAATTCTCAAATATATACTAACAATCACCACATCAATAAAATATTTATTTAATTTAATAAATATTTTAAATTATAAATAATAAAATCTTGGATTGTTACATAATTCCCTCCTTACAAGGATTATATCCCCAGAATCACAACTCAAACAATTCATTTGTCACATTCTTCCCTTTTTACAAAGATTTTGTCCTCAGAATCGAAGACACGGATTAAACAAATAACTCAGGGTAATTCTTCATCATTTCAGCTTCGAGTTCCCACGTAGCCTCTTCAACTTTGTGGTTTCTCCATATCACCTTCACAGAAGGTATCACCTTATTCTTGAGCACCTGTTCTTTCCTGTCGACTATCTGGATAGGAACCTCTTCATAAGATAAATCTTTATTGAACTGCAACGGTTCATACTCGATCACATATTTGTAATCGGGTTTATACGGTCGCAACACCGACACATGAAAAACGTTGTGCACATGTTCTAATTCTGGAGGTAAAGCTACCTCGTAAGCTACTTCTCCCACTCTTCGCAGTATCTCGAAGGGTCCAATAAACCTCGGGCTTAACTTTCCTTTCTTGCCAAAATGAATTTTCCCCTTCCAAGGAGAAACTTTCAGGAAAATGAAATTTCCTACGTCAAATTCGCGATCTTGTCTGTGTTGATCAGCATACTTCTTCTGTCTATCTTGAGCAGCTATCAGTCTTGCCCTGATGAGTTTAATAATTTCAGCGGTCTGTTGTACCAGTTCCGGTCCTAATAGTAGACGTTCACCAACTTCATCCCAGCATAGTGGAGTTCTGTATTTCCTGCCGTATAATGCCTCGTATGGCGGCATGCCAATGCTTACGTGGTAACTGTTGTTGTATAAAAACTATAACAACGGTAGATGATCATCCCAGTTTCCTTTGAAATCTATGATGGACGCTCTAAGCATATCTTCTAACGTCTGGATTGTTCGTTCGCTTTGACCATCAGTTTGCGGATGGTATGCCATACTCATCTTCAGCTGTGTTCCCATGCATTCTTGTAGTCTCTTCCAGAAGTTTGATGTGAATCTCGGATCTATATCTGATACAATTGACACTGGAACTCCATGTCTCGACACGATCTCCTTAACGTACAGTTTCACCAGCTGATCAAGATTAAATCTAATCTTTATTGGCAAAAATTGTGCTGATTTCGTTAGTCTATCCACTATAACCCATATCGCATCATATCCTTTCTGAGTTGTTGGAAGACCTACCACAAAGTCCATTGTGATATGCTCCCACTTTCATTTCGGTATGTCCAACGGTTGAAGTAATCCACTTTATCTCTAATGCTCAGCCTTCACTCTCTGACATGTCAAACATTTCGCAACACATTCTGCAATATTTCTTCTCATATTCAACAACCAAAAATGTCGCTGCAAATCTTGATACATTTTCGTACTTCCCAGATGGATCGAATATTTTGAGTTATGAGCTTCTGTCAAGATTTCTTCTTTAATATCTGGTACTGCTGGAACCCAAATTCGTCCCTCAAATCTCAGCATTCCTTCGGTATCAACCTTGTACTTCATCTCACTACCATCGGCCATACTTTCCTTCATTTTTCTGCATTCTTCATCTTGTAGTTGAGCACTCTTTACCCTGTCCACCAAAGTTGGACTAGCTTCCATCTGAAACAATCTTTTATTAAATTGTTTTGGAAATTTGATCTCCAACTCTAGCCTTGCCATTGCTGAAATGAGCTCCTCCTGGTTGGTTAACAACATCAACTTTTCTTGACCTTTCCTACTCAAGGCATCTGTAACCACATTTGTTTTCCCCGGATGATAAAAGATCTCATAATCGTAATCATTTATTAATTCCAACCATCTCCTTTGACGCATGTTCGGGTCTTTCTTTGTGAAAATATACTTCAGATTCTTATGGTCTGTGTAGATCTCACACTTCTCTTTGTAGAGATAATGTCACCATATCTTCAGAGCAAATACTACTGTCGCCAACTCTAAATCATAAGTCGGATACCCTTTCTCGTAGTATTTTAATTGCCTTGATGCATACGCAATAACTTTGCCGTTCTGCATAAGGACACAACCCAATCCTTTATGTGAAGCATCACTATACACCACAAAGTTTCCTGTATTATCTGGTAATGACAACACAGGTGCCACACTGAGCTGCTTCTTCAATTCTGTAAAACTCTCTTCACACTTTTTCGTCCAAACAAATTTTACAGATTTTCTCGTCAAATTTGTCAATGGAGTGGCAATCTTGAAAAAATCCTAAATAAATCGTCTATAATAACCTGCCAATCCCAAGAAACTTCTCACTTCTGATAGAGTTCTTGGTTGTTCCCAATTTATCACAGCTTTAAATTTTGATGGATCCACCGAAATCCCATCTTTGTCAATCACATGCCCAAGAAATTATACACGTTCTAGCCAAAATTCACATTTAGAGAATTTTGCATAGAACTTTTCTTTTCTTAGTGTCTCCAGCATCAAACGTAAATGTTCCACATGTTCTTCTTGAGATTTGGAGTACACCAAAATATTATCAATGAATACCAATACAAACTTATCTAAAAATGGTTTAAACACTTGTTCATCAAATCCATAAATGCAGCAAGGGCGTTTGTCAAACCAAAAGACATCACCAAAAATTTGTAATGTCCATACCGAGTTCGGAATGCCGTCTTCGGTACATCCTCCTTCTTTACTTTTAATTGGTGATACCCACTTCTCAAATCTATTTTCGAGAAATATCTAGCTCCCTTCAACTGATCAAACAAGTCATCTATTCTTGGCAACGGATACTTATTTTTAATAGTGACTTTGTTCAATTCCCTATAATCAATGCATAGACGCATTGACCCATCCTTCTTCTTCATGAATAATATCGGCGCTCCCCACGGTGATACACTAGGCTAAATATATTTCTTATCTAACAGCTCTTGCAATTGTACCATTAGTTCCTTCATTTCTACCGGAGCCATTCTGTGACGCCCCCAAAATAGGTAGACATCACCCATTCTGAGTCGCCAAATATATGGAACAATAATCAAATACAAACATAATTTATACAACTGTTAAGTGTCGTGTAGAGTACGACCAAACATAAGTTGTGAGTTTTAATACAAATATTGTCTTCTAAACAGTATTCAAACTTAAATAAGTCCTCATTACAATTATTATCACACTATTTCACAGAATAGTGAGGACTACTAATGCACCACCTCAGACCATCACTCCGTTTACCGACTAGTCCCGGCAATGTTCTCATTTCCTGAAGAGAACAATGAAAGCTAAGGGTGAGTTCAACTAGCCCAGTAAGAAATATTATGACTAAGATAATGCAGAATAAATTATCGTTAGCCTTCAACAGTGTTAAACTGATAAAATATAATAGACATCAAGTTTAACTGCAGCGGAACAAGCAATCCATTAGAAGAGTCAAGTAGAGCATGATATCTACTATCTTCTATGATTTAAAAAGTTTATCATCAATTTTGTTTCTGAGACTCAACTTAATAAATAATCCACATCATCGAATCATCCCTGCACTATGGCCAAGGATATTGGTATCACGACCACGAATTATCTATGTACTACGGGCCAAGGATATTCGTGTTTTCACCAATGGTCATGATCATGCCAACAACTGTCCATCAATACACTACGGGCCAATGAGGACTTTTATCACATCATTTGTAACATTACGGTCATGATTATACCGAATAATCCCTAGTCATAATCATACCAAGTCCATCTATACACTACGGGCCACAGATGACTTTCATCATAATATAAACATAAGGATGATGACAATGATATAAGAATTCAATTAAAAGAAAGCAAATGATAAATTGTTAAAGATTTATAATTTAATTTATCCATAATTCAATAACGTCTAAATTATCAAGCTTTGTGGAGTAAAATTCAAGAATAATATTGTATCAAAAATAATTTGGACCAAAAAGAAATTAATTTTTGTCATGAATAGTAACCGAGTGAATAGTATCCCATGAATAGTACTTCGAGAATAGTAACCCCGTGAATAGTACGCAGGCATGAAAAAGTTAAAACTTATCAAGAATGCTTAGAATAATATTTTCATGAAAAGATACTGGATGAAGCGCAAATATCAAGGATATTCTACTAATTTCATGGAGTATAGAAGCCAAAACTTTAACAAAATGAGTGTAGAATTCGAAATCTGAAACGAAATAATATTACTTACATACTACAGAGTATGGAAGAAAATATTATTTCATATGAATACTGAACAAAAATAATATCCCTTACCTTAAAAAGAAGAGTATTCCGACTGATAGAGCGGTGATATTCTTGAAGAAAACTTGAATTGTTTACTACGCTCAAAACTCCTTAAACTCTAAAGAAATACGCTCAAAATTATAGAAGAAGAATTCTCTGATTCTGGTATGATTTTCAATTCTAACTAAGCATTCTATTTATAGGAGAATAGAAATGATACTATTTGGAAAATCACGGATGCAACAGATTTAGAAATTCACGGACACCTTACGAATATCACGGACAACTGAATTTTCCAAGCAATCATCCAAAACAAAAATATTATATATATATATATATATATATATATATATATATATATATATATAAACACATGTTTATTGAAAACATACTCCCACCCGCGACCTTCCATTTCCCCTCTCCCAATTCCTTCTTCCAACATGTGGGCCCCACCCCACATGTCACTATCATATATATATATATATATATATATATATAATTACGCTCCATTTACGTAATAACACCCCCCCCCCATTTTTACCAACTTCAATTTTCAACACACATGGGCCCTACCTATGTCATCATCATATGTGGGCCCCACTTCTTATTATATAAATACTAAATAACTTTCTACCGATTATTTTGAAAAATGAGTAAATAGAGGTCCAAATAATAAGCAAAATTTACAACAAATACTTCATAAAAATTCCCTCAATATTTTCAACAACATTTATTCATCATTATTATTATTCTCAATATTTAACAACCAGATCATTCTCAGGAAAGAGGGGGCTTTCAAATAAAGAATTCTCCCTATTGACGCACAATTAGGTGACCAAACCTTTCCTCGACAGAACTTTCTAGACATCGTCAATATTACAAATAATGATATGAATAACTGTATCGTCTCAATTATTGATTTAATAATATATAAGATATGGACAATAATTGAATCAAATAACATGAGATACTATGCAGCAATTATTGTAGCAATAATTGAATAAAACTGAGTGACTTCTCACGTAAGCATCAATAATCAATACCATGTGCTACTATGCAACCACGCGTATTACTGTACTTTTACCACCGGATATTTCAACAGTTACCGGTAAAACTTTCGCAGTTATTTTTACAAAAAGATATTTTTGTCGTTTTCTCATTTCGATAATAATTCCGTTGTGGGGTCCCCCAATGATTGTGCTGTCGTACGAATATTCTTTGTTAAAATGAATATTCCCCGACCAATCGAATATTATAAAATAACTTGCTTACTTTACAAAATTTATAAATATTACCCACAACTATAACATTATAATAATTTCACACCTTAATATTCAAAAATGATATTTATAGAAAATAAATTCATCTTTATTCATAAAAGTTGGGGTCTTACACATTCTGTATGGGGCCTTCGATTTTGGAGCAGTTCCTGGCGCTAAGTCGATCACGAACTTAATCTCCCTGTCAGGCAGAAGTCCTGACAAATCTTCTGAAAACACGTCCACAAAATCCCTAACCATTGGTATCCCTTCCAGTTTTACACCCCTCTTCTTTTGAGTATCGACTATGTAAGCTAGGTACTCTACACAGCCCTAACTCAACAACTTCTTGGACTGCATCATCGTCAGACATCTCGCTTGTCTAGGTAATTTGCTACTATAGAAAACTGCCTTTGACGGAGTCATAAGGTTTACACACTTCTTTTGGCAATCAATTATCACTCCATAATTGACTAGCCAATCCATTCCCAATATAACATCAAACTCTCCAAGTTTTATCGGGATTAAATCTACTGTCATAACATTCCCCTTAATATTCACCCTACAACTCTTGTATACGAACTTAACAGGAACTACCTCCCTATTCGCAATTTCTATGTGTAAAGGGAAATTCAACTCTTCACTAGGTATTTCTAACCTCTTAGCAAATTCTTCAAATATAAATGAGCAAGTAGCACCCGAATCAAATAATACATATACATTTATATCATTGATTGGGATAATTCCTGACACGACATCTTTTGATTGCACCGTCATATTGAAGGTTCTGGCTGTGGGTCTGTTTGATGGCGTTGGTCCCGCAATAGTCAATGTACCTCAACTGCTACCTCCCTTGCTTCCAGTTGCCTCACCAGATTTCTTCTTAGGACACTCGCGAGCAAAATGATCATTTGACCCGCAGGTATAACAAGCATTCTTCTTGGGTTAATGCAATTTGGGGTAATGTGACCCTCCTGGCCACAGTTAAAGTATACTCGTTTCCCCCTTAAGCACATGCCTGTGTTAAACCTTCCACATGTAGCATATGCTTTGAACTTCTTCTTCTGCTGGTTACCCTGCTGGTTTCTAGCACCCACATTTCCATTCCATTTTCTCTTCAAATTATTATTATTATTTCCACCACTACCACTACCATTCTTAGCTTCACCCTCATTCTTCTTCTTCCTCTGCTCTTGATTGTACTTTGTTACAGCCTCACCTCCACCCTCAGTGAGAATTGCCTTCTCTAGTACCGCTGTAAATGTCTTCAGTTGAAACATAGAGACTCTACTGTATAACCAGGGTTTCAGCCCCTGCTCAAACCTCCTAGCCTTGCGCTCATCTGTGTTTACTTGATATGGCGCAAACCTCGTCAATTCGTTAAATTTAGCGGCATACTTTAATACCGTCATTGATCCCTGCTTCAGTTCTTAAAATTGCACTTCCATCTGATTCTTCGAACTCTCTAGGAAATAAGTCTCGAAAAATATCTCCTTAAACCTATCCCAAGTCATTACCCCTTGACCTCCTCGAGTTTTATTGGTTTACCACCAATAACTAGCATCTGCTTTCAATATAAACGTTACAAAAGCAGTCTTCTGATTCTCACCTACTCTAGCATCATCAAAAACTTTCTTTATCTTCATGATCTAGGTCTGTGCCTCAACTGGATTCATGGACTCACAGAATTCTGGTGGCCCAACCTCCTTGAAGTCCTAAAATGTCGCAGCTTGATTCTATAATGCTCCCATCAGTAACATCACCAACTGCTGAACTGGGTGAGCCTCAGCATTGTTGTTATTGGTAAATCCCTCAGGGGTCCTCTATCATGGTTGACGTCGTGGAGGCATTTTCTATTAAAATATTCTCATTAGATTGTTATTCAATCCTTTAAGTATTATATATTCAACTTGCACATCACACAAATTTCCACATAGCACATAATATCTTGAATAAATAGTAACTTTTATTTATTCATCCTCTTTTAAAAACATAGTCATGATAGCATCCCTGTTATCCACATTACTTTCCTGAACTACAAAAGTTTCAGGATAACATCAACATCATCATCATATCCCATTGGTTATATAATACCTGAGATTTACATCTTATTTACTCGTTAATCACACAATAATTACATTTCTTATGAAGACCTACTAAAATGTTGCATATCCTTACGACGCTCCTCTTCCATAATACGAAACATTGTCCAGCGATCTAACATGTACGATGGCAGCATCTCGAACTGAATCAAATAACACATGACCCAGTCTTGAGCTCGATTGATCACGGTGTTGAAAACAATATTCATCTCTTCCATCTTGATCTTCTTCACTTGTACATCTCTTTCTGCTACCCTAGCTCGTTGAAAAGCTTCTTCATACGCGTCTTCGGCTCTTGCCCTCTTAGTAGACTCTTCTTTCAATTTATTCTTCAGCTCCGCGATCTCCTCTGTCATTTGCTTGTTCTCTCCTTCAGTGTGGATCAGTTTCCCTTCGACATTACTCAGACGTTCATCTTGATCATGGATCTCGTTGTCCTTCTGCACCATCGAGGTCTACTGTTCAGCTAGTATCTCTTCCAACTCCTCGACTATATCCTGCAATTCCACATTACGGTCGTGTACTTCGCCATACATATGGGCAGCGATCGAGTTTAGTGGAAACTCTTCTTCCTCGTCCTCCTCATCCTCATTCGACTGTGGCAGCTCAACGAGGTCCTCCTCTTCCATCTCTACATCATCATCCTCATCAGGTCTCTCATGCCCAACCACTGTAACCAACGGAGATGAAACATGTGGCAATAGTTGTTCCCAAACCACCTGAATATCTCAAGGCTCCTCCACTTTAGGCATCTGGGATCCTTCCTCCCTAGCCTGACTGGATTCTCCTACATTAGCCATCCTGACAACAAAATTTTAAGTTTTAATTACTAATCATTACTACTTGACACTCACGAGCACATAGGTTACAACCACATAAGCACATAAAGTGTTTTAAACTTCTTTCTTAAAACTCAACAAGAGTTCATCACCACTATCTTTTCAATCTTCTATAAGGTTATTTCCTAAGGCTTTTCCCCACCTAAGGCTCTGATATCAACTTGTGACACCCCCAAATCTAGGTACTTCATTCCCACAAGACTTGGTGTTCACTTTCCATACATTCATAACTAACTACCCAAATATAATAAAATTTAAAACATAATTCCTTCCATTAAAAGGGTTACATCATTAAACCAATACGTTTCCCAGGTTATCTAACCTTTAACAAAAACCAAGTGCAGAAATAAAATTATTACATCACATCATTAAATACAAAGTCTATTATCATGACATTAAACAAATTACAAGTCTTCATCACTTGCTCATTTTTTTCCTTTCCTTTGCTAGTAGTAGGTTCATCGACCTTCTCAACCTTAGCTGCAATGATTATATCCATGCAAGAGTGAGCAAAACAAAGGCTCACTAGAAATAGAAATGAATAACAATAGAATAATAATTGCCAACGAATAAGCTTATTAGAACTGAATAATACTCTGTCAATGATAACCAAAAATTGGAATCAAAATATGAAATATATCTGAGGGTCATAAAACCACGAACTATGTCCAAGGTTACAAGTAATCTTTCAACTTTAACCTAAACAGTTATATTGTAGAGACTTCACATACTTAGGGTGATCAATCCTTCATACAATGTATTGTCCATAAACATCTAAACGCATCGCGTACCCCTAAAATAGGGTTGTTCTTCTCATTTTTAGAGTACAATTCCGCACCAAAGAAAGTTTGGTTTGGATAAGCTTCAAGGGTAATTTAGAGTTTCACGATCATCAACTAAAGGATTAGTTGAATCAACAAAGTTTGATCACATTACGGTTGATCAATAACAACATAATATAGAACAATGAAGAATCATAGGAGAACCAACTATATATTAAACTCATGCTTGGAAATAACTAGAAAGCATAAGCATTGAATAAAATGATAAACCTTTGCTTAAACAATAATAAGTTAGGGCTATGATCTTGTCAAATTAGAAATTAAATTACTGAATATGTATTTAACTGATAACAAGCTGGAAACAAAGTTTGCTCATCATAATAATAACTTGTGCAAATTAAATGAAATATGAAAGCTCAATATTGGAGATTAGAGTTAAAGGAATCGCATTCAATATAAGAGATTGAAACTAAAGAAACTTGCTTAACTATAAACAAGTTAGAATAACTCAACAATGATTAGAATTCAAAACTTGCTCGAATAAAATTAGGGATAGAAAGCTTGCTTGACAACAAAAGGTAAACATAGTTATGAAACTTGCATTCATTATAAAGAGAATGAACTTAGGAAACTTGCCTCGATTGTAAGCTACACAATTATTACAAACGTTCACCAAATACCCTACATATACCATTAAAATCATAATACCAATTAGTTATACTAAAAGTAACTTCATGGGTTTACTTCTCATTCTAGTCAAGTCTATAATCTCTAGCTTAAGACTTGATCGTCCTACTCATTCATACACCATGGATTTGAATTCTTAATTATAAAACAGTACTCAACATGGTGATTGCATAACAACACTAATTCTCATGACATCACATACGAACTTTCACAACATACTAATTCATAATCTTTTAGTTTCAACATTATGATTATTATATATTATTACGTCTTATAGCATGCATTAAGCCCTTTTATAATCACTAAAATATGTTAAGTTAACATTCTCCAGACTATGTTGTTAACAGTTCTTCAGTAGGTCTGACTGACCACTGGCGCGGCCGCGCTATGGTTACCTTAGAGTCAGGCACGCCCGGGCAGCAGCGCGCCCGCGCCCAGAGGCAGCGTGCCCGAGCTCGACAGCAGTACCAGTTTTGCAGAACACGAGTTTAGACTATGTTCTAAGCCAACTATCACGAACTTCACCCACAAAATAGTAAATTTAACATATGCAATTGGTATAGGACTCACACAAACATGATTCCTCACACATACACCAACTCAGAACAATTAAACAACAACTTCAACTAAGTTAAATCCTTAAATTTCATGTTTTCGTATAAAAACTCCAATTTTTAACATCCTTCACAAAAATCATCACTGTGATCACAATTCTTGTCCAAATTAACTCATTCAAACTACTTTCTCTTCGTTTCTTAATGAACTAACATATTCTAGGCTCAATTTATAGATTGGTTTACAAATTAACTACCAAATTTGGTACTTTCACAAGCTATACGTAAAAATATACACTGTAAATACTTTTCATCCTTCTTAAACGTAATTAGCATACAAATTCTTGTCTAAATACAAACTCTAACATCACAATTACATACAATCACAAAGAACCAGTTGTATAACAACAATTCAAGGAAAATTGAATTCACAGAACTTGAAAATTTATGCCGTAATATATATATATATATATATATATATATATATATATATATATATATATATATATAATATTAAGGTTATGGAGAATACCTTCAATTGCTCGGTAATTCTTGCTAAAACACAACGAATTTCTTTGAAACACAGAAATCTCTCAAGTCTCTCTCAAACTTTCTCAATTTCTCTCTGTACCGCTTAAGCCAAAACTCTTTTTACGTATCATAGGATAAAGCCAACTCTTAGTTAAGCGTAAAACAAATAACTGATAGCCACAATACGTATACTTAATATAACAGTTACAAAAATATAAACGTATATAGGTTATAAATATATTTTATTTATTATTTTGATTTATTTTATTTATTATAATTAAAATTCAAAATTCAAAAGCCATAAGGCTTTATTTGGTAAAAACTCTTTAAAATAAAGACTTAATATTTTATGCCTTGTTTGGGTAAATTTATTTAATTTATTTTAATAAATCTTTAGATTATAATTTATAATCTATAATCTCATATTATTTATTTGGATCTCCATATCCCACATTAGTTAAATAAACTAATTATACATACTAAATTTTAAATAAATTTTCCACTTAAACAAATATCACAGAATTATAATCTCATTATAATAATTTAACATCATTATAATTTTATTTAATAATTTAACATACCATTTTAAATTATTAAATTAAAATAACAATATAACATCTCATGTTATCTTACGACTCTCTAACTATAAAATTAAATTAAATCAGAATATTATCTAATAAATTTAATTCTCAAATATATACTAATAATCACCACATCAATAAAATATTTATTTAATTTAATAAATATTTTAAATTATAAATAATAAAATCTTGAATTGTTACAGTAACCAACTTTTCGTCTTGTCCCGCAATGTGAAAGGAAATAAGCGAAGTCTGACTGCATCATCCGACACCCCATTGTATCTAAAGGTGTCGCAAATTTCCAGAAAGTAAACTAAGTGCTCATTCGGATTGTCGTTGGCTAATCTCCCAAATTGCATTGAGTTCTGTATCATTTGTATGGTCCCAGTCTTGATCTCAAAGTTATTTGTAGCAATCGCAGGTCTGGTAATGCTCGACTGAAGCTCAGTCACCCTGGGAGTAGCATAATCCCTCATCGCTTTCTGATCCTCTGTAACCATAGTTTCTTCCTGTTTATCAAAGTTCTCCTTGTTTTCCCTAATGCACTTACTCAACCTCTATAACCGTCGTTCGATGTCGTCCTCGAAAGGAAGCACGTCTGGCTTCTTAGACCAAGTTTGCATACACTAAATCAGAGAACCTGAAACACAAGAAATAACAAAAATAAAAGAAAAATTATTTAATTAAAACTGAACTAATTAAACTGATATTGAAAAATACTAAAATCAAAACTAGTCCCCGGCAACGGCGCCAAAAACTTATTGGGTAAATTCGAGATACGCTCTACACGCAAGTGTATGTGGTCAACAAGTAATATAATGATAAGAAGAGTATCGTTCTCACAAAGACTAGTATGAAATTTAATCTAACAATTACCAGTTTTATATTATTTCAATTTTATTAAGCTACTCAAATTAATGATTATAATTAATAAAAACTAATAAACTAAAAATCAAAATAAATCAACACAAATTATTAACCGTAATTTCAATCAGATAATGGAGAATTAGGCTTACAATTTTACTTTAAGTTTCACTCTGATTATCACACCTTTTTCTAGTTTAATTTACTATCTCAGTTCATTAATCAAGAACACTCAAGTAGAATTAGTCATCTCTCGATGCACTAACACCGTATTAACTTAAATCCACAATTTAATATAATTAAGACAAACACCCTAATTAACTAATTCATTATATCTCTATGTGAATTAAAATCAAATAAGATTTAAATTCCGTTTTGGTGTGAGGTTTTTTCCCTATATTTTATTTACATGCATCAATATTATAACTTGTAGTTTTCATGCATCATTAATGTAAGTTCAGTGCATAAACATTGAAATTAGTTCGATGTGTTCTTAATTTTGAAGTGCTTCTAATTAAGAACTGGAAATCCGTTTTATCTTGGGAAGTAATTATTCAATTAATCCTTAGCACCTGTGAGGGAATAAATTTACTTTAAGGAGACTTTGTAAATTCAAAGGACTCGGATTTATTCATTAATATTTTCTGTGTTATATATATATAAAATTATGTTCTGTTTTATTATATTAATATATATATTAAATAATACTATATATTACAGATAACAATCTTAAAGCAAATTTATTTTTTCTGTAAATATAGTAGCATTTAATTGATATAATTTAATTGAACAGAAAATCGTTGATAAAATAAATTTTCTGTTCTAACAGAATTTTAAAACTTGCTGTAATAATGTTCCTGTTTGTTATCTTCTCTTCTCCCAGTATCTCATTTGAGTGCACATGATTGACAATTACTAATTCTGCATGAATTATTAATTAACGTATGTTATTATTATACCTGCATGTTGTTAATACATGAATGTTCCTAATTCTGCACGTGGTATATGCAATTGTTTTATTACTCCCTCCATTCCTTAATATAGGTCGTTTTAGAGTTGTGCACAAGTATTAAGAAAATGATTATATAGCATTAACTATAATATCAGTTGTCTATTTTACCCTTGTATTGGAAGAAGAGATTGTTATTTATTAGACAAAAATTAGTGAGAGAACCAAAGTTACATTTAATACTTGGGGTAATATTGGAAACTAAGCAATTAATGCTTATTTGAAATTCTAAAACGATTTATATTAAGAAACAAAAATATTTATCTAAAATGACTTATACTACTATTAAGGAACGGAGGGAGTATTAATTATTGTAATAAATTACCATAGTAGTTGTTTACAAAAAGTTGGGGCATGATTGCATTTACAAACTTTGATAATTGGTGGCGTGTTGGTGTTCAATTTCTAACACTAATCATTCAACTTAGAATCCACTGATTACTTTAAAAAAGAGCACTCCGAATATGCATGTTATTATTAACATACATAATATTCTGTTTGCATATATATATATATATATATATATATATATATATATATATATATATATATATATATATAATATTCTGATTATATATATTTGAGCCTGTTTATCAAATAGAATATTTATTCTGTTTATATATATTCTGATTATATAATATTTGCGAAACTGTTTTTATTTTTTTTTATCGGATTCGCGTGGGTAGGCGTGGTTTTTTTTTTTTTTTTTGCTTATCACGTGGGTTATCCTTTGGTGGATCTAAGTTATATTTTTTTTTTAAAAAAAAAAAAGGGTTTTGGTGATACTTTTAAAGGTTACAGGAAGTTATATATATTTTATGTATATATTTGATTCTTACTAGTTAACAAGAAGTTTACGTAAGGATCAACCTCTTTAAAATTAACTTGATTCGCGGATACATGCGGATATATATTATTGTTGTATGTTAGTACCCTTGATCAATCATTCAATTAATTTCCAGATACACTTGATGATGAGCATAACTCCTGCATGCTAACTTGAATTGCATGTTAACGTAGAAGAGGCTATCATACCGAAATAGCAGAACCAATTGCCATAATGGTAGCTTGGTGTTAGATATTTTTATTATCTAAAAGTATATAATAAATATATTATATGTCATCCATATAATCAATAATTAATATTGGTTCAGTTAGATAAGAGAGAAGTGTTGATATTAAGGACTTGAGTTCAAGTAATGCTAACAACATTTTTATATATATATTTTAATAATATATATATATTAATAAAATTTTATTTGAAAATCAACCGTAATATCAGTTATTGGAAGTTGGGAGCCAACGGTAATATTTACTAGTTTCTTGTTATATATATATATATATATATATATATATATATATATATATATATATATATATTTTAATAATATATATATTTTAATAAAATTTTATTTGAAAATCAACCGTAATATCAGTTATTGGAAGTTGGGAGCCAACGGTAATATTTACTAGTTTCCAACGGTAATATTAACGGGTATTGGAATTTGGGAGCCAAAATTGAGTTGGGCCAAAAATACGCTAATATTAGAATCGGTTGGAATTTGGAAGCCAAAATTGAGTTGGGCCAAAAGTTTCCAAAAATTAGAATCGGTTGGAATTGGGATACGTTCCAAAAATTGGGATACAGCATATCCCATAATTGGGATACGACCAATTAATTAAGATACGTGCCTGCAATAATTGGGGTACGACCTAATCTATAAATAGATTAGAAATTAACCAAAACTCAATACAATAAATAAATAATAAAAAAATGGGTGGTGCTGCTGCAGTAATATCACAGGTAATTTGTTTATGTTACTATATCTACATGTACTTACTAAAAATGATATGTTTGTAGGAAAGAACTACAGGAATGATGGGCTCTTTAAGATGAATGTTATGACTGTTGTACCAAAGTCTATTGATAATAATAAAATTAATTCTTCTACTTACTTGTTAAAATCTTCAAATATATGGCATACTAGATTAGGACATGTTAATTACACTACTTTGCGTAGATTAATAAATTTAGAGTTCTTGCCTAAATTTGATATTAATCTAAAACATAAATGTGAAATTTGTGTGGAATCAAAAATGACAAGATTACCCTTTCATTCTGTTGAAAGAAAAACTGAACCTCTAGATTTAATTCACACTGATATATGTGACTTAAAGTTTGTGCAAACTAGAGGTGGAAAAAAATATATTTCATAACCTTTATTGATGATTGCACAAGATATTGTTATGTATATTTGCTAAGAAGCAAAGATGAGGCTGTAGAAATGTTTCAACTTTATAAAAATGAAGTTGAAAATCAACTTAGCAAAAAGATTAAAGCAATAAGAAGCGATAGCGGTGGTGAATATGAATCACCATTTGAAGATATATGGTCTACTCATGGTATTATTCACCAAACTACTGCTCCTTATTCACCTCAATCTAACGATATTGCTGAACGCAAGAACCGAACATTGAAAAAAATGTTGAATGCTATGTTAAACAGTTCTGGAGCACCCCAGAATGTGTGGGGGGAAGCTTTGCTTTCTGCCAATTATATTCTTAATAAAGTGCCTCATAAGAAAACTCATTAAACACTTTATGAATTATGAAAAGGTCATAGACCTTGCTATAAATACTTAAGAGTGTGGGGGTGTCTAGCAAAAGTGATAGTTCCTAAACCTAAAAAGGTTAAGATAGGACCAAAAATAATTGATTGTGTATTCATTGATTATGCAAATAATAGTAGTGCTTATCGGTTTCTTGTTCATAAATCTGAAATTCCTGATATTCATGTTAATACATTTATTGAATCTAGAAATGCATCGTTTTTTGAAAATGTATTTCCATATAATAGAAATAAAGATATAAATTCATACAAAAGACCTTTGGATGCTATTGGTATAAATCCTGAAAATATAGACAAAGAGTCTATAGTGGATGAACCTAGACGTAGCAAAAGGGCAAGAACTTCAACGTCTTTTGGCCCGGATTTTCTAACATTTTTATTAGAAAATGATCCTCAAACATACAAAGAGGCAATATCCATTCCAGATGCTTCTCATTGGAAAGAAGCAATAAATAGTGAAATTGAATCCATCATGCAAAATCATACATGGGAATTGGTGGACCTTCCACCTGGTTCCATACCTTTAGGGTATAAATGGATCTTCAAAAAGAAGATGAAAGCTGATGGTTCAATTGATAAATACAAAGCAAGGCTTGTTGTTAAAGGCTATAGACAAAAGGAAGGATTGGATTATTTTGACACTTATTCACCAGTTACACGAATTACATCTATTCGGATGCTTATTGCAATAACATCTTTAAATAGACTTGAAATACATGAAATGGATGTGAAAACTGCATTCTTAAATGGTGAATTGGATGAAGAATTATATATTGAACAACCTGAAGGTTTTATTGCTCCTGGACAAGAGAGGAATGTATGTAAACTTGTTAAATCATTGTATGGATTGAAACAGGCACCAAAATAATGGCATGAGAAATTTGATAATGTTATGTTATCAAATGGTTTTAAAATCAATGAGTGTAACAAATGTGTTTATGTCAAAAGCACTCAAAAAGAATATGTCATTGTTTGTCTTTATGTGGATGATATGTTAATCATGGGTAGCAACAATGAAGTTATCAACTCTACCAAACGTATGTTGGCAAATAGATTTGATATGAAAGATTTGGGGGTTGCTGATATAATATTAGGAATCAAGATTTATAGAACATCTGATGGAATTATATTATCTCAAGCTCATTATATTGAGAAAATACTTGAAAATTTTAATAAGTATAATATAATTCTAAATAAGACCCCAGTTGATATAAATCTTCATTTAGCCAAAAATGGAGGTAATAGCATATCTCAATTAGAATATTCTCGTATAATAGGTAGTTTAATGTATGTCATGAACTGTACTAGACCGGATATAGCTTATTCAGTAAGTAAGCTAAGTAGATATACGAGTAATCCAGATAAAGATCACTAGAAAGCTATTTTGAGATATTTAAAACATTCTCAAAACTATGGACTGCACTATACAAGATATCCAGCAGTATTGGAAGGATATACTGATGTTAATTGGATATCTGATACTAAAGATTCAAAATCCATAAATGGATATGTATTTACACTTGGTAGTGCAGCGGTATCTTAGAAATCCTCAAAACAAACATGTATAGCAAGGTCAACAATGGAATCAGAATTCATTGCTTTAGACAAAGCTGGAGAAGAAGCAAAGTGGCTTCGTAATTTCTTAGAGGATATTCCAAATTGGTCAAAATCTGTGCCAGCTATATGTATACACTGTGATAGACAATCAATAATTGGAAGAGCACAGAGTCATTTATATAACGGTAAGTCACGTCATATACGACGAAGACATAATACCGTTAGACAATTGCTCTCAAATGAAATTATCTCAATTGACTATGTAAAGTCAAAAGATAATATTGTGGATCCGCTTACAAAAGGTTTAACAAGAGAGCAAGTGGAAAAATCATCGAAAGGAATGGGTTTAAAGCCTATTGTTTAAATAAGAGTTGTCATAGTGGCAACCCAACCTAGCTGACTGGAGATCCCAAGATCTAGGTTCAATGGGCAAACCGAACTATGTAGTACTCAGTAAAGCACTGAGGAGATATTTAATCCTAACAATTCCTATTATGAGACAGTGCACATCTGCCGCGAAAATTAGGATAAGTTATACTTTTAATGACTTTTATATCTTGAAATACGTTCAAGTGGGGTATTGCAGGATACTCTTGATAGAAGTCACCTACGTGAGTAAGAAGGGGGCCACTTTTGTGAGAATTTTGAAGGCTGAATTCTCTAATATGCTCACGAAACTAAGAGGTGTTTCAAGGCCAAAATGAACACAAACGTGAGAATCAATTATTTCTGAAGAGATATTTTGTGAATTCTATTATCTTGGTTTACACAAAAAACTGACAGTTCAAAGACATCAAGTCTAATGATTAGCCAAGTAAATTCGATAGATTTTACTAGGGCAAGTTCAAAGCCACTAGGCTACTTAACCTGATGAAATGTCTTTTCTCATGTACTCGAACTAGTGTCTGCATATTTATAACATATTTTACATATTGTAAAGTCAAATTTATATTCATGTGGGGGATTGTTGGAAATGGGTTTGATAAAAAATATATTTATGTGTTCAATCAAATCCATTAAGATTTGAATGAGAAAATTGACGGGTCGGGTCGGGCTCGGGCTCGTGGGTCGTGGGCGGGTCATGATATATTACTTCAATACTACGTAGTTTTGACGCGTCCTAATGGTAATAAACTGCCTAATTATTCTATAAATATTACATGTGGGCGCTCATTATGAATACAATTGATTTTCCCGTTCCTTCCCTTCTGAAAAATCTCGTTCCTTCCCTTCTGCAAAAATCATGTTTCTGCAGTTAGTTCCCGTTTTCCGTTTGACAGAGTCCCGTTCTGCAATTCCGTTCTGCAAAGAATTTTCCCGTTCCTTCCTCTGCAAATCCCGTTTCTGTTCTATATATTATTACTATATTACTATATATTATTGTAATATATATAATAATACTGATTCAAAATTTGCATGAACGTGCCACTGTTATTCAATATATACTAATAACAAGTGTCAATTTGAATACACAAATTAAAGTATCCCTTTGGACAGTAAATTTCGTATAGCAAATGTGTTGAAATAAAATCGGATATTCTGTTCACATAAATAAACATACCAAATAATACTACAATCACAAAATGTAAATTTGCTTTAAGATTGTTATCTGTAATATATAGTATTATTTAATATATATATTAATATAATAAAACAGAACATAATTTTATATATATATATATATATATATATATATATATATATATATAACATAAAAAATATTAATGAATAAATTCGAGTCCTTTGAATTCACAAAGTCTCCTTAAAGCAAATTTATTCCCTCACAGGTGCTAAGGATTAATTGAATAATTACTTCCCAAAATAAAACGGATTTGTAGTTCTTAATTAGAAGCACTTCAAAATTAAGAACACATCGAACCAATTTCAATGTTTATGCACTAAACTTACATTAATGATGCATGAAAACTACAAGTTATAATATTGATGCATGTAAATAAAATATAGGGAAAAAACCTTACACCAAAACGGAAGTTGTAAAATAGAAACGGGATTTGCAAATGAAGGAACGGGAAAATTCTTTGCAGAACGAAATTGCAGAACGGGACTCTGTCAAACGGAAAACGGGAACTATTTGCAGAAACGGGATTTTTGCATAAGGGAAGGAACGGGATTTTTCAGAAGGGAAGGAATGGGAAAATCAATTGTATTCATAATGAGTGCCCACATGTAATATTTATAGAATAATTAGGCAGTTTATTACCGTTAGGACGCGTCAAAACTACGTAGTATTGAAGTTATATATCATGCCCCGCCGACGACCCACGAGCCCGAGCCCGACCCTTACCCGGCCCGTCAATTTTCTCATTCAATTCTTAATGGATTTGATTGAACACATAAATATATATTTTATCAAACCCATTTCTAACATATTGTTATCTGTAATATATAGTATTATTTAATATATATATTAATATAATAAAATAGAACATAATTTTATATATATATATATAACACAGAAAATATTAATGAATAAATCCGAGTCCTTTTAATTCACTAAGTCTCCTTAAAGCAAATTTATTCCCTCACAGGTGCTAAGGATTAATTGAATAATTGCTTCCCAAGATAAAACGGATTTCTAGTTCTTAATTAGAAGCACTTCAAAATTAAGAACACATCGAACCAATTTCAATGTTTATGCATTGAACTTACATTAATGATGCATGAAAACTACAAGTTATAATATTGATGCATGTAAATAAAATATAGGGAAAAAACCTCACACCAAAACGGAAGTTGTAGAACAGAAACGTGTTGGAAAAACTCCTCCAATTATAACTGTCTTTGATAAATTAAATAAATCACGTCAAACAAATTATGCAATTCCACCGAATAAATTATAACCATAGAAAATAATAATACGAAAAATAAACCAACCATAAGGCACCAAAATTTACGTGGAAAACCCTCTAAAATTAAGAGGTAAAAATCACGGGCCAAACTCCAAAAAATTCCACTATAATCAACTGTGAATACAAAATCCTTTCAAGTTTTATAACTAAAAACTTGAAATATTAAGAAATTGAGAGAATACAAGAATACCTCAATTTGAGTGAAAACTCAAATTATCTCACCACCCAAAACCTTCAAATTAATTAAAATCTTCTAGCAATTAATTGATCCGAAAAGATGATGACAAATCGTGAATAAACCTTCACAAAAAAAATCCTCTCAATTTATTATCATGCACCCACTGTTTTTCGTTCCTCTCTGTTCCGAGTATTAATCTCAAAACAGAGTACTTAAAAATTTCGTGTGTCATCATATGCCTTCACATGGTCCATATATATATATATATTCACAGATATGCTAAACCAAGTTGACTTTGGATTTGACACACACCAAATCCTTTTCCATATATGACATATATATCCCTTTGATTCATGCTTCTTACCAAACAATTCCTTATTGGATTCGGCCAAGTAAGCTCACACGTTACCAAATCAAAATCCATCTCCAAGTACAACTCAGTTTAGTGCAAAAATAATTAATCCTAATTAAAATACTCCTAATTCAAATAGGATAGTCTCATGGGTTTGGACCCCACAAACCCAACAATCTCCCCCTCCAAAACTATGAGAGGAAGCTTCCACCGTGACCCCGTCACTTGGAGTCCATCCCGACCAATTCCTTGCAAAACTCCAGTTTGTCGCGAGTTATAACTTTTGTCAACATGTCTGAGGGGTTCTCGTCTGTATGAACTTTCTTTACTTTCATCAATTCCTTTTCCATCACTTCTCGAAGCCAGTGATAACGAACATCAATGTGCTTGGTACGATTATGATATGTGGCGTTCTTGGTTAAGTCAATTGCACTTTGACTATCACAATAAACCACGTACTCATCCTGTGTCAAACCCAACTCTTGAAAGAACCGTTTCAACCATAACATCTCCTTGCCTGCTTCTGTAGTGGCGAAGTATTCTGACTCAGTTGTAGACAAAGCAACACACTTCTGCAACTTGGACTGCCATGATACAGCTCCCCCTGTAAAAGTAAACAAATATCCCGAAGTTGACTTCTTCTCTTCAGAACCTGCCATGTCTGCATCTGTGAAACCATCCAAGATTGGACTCGAACCACCAAACCCCAAACACAAATTGGAAGTAGCTTTCAAGTATCTGAGAATCCACTTAACTGCTTCCCAATGTTCTCTTCCAGGATTTGACAAATACCTGCTCACAACGCCAACTGCATGAGCAATATCTGGCCGTGTACAAACCATCGCATACATAAGACTCCCTACAACATAGGAGTAGGGAACCGCTGCCATATGATCTCTCCCTTCCTTAGTAGAAGGGCACATGCGCTTTGTCAACTTAATATGATTGGCCAGTGGTGTGCTAACTGGCTTAGCATCACCCATGTTGAACCTTGCAAGCACCTGTTCAACATACTTCTCTTGTGACAACCACAACCTTTTAGCTTTCCTATCACGAACAATCTTTATGCCCAAAATCTGTTTAGTCGGGCCTAAGTCCTTCATGTCAAAAGACTTAAACAACTCTCCCTTGAGCATGCGAATCATGTTAACATCTTGCCCAACTATCAACATATCATCTACATATAGCAACAAGATAACGAAGTTACTATCCGGGAACTTTTTGATATACACACAATGATCTGCAACTGTTCTATTTTATCCTTGATCCATCATGAATGAATCAAATTTCATGTACCACTGCCTTGGAGCTTGTTTCAGGCCGTACAAACTTTTCTTCAACCTGCAAACCAAGTGATCTCTCCCTTTAACTTCAAATCCCTCTGGCTGCTCCATGTAGATTTCTTCCTTCAAATCACCATGAAGGAATGCAGTTTTCACATCTAGATGCTCAAGCTCAAGATCCATACTAGCTACTAATCCCAACACTGCTCGAATAGAAGTCATCTTCACAATCGGAGAAAAAATCTCATCGAAGTCAATACCTTGTTTTTGAGCAAAACCCTTGACGACCAACCGAGCCTTGTACTTCACTAGTTTTTCACCATCCTTTTTCAGCTTGAACACCCATTTATTCTTCAATACTTTCCTGCCCTTTGGAAGTGTAGTAAGGTCATAAGTGTGATTCTTGTGCAACGAATCTATCTCATCCTGCATAGCTCTTAACCAATTGCTCTTTTCCTTATGAGTCTTAACATCCTGAAAATTTTCTGGCTCCCCCTCCTCAGCAACTAAAAGATATTCGGATGAAGGATACCTAACTGATGGCACACGTTCTCTCGTGGATCTTCTTAGCTGAGGTTCTTCAATATCAAGATGAGGGGATTGCTCCCCCTGCTCAACACCCTCTTCATCTGACTCATCACCATCGTGCAAATCTGTATTAGTCACATCTTCATTCTGACCTCTTTCTCCAACTGTGGCATTCTGTAATGGCGAAGGAACTCCGCTGAGGTCTAGAACATTATTATCTTTGGGCTGTGTAATGTTATCAAAATCCTCATAATTTTGGTGTTCATGAAACACCACATCTCTGCTTCTGAATAATTTTCTCTGAATTGGATCCCATAACCTGTACCCAAACTCTGCATCTCCATAGCCAACAAACACACATGGAGTAGATTTGTCATCAAGCTTCAATCTTTGTTCCTTGGGGATATGTGCAAAAGCCTTGCACCCAAATACCCTCAAATAAGAATAGGACACATCATTACCACTCCAAATCTTCTCTGGAATCTGAAAATCCAATGGTGCTGATGGAGATCTGTTAATCAGGTAACAAGCAGTACGAACAGCTTCACTCCAAAATGACTTAGGCAGCTTAGCCATTCTTAACAAGCATCGGACTCGATCAATAATAGTGCGGTTCATTCTCTCAACCACACCATTATGTTGTGGGGTACCAGGAACTGTCTGCTTATGACGAATACCGTGTTTAGCACAATATGCTGCAAACTCCTTTGAAGTGTATTCCCCTCCGTTGTCACTGCGAAGGCACTTCAATAATTTTCCAGTCTCTCTTTCAACCATAGCATGAAAACTCTGAAAATGCTGAAATACCTGGTCTTTTGTTTTCAACAAAAAGACCCACACCTTACGTGAAGCATCATCAATACAAGTAACAAAATATCTATTGCCACCTAATGACTCAACCTCAATGGGACCACATACATCAGAATATACTCTTTCAAGTAACTTAGATTTCCTTTTAGAGGAGCTACTAAAACAAACTCTATTCTGCTTACCAAACAAACAATAATCACAAGGGTTTAGTACAGTACCTTTAGCAAAAGGAATGAGGGACCTCTTTGCTAACATCTGCAACCCTTTCTCACTCATGTGCCCAAGTCTTTTATGCCACAGATTCGGTGAAGTTTCATCTTCAATTGCATTCAACTTGCTAGAACATACCTTCACATGAGTTTTGTATAACGAGCAACAAGCAATACCTCTAGCGACTACCATCGAACCCTTGGTAAGCTTCCACTTTCCGCTGCTTAAGTGATTCTCATAGCCTTCCATGTCCAAGACCATACCAGAAATCAAGTTGAGGCGTAAATCTGGAACATGTCTAACATCCCTCAAAGTAATAGTGCAGCCTACATCTGTCTGTATGCAAACATCACCGATTCCAACAATCTTAGACTGATCAGTGTTACCCATTCTCATAAACCCAAAGTCTCCAGCTTTGTATGTAGTGTAGAATTCTCTCTTGGGAGTAGCGTGATACGAAGCACCTGTATCAATAACCCAATCAATCTTCTGATCAACAACATGTAAGCATTCTTCTTCCCCGAATGAAAAAAGCACAACATCCTCAGTAACTGTAGCTGTAGTATTCTTCTCCTCAACCCTCCCTTGCTCACCAGTTTTCTGCTTGTTTAACCAGATCTTGCAATTTCTTTTGAAGTGACCCTCCTTGTTGCAATGAAAACACCTATATGTAACACCTTCTTTGGTCTTTGATTTGCTCCTATGATTTTTGGAATTTTTGCTTTTATTGCGATTCATGTTTCCCTTGTGAGATCCTCTGTAGTTACTTCTACCCCTGTTCTCTGCCACAAGTGTTTGTGTCTCAAAATTCAAACCCTGCTCCTTTCGCCTTGTTTCCTCGTTGTGTATGTTGTCCTTGACCATCTGCATGGTTATCTTTCCTTCCGGAGCTGAATTGCTTAGTGACACAACCAAAGTTTCCCAACTGTTAGGCAACGAACTGAGAAGCAACAATGCCTGAATCTCGTCCTCAAGATTTAATTTCATGGTAGACAATTGGTTCACCAGTCCCTGGAATTCACTCATATGCTCGGATACACTGCTACCATCTTTATACTTCAGGTTCACAATCTTTCGAATCACAAATGTCTTATTCTGAGCATTCTTCTTCTCGTACATGGACTCTAATGTAGTCCAAAGTGTATAAGCATCCGTTTCCTGCGAAACATGGTGGAACACACTCTGATCGATCCACTGTCGGATATGACCGATCGTCTTCCTGTTCATCTTTTTCCAATCAGCCTCAGTCTTGTCCGCTGGCTTTTTCCCCTTAAGCTCCAATGGATCATACAAATCCTTGCAGTAAAGGATATCTTCCATTCTAGGCTTCCAGATCAAAAAATTAGATGAGGTCAATTTAATCATGGCGCCACTTGATTCCTCCATTTAATTTATCCAAAAACAACTGCGCAAAGAACGTTGCTCTTGATACCACTTTGTTGGAAAAACTCATCCAATTATAACTGTCTTTGATAAATTAAATAAATCACGTCAAACAAATTATGCAATTCCACCGAATAAATTATAACCACATAAAATAATAATACGAAAAATAAACCAACCATAAGACACCAAAATTTACGTAGAAAACCCTCTAAAATTAAGAGGTAAAAACCACGGGTCAAACTCCAAAAAATTCCACTATAATCAACTGTGAATACAAAATCCTTTCAAGTTTTATAACTAAAAACTTGAAATATTAAGAAATTGAGAGAATACAAGAATACCTCAATTTGAGTGAAAACTCAAATTATCTCACCACCCAAAACTTTCAAATTAATTAAAATCTTCTAGCAATTAATTGATCCGAAAAGATGATGACAAATCGTGAATAAACCTTCACAAAAAAAAATCCTCTCAATTTATTAGCATGCACCCACTGTTTTTCGTTCCTCTCTGTTCCGAGTATTAATCTCAAAACAGAGTACTCAAAAATTTCGTGTGTCATCATATGCCTTCACATGGTCCATATATATATATTCACAGATATGCTAAACCAAGTTGACTTTGGATTTGACACACACCAAATCCTTTTCCATATATGACATATATATCCCTTTGATTCATGCTTCTTACCAAACAATTCCTTATTGGATTCGGCCAAGTAAGCTCACACGTTACCAAATCAAAATCCATCTCCAAGTACAACTCGGTTTAGTGCAAAAATAATTAATCCTAATTAAAATACTCCTAATTCAAATAGGATAGTCTCATGGGTTTGGACCCCACAAACCCAACAAAACGGGATTTGCAGAGGAAGGAATGGGAAAATTCTTTGCAGAATGGGACTCTGTCAAACGGGAAACGGGAACTATCTGCAGAAACGGGATTTTTGCAGAAGGGAAGGAACGAGATTTTTCAGAAGGGAAGGAACGGGAAAATCAATTGTATTCATAATGAGCGCCCACATGTAATATTTATAGAATAATTAGGCAGTTTATTACCGTTAGGACGCGTCAAAACTACGTAGTATTGAAGTTATATATCATGACCCGCCCACGACCCACGAGCCCGAGCCCGACCCCGACCCGGCCCGTCAATTTTCTCATTCAATTCTTAATGGATTTGATTGAACACCTAAAAAATTGACGGGCCGGGTTGGGCTCGGGCTCGGGCTCGTGGGTCGTGGGCGGGTCATGATATATAACTTCAATACTACGTAGTTTTGACGCGTCCTAACGGTAATAAACTGCCTAATTATTATATAAATATTACATGTGGGCTCTCATTACAAATACAATTGATTTTCCTGTTCCTTCCCTTCTGAAAAATCTCGTTCCTTCCTTTATGAAAAAATCCCGTTTCTGCAAGATAGTTCCCGTTTCCCGTTTGACAGAATCCCGTTCTGCAAAGAATTTTCCCGTTCCTTCCTCTGCAAATCCCGTTTCTGTTCTACAACTTCCGTTTTGGTGTGAGGTTTTTTCCCTATATTTTATTTACATGCATCAATATTATAACTTGTAGTTTTCATGCATCATTAATGTAAGTTCAGTGCATAAACATTGAAATTGGTTCGATGCGTTCTTAGTTTTGAAGTGCTTCTAATTAAGAACTGGAAATCCATTTTATCTTGGGAAGCAATTATTCAATTAATCATTAGCACTTGTGAGGGAATAAATTTGCTTTAAGGAGACTTTGTTAATTCAAATGACTCGGATTTATTCATTAATATTTTCTGTGTTATATATATATATATATATATATATATATATATATATATATATATATAAAATTATGTTCTGTTTTATTATATTAATATATATATTAAATAATACTATATATTACAGATAACACATCCGGCTTAAAAAAATTGAGAAGGCTACAACACTACTATAGTAGTACTATTACCTCTAAACACTACAACACTACTAGTGAATATAGTGAAGAATGAACTCTGTAACCAAATGGGAGATGAATGGATGAATGATTATTTAATAATATACATTGAGCGTGATATTTTGTAACTATTAAAAATGAAGCTATTATGCAACAATTTCAAGCAATGAAACCTCGAAAAATGTTATTGTAAATAATATTTGAGGATTGTTTAGTTTTGTGATTCATTTTATTATAATTTTATTCATAAGAGATTTTTTTTTCGAGTTTGACCCCACTAAACTATCAAACTGGAGCCGTCCCTGCTGATAATGTGAGCTAATCATTTTTATAGATCATGTTTGTTATAAGTGTAATCTTACATTTCCAGTAATCAGATACTCAGTAAAGTGTCAAGATTTCGGATGATCAGATGACCAAAAAATCCGTGTTATTCTGAGATTACCACATAATGGTCATCTTGAAATTTTTATTTAGACAAACATGACTTTTATATTTAATAATTTGGACATAAATATCCTTATTAGTCATATAATTTACATTTATTTTGTTTTACAGAGGAATACTATCATTTATACTATATAATTAGTAGAAGAATTATTGTTGTAGATTTTTACATTTATTTATTTATATTATATTAATTTTTTTGGGTATAAAAATCATTGTACACAATATTAATATAGTATTAGTAGATTTAATATATTAATATAATATAATATTAAAAATTATGTATAATATAATAATTTTATATAAAAAAATAAAGTACGTGCTTCGCACAAGATATGAGCTAGTTTTGAATAAAATGCATTAAAGTTTGTTCATTTTGTAAACAACTATTTTAACGGATAATGCATTAGTAGTTATCTTTTCTAACTCAACTCCTCGAAATTAACCGACTCTTTAAACAATTAGTAATGACCAAATAAAAACTCAACTAATTTAACTCAGCCAGTAAATAATTTGTTTCACTAAATATTAAAAACACCTCAAGAAAAGAGAAAAGATAAGTTATTTTAGTCATTGATTATTTTGATATATACACACACAAAATATTTTTATATTAAAAATGTATTAGAAGAATTATTTTTTAGTCTGTTCCTAAATTAGAGATGTAATTTTTTATATGAGTATAAACTGACATATTTTTTTTAATTTGTTAGTACTTTTTCAGTATTATTTATATATCACATTATCATTGCTAAATTTTTACTTGATATTAAATACGAAATTTTTACTTAATAATTCTTGGTTCCTATAATCTGTGATGAACATATTTAATTTGATGATGATGTGAATTAAATATATAATTGTTTTTAGGTAACTTTTGTAAAGTCCTTGTTAAATGATTCTTATGTAAAAGGACTTAGTTTAGGAATCAAACATATTAGGATGATTCAAATTTATAAAATTGAAACTCTTTAATAGTTAAGATGTCTAGACCAAAAAAGGATCGTAGTGCCGGAAGAAAAATCACTCTAAGATTGCAGAGTAGTTTAAAGATCGTAGATTAGAAGTCATATCGTAGAGTCAATGTGATGCCCCCAAATTCGTGTACTCGCTACAACAGACTTTGTGCTCACAATTCATCTACATTCATAATGACTAGCTATTAATATAAGCTAAATTAAACCAATTAATACATTTATTTACATAATTGTAGTCTTACCATCCCATGACTTAATTACATTAAAAGAACTATTACAATCATTTCCAAAATATTACACTATTAATTATTTACTAGCTTAATGCATTATTATTTAAATATATTCCTCACTTGCTTTGACTTTCCCTTTATCCTATATTCCAGACCCCTCAAGTCCCTCTGTCTTAGCGATAAATAGGAGGTTTTACAAGAGTAAGCAACTAATTTGTTTAACAAGTATAAAAGTTTAAAACAAAATAGAAATAATTGGGAATGAATCAATACTCAATGATTTAGAATGGATTATTTTTAATTGCAAATCAAGGAAATCAACGAAATATTTTTACGGGTTATTGGACTTCAAATTTCTAAATAGAATTAAATTTTGGAATCTCAAAGCTTGTTATGTTCACAAGAGAAGTAGAAAGTGACTGATTGGTCATAGGGACCATGAACTATCATAAGTGTTCTTCAGTCGTAGACTGAGAACTTTCCAATAATATTTAACAGGCACAAAGACTACGAACTCTCCACATAATATCATCTGGTGATCAACCTAACATACTTCATGTTACGCGTAATATCATCTACACGTTGTATTTCTATAGTGTATGTCGGTTACCCGACCATAACATAATATCCCCTATTTCTAGGGTTGTTCTTATTCAGTCATAACATCAGAGTCCGCACCAAAATAATTTGAATTGCATTAAATTTAAATATCTTCAAAGAATCCTAAACAATTTAATAATTAATGGACACATATCAACTGAGTTTAGTTGAATCAATGTCGTAAACTTCTTTTATAGACAGTCCATGAAGCATTACAAAATAAATTATAGTTCAATGAAGAACGAATTGTAAATACACAGAAGTGCGAAACTTGCCCGTTTCCGACTTACTCTACTTAAGTTTTTTACCGTCTCCAAACAATATTAATAAAATTTTATCTTAACCTTGATAAGTTAATACTAATTAATTAATTCCCTTAGCTTCCATATTCCATTTCGTAGCTAATTCAAGCTAGCTAATTTAATGAACTATTAAATCTTACTTTTTGAATATATATATATATATATATATATATATATATATATATATATATATATATATATATATATATATATATATTTCACACTTATATATACATATTAAATCCACCACATAAATCACATAAAAATATGTAACACACACACACACACACACACACACACACACACACACACACACACACACACACACACATATATATATATATATATATATATATATATATATATATATATATATTCAAATCTGACACGTCTAATAACAAGAATTTTATTTATTAAATTATTAGTTTAATTTATTAAAATATTTTTAGGGAAAAAAATATGGGTTGTCACAATAGCCCAAAAACCATAACTAGCGCTGAAATGCCATCCCATCAAAAAATCAGTGTCACAGCGCTGTAAAGTCGCTCCGCAGTGCTGGAGTCGTGACGACCAAGATTTGACACCTTTTTGCATGTTTTTAACTCCCAATTGGATTTATTTCTCAACATATGTTAGGGATTAGACTTGTAACCTATAATGTAAGACAAATAATTAGAGAGAGATTAGAATAGTTAGGATTAGTTATACAATTAGAAGCAATTCTTCATCAGATATTAAGAAGAATTCAAAGGAAGGATTGGGAGGATTGACGGCCAAAGTGAAGATCGGGCATAAAAAACAAATTCTTATCTCTTTTCTTTTCCTTTAATTTTTGTATCCTGAACAAGATATATTATCTTATTACTTTGATTTCTTTTTCAACTATGAACTAAATTCTTAATTAAGATTGCAATTGAACTCGATGTTTAATTTAGATTAATTTGCTCTCGTTTGATTATTGTTGATCATATATGAGTTGTTTATCATATTTTATGGTGATTGATGATTGTCTAGCTAACAATTATTGTGATAACCTATATGAAATTAGAAGATGGATATAGGTTTAGATCTGAATATGATGACATACGAAAATTTATCCTCTTATGGTGATTAACAAGATTTGCTATATGTGTCGTGATGACATGTGTCGAGTTAATTGTTCATAAGATTGAGTAGCTTGCAATTGTATAGGATAGATATATACTTATATGTCGTGTATAATCGTTATGAGAATTTGTTCTTAATAAATCTTGTTCTAAGTTATTTCACATAGGAATATAGTGATTTAATTGAAAAATATATTTTTATCTAAACGTCGGAAGAGATTTTATAAATAATTGTGAATTCTCGGTTAACGATTTGATATGATTAATTAATTGAAAGGAGAGTGAAGATATTTAGACGAGGCATTGGGAAAAATAGTGATATTAACATTTAAATCTGGTTGTAAGCTTTATTAGTAATTTAGTTTAGTTTTAAATTAATATTTTCATAATCTCAAATTCATTTTTTTAAATAAGATTGAATTAATATAAAGTTAGTACTTAGTTAATATTATTAGAGTATATTCCTCGTGGGACTGACACTTTACTTACTACTTTATTACTTGTCGATTGTGTATACTTGCACGTAAATTGTCAAAATCTAAATTAGACAAATAAGTTTTTTGAGCCATTGTTGAGGAATATCTATAATAATTTTTTTTCAATATTAATTTCAATAAATTTGATCTTAATTTAAATGTTTTTTTTTGTTTAACCTTTTACTATGGCTGCTAATTATTACCAGTGGCCTTATGTAAGAGTGACTCGACCAAATATGGCAAGAATTTATGGTCTCGATGCAATTTCTGCATTAGCGGCATATATTGTGACGCTTATGGAGAATATTGATGCTCTAGCGGTGCAACTTATTCAATGTGTAACAATGATTTGTGATTATTGTGATGAAAAACATCCGAGTCATCATTGCACCTTCAGTTTCGAGTCGGTACAGTATGGTGGCAACTTCAGAGACTATTCCAATGATTATCATCATAATTGGAGGAATCGTTTGAACTTTTTATTGAGCAATGATGATCAAGACCTTCCTCAATAGGAGATGACGTAAAACTTGGATGAACTTCTTTCCAAGTACATAGTTCAGCATGAGGAGAGCATGAATAGCATGGAGGTGTCATTGTAATATCTCTAGAATCAAGTGGGATAACTTGTCAATGTCATTAACAATTACCTTCAAGGAACGTTGCCAAGCGACATGGTACACGAGATTGATGGATTAGCCACACCAAACTACAAACTGCCATGAAAAAAGTTATGGATGCTGAAAAGGAGGAGAGCAAGAGTGGGGACCAGAAAAAGAAGGCAAGAGAAGATCCAACCTTGCATTCCAATGCCGATAAGCAGATTCCGATATTACTACCCTCTGTTCTTTTTATAATCCTGTGCACAATTGGTAGTCATTTCGTCGACAGAGCCAGAATAAATTTGAAGCCATGATGGGGTGAGAAAGATGAACATGTCACTCAACAGCTAGGTTTGAAGAAGGTGCTACCCACAAATGTTTCCTTGCTATTGGCGGGAATGTTAATCAGTTATAGTAAGGGAACTGGATAGTAAAATGAAGAAGTCGGGCCGGCGACTATAAACCAAGTGTTACTTGGGAGGCAACCCAAGTTTAATTTTTATTTTTGTTTGATTGCATTTTAATTTATTTATTTTTTATTTTATTTCATTTTAATTAGTTGTGACAATTGTTTTCAGGTGCAACATATCGCACAAAAATGGAATACACCTTAAATTTAGCGGACAACGAGGACGCAGATGTGACCAATCAGTCAGTTCTCAAAGTAGTCCTTTGCTTTAATTTTTTCTATCTTAGACATTGAAGACAATGTCTAGTTTAAGTTTGAAAGTGTGTTTTAATTTTTTGTTTTATTTGGTACTTGAGCGTATTATGTTATTAGAGTTGCATGTTAGTTAGTATGTTTTTAGGATAACTTGAGTAGTTGATTAATTGTATTTGATTTGGGCCGATGATAAAAATGTGATTAATTTTAAACTCTTGTGAAATTGAGAAGCATGCTTAGTTTATATTTTGACTTTTTAGTTGGTTTTACACTATTGGTGATCCTTTTGCACTTAAAGCGCATATCCATCTGTTTAGCTAGTTGGGGCTTGGAAAAGGTTTATATAGTTAAGTACATGTAAGAAATCTTATTGAAACTCTAAAAATTTATTGGAGCATCATTTAGGCATTAATATAAGTTTGGGGGAAAACTTGTATTATTTGGAAAAATAATTTTGAACCTCCCGAGTTAACAAATTGCATCATGTGGTGGGTTGAGATGGAGCGTAAAACGCACTTACCCATAAACGCAAGCAAGGAACGAGATGGTACATAAAACACACTCATTCAATGGGAAGTGAGAGGGAGCATAAAATTCACTCACTAAAAAAAATGTGTTTTTGAAATACTCGGGAAGAGTTCAAGTGTGTTTAAATGTATGGAATATCTTTTTTATCTTCTAAATTTATGTTTTGCCTTAATTAGCAGAGATTGATGTGAAAAGTAAAATTTTAGAGTTTGTTTGAAAATCTTTTATGAAACATTTGATTATATGAGCTTATTTAAGTTTTGGCTAGTTTGAACATTTGTGTACACACACTTAAAAGGTCACGAGTAGATGTCAAACTGATGTTTATGTGGGAATTTTTGGCGTTGCATGTTTTTAAAATTTTTCTTGAGTTATCATTAAAAAAAATCTTTAAGGCCATTGTTCAAATTTGTTAGTTCCCAGTAGGCATACAATAGATCTAGAAGGGGGGGTTGAATAGATCCTTTTAATTTTCAAATACTTTTCCTGTATATTTTGTATTGCTAATGAATTAGCATGCGACAAACATAAGAATCTTTTCAAGTACAGCGAAATAAGTAAAAGATCCCATTCACTGATATATTCATGAACATACATACATTGTTCGTAGAGTTAGTTAAGTTGTAAGCAGTTAATACATACATAACATTTATAGCATTTAGGTATATAATGTAAATGATAGAAAGTAAATTACTGAATATAAAATACACAAGTGTTTTTTAGTGGTTCAGAGACTCAAGCTCCTAATCCACTCTTCTGCTTTAACGAGCAGAAATTCCACTAAGGAAGGGCAGCACCCTGAATCACTAAGATTCCTTCAAGGCCAGCAGCCTTGGAACTTCAGTTCACTAAGAACTCTTCAAGCCCAACAGGCTTAGAACTCCTCTAGTTCCCTAGGAACTCTTCAAGCCCTATAGGCTTGGAACTTTATTTAGTCCCTCCGGACAAGGACCCCTCAGGCCCTGGCTACTTGTTGTTGTTGTTGTTGTTGGTGCCTTACTGCTAAGATGTCTTTAAGCTTGATCATCTTCTGTACTTAGCAGCTTGGCGTGGTCCTCTTTGTATTCTGCTTCGAGTCTGGACCACATCTTCTCTAGTGCAGCTGATCTTTATCCTGTTAAGCTCATCTTCATCTGATGTCAGCTGTGCACCATCACCATTTGGGTTTGCTAAGTGTTTGAGCTTTTGGTAGACTTCGTCTGGCACTTAGCATTCCCTGAACCCTTCTTGAATGTTTTGCAGACATGATTCTACATCTGTTCTTTTTCAGCTTTTGGTTCATGGTGATTTGTAGAGTGGCTTTCTGGATCTTCTTTGTGCTCTGCCACTTTTTTGAATGCTATCTTCTTGGCCTTCTCGGCTCTCAGCTTAGCTACCATCTTCAGTGGCAATCTTATCTTTATTGAGTGAAGCTTTAATCTGTTTAAGTCCTTCTTCAAAGCAGCTTCACTTCCACCTTTGTAGTCTCACTGTCACTAAGACTTGTTCTGTTTAGCTCTGGTGGAACTCGTAGAGTCAACACTATAGCATTCTAACAACTCAACGATTCTGCAACTCAGCAACTCTTGATCTTTGAAGCTCTGGCTGATATATACTCCTTCCTAATCTTCTCGTTAGAATATAGCCATTGAAAGCTATTTGAATTGCTTCGTAGATATCGAGTTATTTGGTCCAGACTGCTTGATGTGACGTGAAAGCTCCTTTATGACTTTACTGGCACAGCAGTCTGCTATCTTACATACCGCCTTAGAGTTGTCACATTTCTATGTCAGGCAGGTAGTCATCTTTATGTCTTTTTTCTGACATCTCGATTAGAACATCCGAGATTATCCTTTTGCATCGATGCTCTCAACTAGCAATGTTCGAATATCACTCTTCAGATTGAACCGTTGTCAATGCTTCAATCTTTAGATGACCGAACTCTACGATTCTGATGCATATTCTTGAACCTGATCGTAGTGTGTCTTATTGAATGTTGCTCATTGATAGGTTAAGACAACACTACGATCCTAAAGAGTGTTTATTTGATCTTCAATGTAGAACACCTATTCCTTCTCTTGTGAAGTGCTTTAATACTTCTGTTTGCCTCGACTGATCTCAGGAACTGATAGCTTGACTCCTTGTTTCGGTCTCTTCTGAATAGCAAGATACCTCAGATTTGTGGCATGCCCAGCTCGCTTTCTCCTTGTGATCTCCTGTTTACTTATCATCAATGGACTGACTCAATACTTAATCACTTTAACCTTGTTCTTCATAAGCTGACCAGTATCTCTATGTACACTTCATCAATTCCTGCTTTGTTTGGCAACACTATGATCTTGGTTTCTTCCAAGATCTTTGTCTTCTGTTCACTTGACATTTACTGCACTTGCTGACTATTCTTAGTCAGTTACTTTGACTGAAGTCTTCTTCTGATCAACTTGTGGAAGACTTCATCTAAAATATCTTTACAACTCAATCTGGATGTTGATTGGGTTGGTGCTTAGATCTTCTATTAGCTTGCATGCCATTCGTTGAGTACTCTCTGGTTTCCTTCAAGTGGGATGTATCTTTGCAACTCAAACCATAGGCTTCACACTTTGGATATTCTGGGAGTGCTCATTTTTTGAGAATCGTGTTTACTCTACGATTCTGCTTTGGCATTATGCGCACCTCTGTTGAAGCCTTAGTTCTGCACTCTACGATTTAGCTTTGGTTGTGCAAATACTACGACTCCGAGATCAGATGTCAACACTCTACGATCTCTGACCTTAAGCTTGCTGTCTTCATCTGATCTGGCTCGACTACGATCTTTGCCTCTCATTTGATTAGTAGACTCTACGACTCCGAGTGTGGTCTACGATTCTTGACTTGGCTTTGGCAAATGCTCGGTCGGCTCTTGGACAGGTTGTCTCTACGATTCTGAACATGACTTCCTCAATAGACTATGGCTTCGAGGAAGTTCTTCTCGACACACTACGATCTTTCCTCATCTCTCCTGGCAGTCTACGAACTCCGAGATCTACTATCTTGCAGACTACGATTCTGCCTTGATAGCTGTCGAGTTTTTCTTGACTCTTCTAGCAGACTACGATTTCTGGTGCAGTGCTCGATGATCAGACAAGCCTATCTATTACATTATAAGATTAACTTGACAAACTTGATCTTTCTATATTTATAGTCCTTGTACATCATTTCTTTTGAAGGACTTTACAAAGTTATTTTGCTTATGTAGGATCAACCTAACACATTTGATCAATTCATTCTAAGTCCTTGTATATATGTTCCTATTATCTATCAAAGGACTTTACAGCTTTTCTTAATGCAAGCATACTTGCATATTCATTCATTTATATCATGTATATTCTTGACAATCTCCCCCTATTTGATTATGACAAAATAATAAGTGCATATGTATGATATGAATGAATCTTATATACAGTGAGCAGGTGTATTTCTAAAACAGATAAGCATAAATGTCATTGATAATAATATGGAATTACATAAACTATAACACTTTACATTCTTGGATCCAGAACACACCTAACTAGATAGAGATGTACCTTTTTGGCTCCATGTGTGTCTCTAGGATGTCTGTTGATCAGCTACTCATCTGTTTGATCTTTTTGCTCCTGCTCCCCCTGGGGTGGTGACTTCATTTCTATTCTCTGCTCCCCCTCAGATTCATGCTCTTCTTCTTTTTCTGGCTTCCCCTCAGATGATGATTCTGCTTCTGTTGCTGCTGCCTTCCTCTTGGCCTTCTTATCTTCTTTTCTTCTGCTCTCCTTGCTCTTTCTTGAGTTCCTTTTTCTATGCCTCTTTTTCTCCCCTTTTTGTCATTAATCACTTGGGAAAGCTGCTCCATGTTCGACATAAGTTGCTGCATCATGTAAGATGAGTTACTAACCTCAATCTTAAGTTCTTGTTAGCTCAGCTCAATTTGTAGGGAGAGAGACTGATTTAGATTGTCAATCTTATCAGAGAGGGATATGATTTTCTCTTTATTTATCTTTTGTGCTCGTAGAGCTTCTGTCTTCTGATCATTTATGGCTTTTAGATAGACTTGATCTCTCTCTTTGATTTTGCGAGATATATCAGATATAGTGGCTTGAAGTCTGTCTTGAACTGCATTGTCTCCTGCTTTTGTCAACATCTTTGACTCTTCAGTGATGATTGATATCTTCTCAGCCAATTCATCAGAATTCTTCACTAACTCCTGCTCCATAGGAGTTTGGTCATGTGGTTGGGCAGGCTTTTGTTGAACACCAAACTGGACTCCACGATTTTCATTTTTGGATAGATTTTTGAAAGCAGTGAGAATCTGATAAATCGTTGAGTGCCACTCACTGGTGGAGGATGAAGAAATATCAGATAATTGTGCTTGGTCAGAGGAAAGCTTCTCAAATTGAACTTGAACATCTTCAATGGTAGAGTGAAGTGACTCTACGATCATCCACTTGGGCATAATCCTTCTACCATCAGAACCCACTCTACAATCGTAGGGAATGTAGTGGTTACCAGCATATCGATAGACTTTAAAGTGAGACTGGTCTTTGATCATCTTGGTTGCAAACTTCTTTACCCTTGGAAAGTTCTGCGCTACCAGCTCTAGGTTGGGAAGATGAGAGAAGACCCATGTGAGATAGATGTTGTCTTCAGTGAGAGATGCCTTTACCCATGGCATATGAGGGTGAAACCACCTTATTGCATGGTTTTTAACTTTAGGCTCATATATCATAATTGAGGTGTCTAGATTCATAGCCTTACGATTGTTGTGCGCATTTTCTGCAGTCATCATCACCACATTTAGCCTTTCATTCCCATGATTGATCCATCTGCCGAAGAGCACATCTAGTGATTCGTCAATTTCTACTACAATTTTTCTTTTGTAATTTACAGGGTTAGGAATGTGAAAATTTTTTGGCTCTTCTGTTTCAGGACTGGAGTCTTTTCCATCTTCATTTTGTTCGGGACTGAAGTTAGACCTATGTAGATTTCCTTCATTAGACTCATCAATGTGTTCCTCTGATTCCTGGTTTGTAGAATTAGAATCTTTTTCCATCTCATCATCTTCTTCTTCATCATCTTCTTCCGTGGATTCAAACTCATCATCACTCAGATCAATGACAGCAGTGGAGTGTTCTCCTATCCTTTTTGAGATAGATTTATCAAGCAGTTTGTTGCTCTTTCTTCTCATTTGAGGATAAGCTATATGAGTTTTAGACTCTTCTTCTTCTTCAGAATTTGAAGCCTCTATATCCCCATATAAGCTTCCTTGATGTTCAGCAATAGTAGGAACATGTCCCTTTTCCTCGGACTCAACATCTTTTGAACCATCATATGAACTTGTTGGAGCATTTATAGTAGGAGATGCAATTGTTTCAACTCTCAACCTTTCTTCATCAGCGGAGTGGCAACTCTGAGTGTTAGCCACAAGACTTGTACAATCTTCTCCATCATCAGATTTAGCTATTTCTTCATTGCTGGACTTACTCTTTGAGGATTTATCCTTGAAGCTTTCAGTTCCCTTCTCATTTCCTGACTCTACGTTTTCTCCTTCTTCTTGAGTAGATAGGCTTCTTTGAGGAACTGTACCTGACTTCTTTATCACCTTTGCTTTCTTTTTGGATGGCCCTCTGAGTAATCTGTTACTTCTCCTTCTTTTTGGGGTTTTTACAGTTGATGCTTGTTCTTCTCCTGCTCTATGTCTCTTTTTGTCAATGAAGAGACTGCTTGGTGAAGTCTCTGTATTCTTCTCACTCTTAGACTTCTTCTTTGCTTGAGTGGCTATTACAGGTACACATTTATCATATTGAGACATCTTGTCTTCCATTCCCTTTGCCTTTCTTTTCTTGGTCGAGATCTTGCTGCTGCCAGATGTCATCAACCACTTATTTTCCTTGGGATTCTTCTTCCAATTTTCTAACAACTGTGGGGACATTACTTTATAAACATTAAGAATTTCACCCTCATCATCCTTAATTTTATTCTTCAACTTTTTCTTCAAGATGATACTTAAAAACCTTCCATGGAAAACCTTTGTGAGGGGGTTTTTCAGTTAACCTTTTCTTCTCTTCCTTATCCAGCCATTTGGACATTTGATTAAGCAGGATAGCTCCAAAGTTGATGTGTTCCTTCAGGACTATTGCAGACATGATCTTTAGCTGTTGATCAATCACAGTGTCATGTGCAGTGTCTTTGCATAGGATACATTTGCCCACTATTTTAGCAAGGAACTCGAATTCTTCAGGAAACTCTTTTTTCTTCATGTCCTTCAGACTAGGGTTTCTTTTGTACTGCATAATCTTCTTAGCTTTTTCAGTGTCAATCTCATCCAGGCTTTTCAGATCTCGGTCAGGAAGGCCTAAGCATTGATTGATGTCAGAAGAATTTAGCTTCAGAATCTGACCCTTAACCTTGGTGGAAAGAATTCCAGAATTTATAGTTGCGTTTGAGTGAATTTCTTTAACCAGGTTAGCATATATCCGAGTGTTTACCTCCAGGCATTCTGAGAACCCAGCCTTCTTTACAAGTTCAAGAATATTTCTGAACTTCTTCTCAGATTTCTCAAACGTCTATTTGTTCCGAGCTGAATGCCAGTGATTACTCGGTAATCTGCCATTTAAAGAGTTCGAGGTATGGAAATTTAAGTTCAGGGGTTTAATGAGAGGTAGCTGAATACAATTAGGGCGAAGCTTGAAGTTTGATAGATTTAGGCTTTGAAGAGAGTTTTATGGTTTGAAAAAGGGAGGGAGAGAGAGGTTCGATAGCTCTTGATAACTTGTTTAGAGATTTTGACTGTTTAGAGGTAGCTAGGTTTTGCCTTAGGTATAGATTTAACAGGTTTGCAGATTTTGAAGAGCCTGCTAAGATGAAACTGCCAATTATTTAAATTTCCTTCTTGTATGTAAGACCCCAACTTTTATAAATAAAGATGAATTTTTTATAAATATCATTTTTGAATATTATGGAGTTAATTTGATATAATGTTATAGTTGTGGGTAATATTTATAAATTTTGCAAAGTACGCAAGTTGTTATATAATATTCGATTGGTCGGGGAATATTCGTTTTAACAGGGAATATTCGTACAACGACACAATCATTGGTGGACCCCACAACGGAATTATTGTCGGATTGAGAAAACGACAAAAATATTTTATTAAAAATAACGGCGGAAATTTTACCATTGTTACTGTTGAACTACTCGGTAGTAAAAGTACAGTAATACGTGTGGTTGCATAGTAGCACACGGTATTGATTATTAATGCTTATGTGAGAAGTCACTCAGTTTGATTATATTATTGTCAGTTAATAATATGAATTATTTAGCGATAATGACGTTTTGTTTTATTCGTATTATTAACGTAATAAAACAGAAACATCTTTTTATATAAAACAAAATACTTTATTAAAGTTATTCTATAAATAGAATATATTTTATTTTATTTAAAAGATTTTTCTTTAAATATGGACCGTCAAATTAAAGTAATCAATCTGGACCGTTCATGGATTAGTTACTATGCATTCTATTTTTCTATAAATAGCAGCTCATTCCTTCATTATTTCTTACGAATTCACTGAACTCTAGAGAGAGAAACTATAGAGAGAAACTATAGAGAGAGAGAAGAAGAGTATTCTGCTACTTAACTACTTCCTTACTTCAGCTCTTCTTTAAAACGGTAAGGGGTGTTATTCTTTCTTATTCATGAAGAGAACTGTTATTCCATTTCTTATTATTCTGTTGGAATAACCTGTATATGCGGTCTACCCTATACTTGGTGACATTCTTCTATTATTCTGTTGGAACATCCTGTCTGTGTGTTTTACACCGGACCTGGTTCCGTTTTTATTATTATTCTGTTGGAACATCCTGTCTGTGTGTTTTACACCGGACCTGGTTCCGTCTTTATTATTATTCTGTCGGAATATCATGTCTGTGTGTTTTACACCGGACCTGGTTCCATTATTTATTATACTGTTCTTTATTATTCTGTCAGAATATCCTGTCTGTGCGTTTACGTCGGACCTGGTTCCATTATTTATTATTCTGTCGGAATATCCTGTCTGTGCGTTTATGCCGGACCTGGTTCCATTATTTATTATTCTGTTGGAATAACCTGTTTGTGCGGTCTATCGCATGCATGGTGATTTTTTTTGTTATTCCATTCTTTATTGTACTCAGTTGGTTAAGTTTTGACTTCTATACTCCATGAAATTTGTGAAATATCCTTGATAATTGCGTTTCATCCAGTATCTATTCATGAAAATATTCTCCTGATCATTCTTGAATTTTACTCCACAAAGTAGTATCATGTTGACAATTTGGACGTTGTTAATTCTTGGATAAATTAATTCTTGAACTTGTTTTATTGAATTCTTATATCATTGTCATCATCCTCATGTTTATATTCTGTTGAAAGTCATCTGTGGCCTGTAGTGCATAGATGGACTTGGTATGATTATGACCAGGGATTATTCGGTGTAATCATGACCGTAATGTTACGAATGATGTGGTAAAAGTCCTCATTGGCCCGTAGTGCATTGATGGACAGTTGTTGGCATGATCATGACCATTAATGAATATACGAATATCCTTGGCCGTAGTGCAGGGGTGATTCGATGATGTGGATTATTTTATTAAGCTGAGTCTCAGCGATCAAAGTGTTGGAAAATCTTTTAAATCATAAAAGATAGTAGAGTTTATTTTCTACTTGACTCTTTTAATGGATTGCTTATTCCGCTACAGTTAAACTTGATGTCTATTGTATTTTATCAGTTTAACATTGTTGAAGGCTAATGATAATTTATTTGCATTATCTTAGTCATAATATTTCTTACTGGGCTAGTTGAGCTCACCCTTTCTTTCACTGTTCTCTTCAGGAAATGAGAACGTAGCTGGGGCAAGTCGGGGAACGGAGTGATGGTCCGAATGATAGTATTAGTTAGTAGTCCTCACTATTCTATGTAATGGTGTGTAAATAAATGTAATGAGGACTCCTTTTGAGTATGAATACTCTCTAGAAGATAATATTTGTATTCAAACTCACAGTTTATATTTTGTCGTATTGTACACGACAGTTGTATTATTAAGTTGTATTTGTATTCTGTAATATGTATCTGACGACCCAAGATGGGTGATGTATACCTAATTTTGGGGGCGTCACAGTTGGTATCAGAGCTTAGGGATATGATCCCTGGCTAAGATGTGAGAATAGAACTAGGAGGGGAGAGACGGGGAATTCCTTCGCTAGTATGACCTACCTAAGTTTATTTGCATGGTATTTAATTGGTCGGTCATAATATAAGGATAATATATGACATATCAATTAACTTTTATTTTGTGGCAGTATCTGAAAATGACATCTGAGAATGTTGAGAATAGCAATGGAGCACAGGCGACTATTGATTCACCACATATCAATAATCAGGATAATGTTCATCAGGAAGGTGACAATCCTCATGCAAACAACAACACTGACCAGATGATGAATGATGGAATGTTCAGAGGTTTTATGCAATTCATGCAACAACAGGTGAAAGCGGCTCCTGTCCACAACGTAGGTGGAAATACGGGAAACTCTCAGGCGGTCACCGCTAAACAGTTTAAGGAGCTGGGACCACCGGAGTTTAAGGGAGAACCCAAACCACTTGTAGCTGAAACATGGATAAAGCAGATCACCAAGATATTTGATGTCTTGGGTTGCTCCGAGGAGCAAAAGGTTCCCTTTGCCGCCTTTATGTTGCGAGGAGAGGCAGATTACTGGTGGGAATCGATAAAGCGTACTCAACCTGCCGCACTGAAGATGTCTTGGGAGAAGTTCCAAGAGCTGTTTAACGACAAATACTTTCCCGAGAGTATTCGTCACATGAAGGAGGTGGAGTTCATCAAATTAGAGCAGAATAATATGACCGTGTCGCAGTACGAGGCAAAATTTGCGGAGTTATCCCGGTTTGCGTCCCACCTGGTGGATAATGAAGAAAGAATGACGCGGATATTTTTAAGAGGTTTGAAGCCGGAGATACGTCAACATCTTGTTTCTCATAAACTGTGTTTGTATTCAGATGTTGTAAATAGGGCTCAGTTGGTGGAGCGCGATAACGAGACAACGCAACCAAAAGAGAGCAGCCGGCAAAATGATAATACCAGTGAGAGCAGTCATCGAAGCGGTGACAACAAGCGTGGAGGGAATCAACAGGCCAGAAATGGTAACCACTTCGGTGGTAATCAGGGCCAAAACAATAAGAATGGGCATTTCAAGAAGAGGAGATTCAACAATGATGGAAAGACGTCAGCACCAGCACCTGTCGTTAAGGAAGGAGAACGACCACCTATCATATGTTTCAAATGCGGAGGGGAGGGGCACATCAGTCCAAACTGCGCGATGCCGTCCAAAGCATGTTATAATTGTGGAAGAGAAGGTCATTTAGCCCGATTTTGTCGTTTACCGAAGACAAATTCAGCTAGGATGGAGGCACCAAAGGCCGTCCCAGAAAAGTCAAAACCGGTTGTGCAAGGGAGAGCGTTTGTTGTGACCTCCCAGAACGCAAGGAACCCGAATGAGGTCATCACGGGTAAGCTTATCATAAACTCTAACGAAGTCTATACTTTATTTGATACCGGTTCTACCCATTCTTTTATTTCTCCTACTTGCGCTCATCGATTAAATTTGATTCCGGAGAAATTAGACTTTGACTTAGCAGTTGAAACTCCATTGGGAGAAACCTTCATTACATCCACGGTTTATAAGTCTTGTTTGGTTCAAGTTGGTACCCACACATTACCTGTCGATCTTATTTCATTAAAAATACTTGCATTTGACGTGATTCTAGGGATTGATTGGTTAACTACTCATCATGCAAAAATTGATTGTTTTCGTAAGGTTGTTAGCTTTCATATTCCTAATCGACCTATTATGCGAATTCAAGCAACCAAACCATTAAAATCAATCGCTGTCATCTCAAGCCATAAAGCTATTCGTTTATTGAAAAACGGATGTCAAGCTTTCTTAGCTCATGTCACAGATCTAAACAAAAATACGTCAGCTTTGAATGATATTTCTGTTGTTAATAAATTTCCTGACGTATTTCCCGAAGAACTTCCTGGCCTACCCCCAGAGCGTGAAATTGAATTTTGTATCGACCTTGAACCCGGTACAAAACCCATTTCCAAAGCCCCATATCGAATGGCTCCTATTGAACTTCAGGAGTTAAAGACCCAACTGCAGGAATTGTTAGACATTGGTTTTATTCGTCCTAGTACTTCTCCTTGGGGTGCTCCTGTTCTGTTCGTGAAGAAGAAAGATGGGAGTATGCGACTTTGTATTGATTATCGGGAGTTGAATCATGTCACCATCAAAAATAGGTACCCATTGCCACGTATTGATGACCTGTTTGACCAGTTGCAAGGAGCACAATTCTTTTCAAAGATCGATCTTCGTTCTGGATATCATCAGCTGAAGGTTAGAACTGAGGATATTCCAAAGACGGCTTTTAGAACTCGGTACGGGCATTATGAATTCTTAGTTATGTCTTTTGGATTGACTAATGCTCCTGCTGCCTTCATGGATATGATGAACAGGGTATTTAAGGAATATTTGGATCACTTTGTGGTCGTCTTTATCGATGACATCCTTGTTTATTCCAAAAGCCGTGAAGATCATGAGCAACACTTGAGGCTGGTACTCCAAAAGCTTCGTGAATACAAACTTTATGCCAAGTTGAAGAAATGCGAGTTCTGGCTGGAAGAGGTAGCATTCCTTGGGCACGTAGTATCAAGTCGTGGAATATCTGTTGACCCGGCAAAGATTGAAGCTATTCAAAGCTGGGAGCAACCTAAATCAGTAACCGAAGTACGTAGCTTTCTCGGTCTAGCTGGTTATTATCGGAGATTCGTGGAAGGATTTTCTCGAATCGCTACTCCATTAACTCAGCTGACTCGGAAAGATACAAAGTTCGGTTGGAGCGAAGAGTGTGAGCAGAGTTTTCAAGAACTCAAGAGGAGACTCATTTCAGCACCTGTTCTAACAATACCATCTGGCTCGGAGGGATTTGTCATCTACAGTGATGCTTCGAGCAAAGGGTTGGGATGTGTTCTCATGCAACATGGAAAAGTCATAGCCTATGCATCAAGACAACTCAAGGAATATGAGAGAAATTATCCTACTCATGATCTAGAGTTGGCAGCTGTTGTCTTTGCACTTAAAATTTGGAGGCATTACTTGTATGGGGAGAAGGTGGAGATTTTACGGATCATAAAAGCCTCAAATATTTTTTCACTCAAAAGGAACTCAACATGCGACAACGACGTTGGCTTGAACTGTTGAAAGATTATGATCATACCATTCAATATCATCCTGGAAAAGCGAACGTGGTAGCTGACGCATTGAGTAGAAGATCATATGCAAGTACGAGTGCGATATTGTCAACACAAAAACCCATTTTGTGTGATTTGCAAAGGATGGAGATAGAGTTAAAGACTCCAGGGACCCATGTGATGATGGCGAATATACGAGTAGAACCGACTTTAATCGATAAAGTTAAAGCTGCTCAAGCTACAGACCTGGAGCTGATGCGTATGAGGAAGAAAGTGCAAGAAGGTGCTATGCCGGAAGCAAGAATCGATGAAGAAGGAATACTTCGAGTCAACTCCAGACTTTGTGTTCCTAACAACCCTGATTTAAAGTATGAAATCATGATGGAGGCGCACAACACACCATTTGCAATCCATCCTGGAAGTACCAAAATGTATCATGATCTTCGTCATACATTTTGGTGGAGCAATATGAAGAGAGAGATAGCGTTGTTTATCTCAAGGTGTCTAACTTGTCAACGAGTCAAAGCGGAGCATCAAGTACCAAAAGGTCCATTGCAACCACTTGAAATTCCAGAATGGAAGTGGGAGCACATTACCATGGATTTCGTTACCGGTCTTCCTAGGGTTTCTCAAGGTATTGATGCGATTTGGGTCATTGTTGATAGATTGACCAAGTCTGCTCATTTCTTACCGATACGAGAAACTTATACACTTGAACGTCTTGCTCGTATGTACATAAACGAGATTGTAAGACTGCATGGTATGCCAGTATCCATAGTTTCTGATCGAGACCCAAGATTCACTTCACGATTTTGGGTTAGTTTACAAAAAGCTATGGGCACGGAGTTACGATTTAGTTCAGCATATCATCCTCAGACGGACGGACAATCAGAGAGGACTATTCAAACTCTTGAAGATCTATTAAGACTCTGTGTCTTTGACTTCAAGGGAAGTTGGGACAAGTTCTTACCATTGGTGGAGTTTTCCTACAACAACAGTTATCAAGCAAGTATTGGCATGGCTCCATTCGAAGCATTGTATGGAAGAAAATGTCGTTCTCCAGTATGCTGGGATGAGGTGGGTGAAGCAACGTTGTTGGGACCGGAGTTGGTACGTATGACTACAGAAAAGATTCAAACGATCCGACAACGTATAAAAACCTCACAAGATCGACAAAAGAGTTATGCTGATCTTCATCGAAAGGACGTGGAATTTGATGTAGGAGATCATGTGTTCTTACGTGTTGCTCCATGGAAAGGAGTTACGAGATTTGGAAAGAGAGGAAAGCTCAATCCTCGATTCATCGGTCCATTTTTAATCCTCGATCGAGTAGGAACTGTGGCTTATAGACTCGCTTTACCGCCAAGTATGTCTCGTGTTCATAACGTTTTTTACATATCCATGTTACGCAAATATGTGGAAGACCCGAACCACATTATTGAGTTAGAACCGGACGAAATAGCGGAAGATTTGACGTATGAAGAAGTTCCTGTTCAAATCTTGGATAAAAAGGAACATATTCTACGCTCCAAGGTTATACCTCAAGTCAAAGTTTTGTGGAGAAACCACGATGTTGAGGAAATGACTTGGGAGTTAGAATCTGAAATGAAATCAAGGTATCCTTACCTCTTCGACATACCAGGTACGTACCCTAATTTCGAGGGCGAAATTTCATAAGAAGGGGAGGTTGTAAGACCCCAACTTTTATAAATAAAGATGAATTTTTTATAAATATCATTTTTGAATATTATGGAGTTAATTTGATATAATGTTATAGTTGTGGGTAATATTTATAAATTTTACAAAGTACGCAAGTTGTTATATAATATTCGATTGGTCGGGGAATATTCGTTTTAACAGGGAATATTCGTACAACGACACAATCATTGGTGGACCCCACAACGGAATTATTGTCGGATTGAGAAAACGACAAAAATATTTTATTAAAAATAACGGCGGAAATTTTACCATTGTTACTGTTGAACTACTCGGTAGTAAAAGTACAGTAATACGTGTGGTTGCATAGTAGCACACGGTATTGATTATTAATGCTTATGTGAGAAGTCACTCAGTTTGATTCTATTATTGTCAGTTAATAATATGAATTATTTAGCGATAATGACGTTTTGTTTTATTCGTATTATTAACGTAATAAAACAGAAACATCTTTTTATATAAAACAAAATACTTTATTAAAGTTATTCTATAAATAGAATATATTTTATTTTATTTAAAAGATTTTTCTTTAAATATGGACCATCAAATTAAAGTAATCAATCTGGACCGTTCATGGATTACTTACTATGCATTCTATTTTTCTATAAATAGCAGCTCATTCCTTCATTATTTCTTACGAATTCACTGAACTCTAGAGAGAGAAACTATAGAGAGAAACTATAGAGAGAGAGAAGAAGAGTATTCTGCTACTTAACTACTTTCTTACTTCAGCTCTTCTTTAAAACGGTAAGGGGTGTTATTCTTTCTTATTCATGAAGAGAACTGTTATTCCATTTCTTATTATTCTGTTGGAATAACCTGTATATGCGGTCTACCCTATACTTGGTGACATTCTTCTATTATTCTGTTGGAACATCCTGTCTGTGTGTTTTACACCGGACCTGGTTCCGTTTTTATTATTATTCTGTTGGAACATCCTGTCTGTGTGTTTTACACCGGACCTGGTTCCGTCTTTATTATTATTCTGTCGGAATATCCTGTCTGTGTGTTTTACACCGGACCTGGTTCCATTATTTATTATACTGTTCTTTATTATTCTGTCAGAATATCCTGTCTGTGCGTTTACGCCGGACCTGGTTCTATTATTTATTATTCTGTCGGAATATCCTGTCTGTGCGTTTATGCCGGACCTGGTTCCATTATTTATTATTCTGTTGGAATAACCTGTTTGTGCGGTCTATCGCATGCATGGTGATTTTTTTTGTTATTCCATTCTTTATTGTACTCAGTTGGTTAAGTTTTGACTTCTATACTCCATGAAATTTGTGAAATATCCTTGATAATTGCGTTTCATCCAGTATCTATTCATGAAAATATTCTCCTGATCATTCTTGAATTTTACTCCACAAAGTAGTATCATGTTGACAATTTGGACGTTGTTAATTCTTGGATAAATTAATTCTTGAACTTGTTTTATTGAATTCTTATATCATTGTCATCATCCTCATGTTTATATTCTGTTGAAAGTCATCTGTGGCCTGTAGTGCATAGATGGACTTGGTATGATTATGACCAGGGATTATTCGGTGTAATCATGACCGTAATGTTACGAATGATGTGGTAAAAGTCCTCATTGGCCCGTAGTGCATTGATGGACAGTTGTTGGCATGATCATGACCATTAATGAATATACGAATATCCTTGGCCGTAGTGCAGGGGTGATTCGATGATGTGGATTATTTTATTAAGCTGAGTCTCAGCGATCAAAGTGTTGGAAAATCTTTTAAATCATAAAAGATAGTAGAGTTTATTTTCTACTTGACTCTTTTAATGGATTGCTTATTCCGCTACAGTTAAACTTGATGTCTATTGTATTTTATCAGTTTAACATTGTTGAAGGCTAATGATAATTTATTTTGCATTATCTTAGTCATAATATTTCTTACTGGGCTAGTTGAGCTCACCCTTTCTTTCACTGTTCTCTTCAGGAAATGAGAACGTAGCTGGGGCAAGTCGGGGAACGGAGTGATGGTCCGAATGATAGTATTAGTTAGTAGTCCTCACTATTCTATGTAATGGTGTGTAAATAAATGTAATGAGGACTCCTTTTGAGTATGAATACTCTCTAGAAGATAATATTTGTATTCAAACTCACAGTTTATATTTTGTCGTATTGTACACGACAGTTGTATTATTAAGTTGTATTTGTATTCTGTAATATGTATCTGACGACCCAAGATGGGTGATGTATACCTAATTTTGGGGGCGTCACATTGTAACCGTTCCTTCCACGTTTCTTAGTGGGATAGTTATAAGTCACTGATAAGTCATCATCTATAAATCCTCCATCATGTCCGTTCTTCAGATTTAACTTTTCTTCTGTTGACTATTTCAGTACGTAGAGTAGCTTGTTGAGGTAGCTATGGACTCTACGATTTTCTTTGTCGACTCAATGATCGTCTTCTGAGAGATGCTTCAGTGGATAATTTGACATTAATCCTCATCTTGAAGTTGTATGACTTAACCACTGATGTACTCCGAGATAGTTCGGGCACTAAAATTCTGAGGTTAATTTTTAGGGTGTCTTTCTAAACTGTATTTGAACTTATCTCCACACTATCTGAATAGTTGAGCATGTGTCAATTTTTGTTGAGCTCCCCATGAGCTAGTGTACCCTCTGGGAAGACTGCGATCGTCGAGCCTACTCTATGATCATTGAGGTTGCACTACGATTGTCGAGTTCACTTCAGAATCTACTCTACGATCGTTGTCTATCCTGGTCCTTGAGATGAACTAGACTACGTATTCCTCATGTGTTAAGGTAGCTCAGGAAGGGCCAACCTCTTAAAGTGAACTAAGGGTCAGGTTTGTCCCTGAGGAGTTTTCCAGATGAAAGACTTTAGAAGTGATTAGCACTGATATCTCATTTGATCTTTTCTGCTGGGAAGTTCATCTACCAACTTTAGATATTTGTATTGGCTGTAATCGTGGTGTCCTCCTGTTCTTACACTACGATCAGATGTTTGATTGTAGGCGCTCCACGATTTTGAGTTGGGTGGTTGACAAGGTTATCAGTAGTACATTTTGAGACGTTCTTACTGACTATGGATCTTTATTTGGTTCATCAGTCACAAAGTTTTGGGACTTTATAACTGGTACATTGCTTCATAATGTATTTCTGATACTTTAAGTGCTGTTTTTCCTTAACAAATCACTGCTCCCCCATAGTTGATACTATCTTCTCAGAGGAGAGTGAGGTCTTCTTCTTCTTGTGCATCAGAAGGCAGCCTTGTATATCTCTAGGACTGATCACTCTACGATGGTATGATAAAACTACGAACGTAGTCTTCTTTGACGATTTGTACTTGTGGAGTTTTGCTTCTGTATTGAGTTCCTCATGATTAATGCTCGATGATCCTCTGATGTGAATTTCCTTGTGGATTCTTCTCCTATGATATGCTTTGCATGATTGAGCATGTAAGACCCTTTTCATCTTAACATGAATTGTCTGCTTCCATATGGAGATTAACAACCATGTAAGCTTCATTCATGTTAGCTCAGCAAGTCTTCAAGAACAGGCTTTGACAGAGAATGATTTTGTTCAGAACATTTCTAAACTGTCTTTAGCCTCCAGCTGATTGAATCTTCTTGACTGAAGTCATCTGCTTAAGTGTTCTTTAGTGTGGTCAGATAGACCAAATACCTATAGATTAGATAAATTTCTATTTTTGGTACCCATGGTTATATGGATCCTGCTAGGTTAGTTTCCAAAAATCCATGTTCCTCATATATTTGAATTTTCATCACATTGATCATCAACAATCATGTTTATGCATGTATTCAATTAAATATGACATTTTAAGATGCATGATGATGAGTGTGTGTAAGATTAATCATTTTAATACAACACTTTTTGTCTTTGATGGTTTCATCATTTGCTTGATTATGTTCACGAATTTTAAATGTTCATAGAGTGAGAGTTAGTTCTATCAGTAATTTGTATCTGGTTGATTCATGAAGATGATCAGTTTCTATGAATCTTCAAGATACTCTTGTAGAACTGATCATACTCTATGTATTATCAAAAACCTAGAACAAATGTTTGTATGTACATACTAACCCGTCAGCAAGGATTACTCCAGTTAAGATTAGTTAAATCTTGATATGCTTATGACCTATTTCAGACTTCTTTCAAGATGTTATCTTCAACCTAAAACTTGGATGGAGAGAAAGTTTGTTAGCATTTGAGTTTCCAAACTTAGTGTACTTTCTCTCTTCCCCTTTTTAGGTAGAGTATGGTCTCCTAATAGAATACTGCTATAGTACATAAGTTGATGCAACATGATGTTTACATTTATATCACTGAGGAATCGTACCTTTGATTCACTATCAGTTTCTTGACAGTCATTTATCTTGATATAATAAAGTGAGGCATTGATATGCATATTTTTACATTCATTTCTGACAGCTTATTGCTCTAGTTGTCCTTCGATCAATCAGTCATAGTCTTGAAGATGTATGCTAAGAAAATCTTGGCATCCTTCGTTCTTTGACAACCTTGAACCTCAAGATTTACATCCAGCTACTGGTTAGCCAAATACATATTTGAAAAATTCTTCTTTCTCCTCTAGATAAGTATTTCTTAGCACGTATAGTATAGCCTTTCATCTTTCAGACTGGTGGATGCTTGACTCTTTGCTGTTGATGCCTCTTGACTTCTCATCTCTGGCCTTCAGACTATAAGATTGATTGTGGACACAGATTGGTCTTGTTGTTATGGCATTTAAGAACATGGGCCAATCTGAGCAACTTCAGATGCATATACACATTTACCTGTACATAATATTTCCAACGTTTGAGCTCATCTGCATTTACAGGTGACTTACTACTAAACTTACCAATTGTTAGTTCCCAGTAAGCACACAATAAATCTAGAAGGGGGAATTGAATAGATCCTTTTAATTTTCAAATACTTTTCCTGTTTATTTTGTATTACTAATGAATTAGCATATGACAAACATAAGAATCTTTTCAAGCATAGTGGAATAAGCAAAAGATCCCCTTCATTGATATATTCATGAACATACATACATTGTTCGTAGAGTTAGTTAAGTTGTAAGCAGTTAATACATACATAGCATTTATAGCAGTTAGGTGCATAATGTAAATGACAGAATATAAAAGACACAAGGGTTTTTAAGTGGTTCAGAGACTCAAGCTCCTAATCCATTCTTCTGCTTTAACGAGCAGGAATTCCACTAAGGAAGGGCAGCACCCTGAATCACTAAGACTCCTTCAAGGACAGCAGCCTTGGAACTTCAGTTCACTAAGAATTCTTCAAGCTCAACAGGTTTGAAACTCCTCTAGTTCCCTAGGAACTCTTCAAGTCCTGTAGGCTTGGAACTTCTTTTAGTCCCTCCAGACAAGAACCCCTCAGGCACTGGCTACTTGTTGTTGTTGTTATTGTTGTTGTTGTTATTGTTGTTGGTGCCCTGCTGCTAAGATGTCTTTAAGCTTGATCATCTTCTGTACTCACCAGCTTGGCGGGGTTCTCTTTGTATTCTGCTTCGAGTCTGGACCACATCTTCTCTGGTGCAGCTGATCTTTATTCTGTTAAGCTCATCTTCATCTAATGTCAGCTATGCACCATCACCATTTGGGTTTGCTAAGTGTTTGACCTTTTGGTAGACTTCGTCTGGCACTTAGCATTCCATGAACCCTTCTTGAATGTTTTGCAGACATGATTCTGCATCTGTTCTTTTTCAGCTTTTGGTTCATGGTGATTTGTAGAGTGGCTTTCTGGATCTTCTTTGTCCTCTGTCACTTTTCTGAATGCTATCTTCTTGGCTCTCAGCTTAGCTGCCATCTTCAGTGGCATTCTCATCTTTGTTGAGTGAAGCTTTAGTCTGTTCAAGTCCTTCTTCAAAGCAGCTTCACTTCCACCTTTGTAGTCTCACTGTCACTGAGACTTAATCTGTTTAGCTCTGGTGGAACTCGTAGAGTCAACACTATAGCATTCCAACAACTCAACGATTCTGTAACTCGGTAACTCAACAACTCTTGATCTTTGAAGCTTTGGCTGATATATACTCCTTCCCAATCTTCTCGTTGGAATATAGCCGTTGAAAGCTATTTGAATTGCTTTGTAGATCTCAAGTTATTTGGTGCAGACTGCTTAATGAGATGTGACAACTCCTTTATGACTTTACTGACACAGCAGTCTGATATCTTACTTACCGCCTTAGAGTTGTCACCTTTCCATGTCAGGCAGGTAGTCATCTTTATGTCTTCTTTCTGACTTCTCGATTAGAATATCAGAGATTGTCCTTTTCCAACGATGCTCTCAACAAGCAATGTTCGAATATCACTCTTCAGATTGAACCGTTGCCAATGCTTCAATCTTCAGATGACCGAACTCTACGATTCTGATGCATATTCTTGAACCTGATCGTAGTGTGTCTTGTTGAATGTTGCTCATTGATAGGTTGAGACAACACTACGATCCTAAAGAGTGTTTATTTGATCTTCAATGTAGAACAACTCTTCCTTCTCTTATGCAGTGCTTCAATACTTCTATTTGCCTCAACTGATCTCAGGAACTGATAGCTTGACTCCTTGTTCTGGTCTCTTTTGAATAACAAGACACCTCAGATTTGTGGCATGCCCAACTCGCTTTCTCCATGTGATTTTCCGTTCACTTATCATCAATGGACTGACCCAATGCTTAATCACTTTAGCCTTGTTCTTCATAAGCTGACCAGTATCTCTGTGTACACTTCATCAATTCCTACTTTGTTTGGCAAACACTACGATCCTGGTTTCTTCCAAGATCTTTGTCTTCTGTTCACTTGACAGCTACTGCACTTACTGACTATCCTTAGTCAGTTACTTTGACTGAAATCTTCTTCTGATCAACTTGTGGAAGACTTCATCTAAAATATCTTTACAACTTAATCTGGATGTTGATTGGGTTGGTGCTTAGATCTTCTATTAGCTTGCATGACATTCGTTGAGTGCTCTCTGGTTTCTTTTAGGTGGGATGTATCTTTGCAGCTCAGACCATAGGCATCACACTTTGGATATTCTGGGAGTGCTTACTTGTTGAGAATCGTGTTTACTCTATGATTCTGCCTTGGCATTGTGAGCACCTCTGTTGACACTAGTACAAAGTAGTAAATAGACAACACTTAAACAACAACGTTTTTATAAAAAACGTTGTGGTACTTTTTTGCACAACGTTTTTTAACAAAACGTTGTAGATATATATGAAAAAACTTTATCTATTTAAAAGGACATTTTTTAGTTTTAACTAGATAACGTTTTTTTTAAAAACGTTATCGATGTAAAAAACACGGAGCAAAAATCGCGCTCAAGCGAAAACTTAAAATTAAAAGATACTTTTTCTCCGTACTTTCACAATTGCCCCAACTATCATTTTATCTCTCTTATCTCGAATTCAGACCTGCCCGCCCAAACGTAGCAACCTCTTCCCTTTCCAATCGGCAACTCTAATCTTTTTCTTTCCAGTTGGATTTCTCAGCGATGCTCTTTTCTTCCCATGGTTATTGGATGTAACCCTAGAAAATTGGGCTTTCTTCTCAACTAATAAGGAACTATTTCTCTCTCTTTTCGGCCCCTCACATCTCAGCCCCTCTTTTTGCTCTACAAATTAAAGGTTAGAGAGAGTGAGTAAGAGTTAGGGAGAGAAGATACAGTAAAAAATCCTGCCGGGCATGGTTTGAGGTCTAGAACGAGGGATTCCTTCTCTCGGGCCTTCAAAAAGAAGGGTACTATCCATCTCTTGACCTACCTGAGGACCTACTACATCGACGATTATGTCGACATTAGGGTTAACGGCGCCATCCATAAGGGTATGCCCCACAAGTTCTACCATGGCCGCACCGGTCAGGTCTGGAACGTCACCAAGCATGCCATCGGTGTTGAAATCAATAAGTAGGTCAATCATACAACTCTGTTTCTCTCTCGTTAAACATAGGTTCAATTTGTGGCAACTGTGTTTGTCTTGTACCTGTGTAAAAATTTCACCCATTCTTTCTTGTATATTGCTGATAATAAATATACATCCTTTCTTTTCTGTTTGCTAAGGATATAGGCATATAGTTGTTCAAAATATTTAGTGTGACGGGGACATACCTTTCTCAATACCATTCTTTTCTTCTTTCTTTGGATGATGCAGGGATTTGTCTGATAATTTGCTCTAGGGGGACATACCTTTCTCAATATCTAAACTAAAGCAGCTCGAGTTGTTGTAAGTTTTAACCATGCAATAATTTTATCTGCTGGGAAATATACCCCAATTTTATTATGGTAAATTGTCCTTTATTTTTATCAATTAATTATAAGAACTTGAAGAACAACCAGTTAACTGGTCCTATTTCGTCAACATTGACACAAATTCCTAACCTTAAAACTCTGTGAGTTCTCCCATGTTCTAAATTCATAGATGATAAATTAATTTTCTGTAATTCAAGTACATCACTAAATCTTTTCATGACTATTTTTAAAGTTATTTTGTGTAGTTTCATTTTTGTGTTGCATTGAAATAAACAAGTTTCGTATCTGATAATTTTATTTGTGTAGCGATCTCGCTCAAAACCAGCTCACTGGTGAGATACCACGTTTAATCTACTGGAATGAAGTGGTCCAGTATTTGTAAGTTCTAAGGCTCAAATGACTTAAGTTTGTTTGTTAAATAAACTTCAGCAATTTTTTGGTAACTATATATGAATGGCTGTTTAATACGTGAACTAATTGTAATTGCATATATAGAGGCCTCCGAGGAAATTATTTAACAGGATCACTTTCCCTTGATATGTGCCAGCTGACTCGCCTGTGGTATTTGTATGTGTGCCCCTTGCCTTCTCTTTTTGATTTTCTTGTTCAAAGTTCTTTTATCTTCCTCCTATTTTTTTAATGGAATTTCATTTAAGTTTCTTACAGTGATGTACGCCGGAATAACCTTACTGGACCTATACCAAACAGCATTGGTAACTGTACAAGATTTGAAATCTTGTAAGTTTCATACTATTAGTTACTGGTTTTCATGCTTTCTGTCTCTCTTCATTGTTTATATGATGGTGTTTGTGGTCAATGTCAGGGATATCTCATACAATGGGAATAGTGGAGAGATTCCGTACAACATTGGTTTTCTACAAGTGGCTACTTTGTAAGCTAGTCATTTTAGGTTCAATATACTTCTCGTAGATTTAGGAATTCAATAAATTGCAAATGATGAACTATGTTCTAAATTAATCAACTGTATTCTTGTATTTTCGATGCTCAGATCATTCAATGTGCCAATTTTGTACTTGAGATGATGGAATTAATCGTTCAATTTCTCTTTGCCAGGTCTCTACAAGGCAACAAGTTAACGGGAAAGATACCGGAAGTGATTGGTCTAATGCAAGCCCTAGCTGTTTTGTAAGTATTTATTTCTGTATGGTTATCTGATCATGTCATTAGTGAAAAATATTCTTCTCACTTATCAGATGTCATTAAAGGGATCGAGTTAGAGGCTGATGTATATTAATCTCATCCCTTTCAGAGATTTAAGTGAGAATGAACTAATTGGATCAATTCCCCTAATTCTTTGCAATTTATCTTACACCGGGAAACTGTAAGTGTCTTGACTCCATGATTGCATAATTTATTTCTACTTATGTTCTATGCTTTGATAGCACTTTTATTCCACTCCAGATACCTCCATGGCAACAAGCTTACTGGACCAATTCCACCCGAGCTTGGAAATATGTCAAAACCTAGCTATTTGTAAGAAAGATGCATCCTAGAACAGAAATATCACAGGATGTAAAATTATGTTTTTGGTTGGATGTAATTTATGAGCCTAACCTTTTTTGCAGGCAGTTGAATGACAATCAACTAGTTGGTGGTATTCCAGCTGAACTTGGTAAATTGGAGCAGCTTTTTGAATTGTGAGTCTTGACATCTTGATTTTCTCTCATATAATTTTCTTGTTTGATCCTTTATTTATTTAAAGTTTGTTGGTCATTCTTTTGTAGGAATCTTGCCAATAACAATTTGGAAGGGCCAATTCCTCAGAACATTAGTTCCTGCACTGCATTGAATCAGTTGTAAGAAATCTAAATTCCAGCAACAGATGTACTCTATTTTTCCATTTAAATGACCACTTTTATTAGTTGTTGCTCAGTTTATTCTTTTAGATTTGTTTCTACTTTTTAGCAATGTGCATGGTAACCGCTTGAATGGATCTATTCCTTTGAGTTTCCGCAATCTGGAGAGCCTAATGTATTTGTATGTTCTTATCAGCTCTGATGCTAATTTCTTATTTACATTTATTTATGCATCAGAATTGTACCTTTCTCTTGTACTTTGGTGAATTAATTTTTGTATAACACCTCAGGAATCTTTCTTCTAATGAATTTAAGGGAGGCATACCTGTTGAGTTGGGGAGAATTATCAATCTTGATACACTGTAAGTTTCTCATTGAAAATGGCTATAGTTGTGCTTGTTTCACACCCTCTAGACTAACAGTATCTTATTTTGTATAGGGATCTTTCCAACAATGATTTCTCTGGGCATGTACCTACTTCTATTGGTGATCTTGAGCACCTTCTTACACTGTAAGAGACGAGTTAACCTTAAAGTACCTTCTTAACAGTATCTTATTTTCTTGATGATGGTTATATACAGCGTTTCTAATTCTTGGTCATCATTATTATAGGAACTTGAGTTGCAATCATCTTAATGGGCCAGTACCTGTGGAATTTGGAAATCTCAGAAGTATTCTAATAATGTGAGTTTCTGAGGAGAATTTTATGTCGTGAACAAAAAATAATATATTTTTCTTATATATACTAATATTAGGATATACTCATCTCTGTGTTTGTTCTTGTAGTGACATGTCACTCAACAAAATATCTGGTGGTATACCTAAAGAGTTGGGCCAGTTACAAAACATCGTCTCTCTGTAAGCTGGTCATTTACTTTTGTTCTTTTTCCAGGCTCGGTTATTGTTTGTAGTTCACCACATGCCACCATATATTGACTTGAAACTTTTGCAATATTTTGAACAACAATCTGGATGGAGAAATTCCTGATCAATTAACTAAATGTCTAAGTCTTACCACTATGTGAAATCTCTTTTCCATTTTCCGTCTAGTTAGTTAGCCTTTTATGTCTAGCTGATCCTTTTTTTGCTGCAGGAATATCTCTTACAACAACTTCTCTGAGGTTATACCTCCAAGCAGAAACTTGCCTTGCTGTGCACAAAGCGAAACCCTTCCAAGCGACCCACAATGCATGAAGTTGCAAGGGTTTTAGTCTCCTTGTTTCCAGCTTCACTTCTAAAAACTTGTCTTCCAAAAACTGTAGACTATGCACAATTTGTGATGGGAAAAGGACAACCTCAATTATAAACACAGCAGCTGCAAGTACAGCCTGATAATGTTTCCTCTGATGCCCAGTGGTTTGTTAGATTCCAAGTACTTGTATCAAGTAACACATTGTAAGTTTCTTGGGTTACTAAGTTTTGACCACAAAAAAAGGTTTTAATCTCTGAAGTCTAGTATATGGTTGGAGACTTCTAATGACATTTTTTGGTGGAAAGGATGTATACATTTAGGTAGCAAGTGAGTTTGAGATGTATGGATAGTTTGGTATTATTGGGATGTAAACATATTGTATGGTATTAATATTCTTTATAATTGGTATATTTTGAATTTGAGATGTATGTATATTAATATTATTTGTAATTGGTATATTTTGAATGTTTAAAATATTTTGGCTTTAAATAGATGACACCTTCTAAACGTTGTATAAATGTGTTTAAACATTGTCGGATGTATCAAATTACAACATTTTAAGTCAGAAAACGTTGTGAAATCATACCATTTACAACGTTTTCAAGCATCCAATGATTTCTGAAAAACAAATATACAACGTTTTTTAAGAAAAAAATGTTGTGTAATGTATCAAACAACAACGTTTTAAAAATATTGTATAACGGTGTCAAATAGATGACACCCTTAACCACGACGTTTCTGTAAGACCTTCTACAACGTTTTTTACGTGTTATCTATTTACTGTTTTGTAGTAGTGTGAAGCCTTAGTTCTGCACTCTAAGATTTAGCTTTGGTTGTGCAGACACTATGACTCCAAGATCAGATATCGACACTCTACGATCTTTGTCCTTAAGCTTGCTGTCTTCATCTGATCTAGCTCGACTATGATCTCTGCCTCTCATTTGATCAGTAGACTCTACGACTCCGAGTATGGTCTACGATTCTTGACTTGGCTTTGGCAGATGCTCGGTCGGCTCTTAGACAGGCTGTCTCTATGATTCTGAACATGACTTCCTCAATAGACTATGGCTTTGAGGAAGTTCTTCTCGACATACTACGATCCTTCCTCGTCTCTCCTGGCAGTCTACGAACTCTGAGATCTACTATCTTGCAGACTACGATTCTGCCTTGATAGCTCTCGAGTTTTCCTTTATTCTTTTGGCAGACTACGATTTCTGGTGCAGTGCTCAACGATCAGACAAGCCTATCTATTACATTATAAGATCAACCTAACAAACTTGATCTTTCTATATTTATAGTCCTTGTACATCATTTCTTTTGAAGGACTTTACAAATCTGTTTTGCTTATGTAGGATCAACCTAACACATTTGATCAATTCATTCTAAGTCCTTGTACATATGTTCCTATTATCTATCAAAGGACTTTACAACTTTTCTTAATGCAAGCATACTTACATATTCATTCATTTATATCATAATCAAATCATATATAAATAGGAATAACATTCTCATGTATATTCCTGACAAAATTTGTGACAACCCCAAAATAGGTCCATTCCATCCAACCTATTCTGAGTCGCCAAATACATGGTACAGAAAACAACTATAACTTTATTACAACAATTGTCGTGCAAAATACAACAACACATATGATGTGAGTTTGGATACAAATATATACCAAATGTGACTCATGTTCCAACCGTGGACATCACCTCACAATAACACCTTACATAAAGGTATAGTCAAAAACTGTTTTAGAAACTAGAATCTTTGGGAAGTGCTCAAGGAAACCTTCGTACATGGGAGGCCACGCGTCTAGGTTATGATTGATATCATATGGCCACAGAATTATCCTTGGTTGACCCAATAGACCCCAAAGAAAAACGAGAAGATTACTATCATATTCTTCCCAATGGTGAGTCTTCTCTTGACATATCATTATCTCTACTGTCTCTAATTGAAAATTATACTTTAAACAAACACCAAGATTATATAGGTAGTGCTCGTATATATACTCAGCAAGTGGATGAGCACATCCATGTCTTATGATGACACGAGGTTGTATGTCTTTAGACATCTTGTATGATAGTGGCAAACCACCCTTCCAACGTTGGGTACACCTTACCCTATTGGATTCACCAAATATAACTACTAAATGAACTTTTCTATACTGCTTCGGGAGAACATCCACAGCTAGAGACCACTGTTCTATTTCCCCGTTACCCTCGCTCGACCCAGCTACACTCTTATTACCTGAAAGGAATTGTGAAGCAAAAGGGTGAGCACAACTAGCTCAGTAAAGAATATCATGACTAAAGATAATTCAATTATCAATAGCCTTCATCAACAATAAATCAGAGATTTAGAACATATGGTAAATGATAAAAATTTCAACCATAGTTGCAGCGGAACGAACAATCCATTAGAAGAGTCAAATAGACTATAAAGTCTATTATCTTCTCCATGTTAAAAATCCACCAACAATATTTTATCCATGTAACATCACTCAACAGTTCCTTTCCACAATCATATGAATAACTCATAATCATAATTGTGACTATAAATTTTTCTTCGCACCCATGACAAAGAATATTTTCATCACCTGTCTTTACCTGAAACATCAAAGATCATGGTTATACCAAATCACAGTTCCTGTTCATAATCATACTAATAAATTCATCTTTGCATCACGGGCCAAAGATATTCATCAACAGTTCATCTTTACACTACATGCCAAAGATATTCAACAATAAGTCATCTTTGCACTACGGCCCAAAGATATTCATCAACAACTCATCTTTGCACTACAGGCCAAAGATATTTCTCAATAGTTCATATTTGCACTACAGGCCAAATATATTATTATCTCAAAGAAATATATAATCATTTCAGAATTTATATAACCAATAATTATAACCATGTTGATCATTTCACCTTTGCACTTAAGCTAAAGATATTCAATTATAAATTCAATGGTCATGATCATACCAGTCACAATTCAACTTTTCACTACTGGACAAAGAGAACCCTAGTCATGATCATACCAATAATCTACCCATCTTTACACTCAAGTTAAAGAGAAATATCATCATTAGGGTTATAAAAATGTTATATATGATAAAAAATAATATGATCAACATATAGTTTTAATCTCAAGAGTAATATTCGTAACTCATGAATAGTAAATCGTGAATAGTAACTCATGAATAGTAACCCCGACACAAAAGATAGAAATTCCACAATAAAATCCATACCAATATTTCGGTATAATGATATTGAAGAAAATAATATCATCAAGAAGAAAATAATACCCCTTACTATCCCTTACAATCCCTTACTATCCCTTACCTCAAAAGAGCAGTACTTCTGACTGGATATCGGATATGATGCTGAAGAAAACTTGCACTGATGAATAGCAACTCACAGAGTATCTAAATACTCACAAAATACACTCAATAATCTAGAGAGAGAAAGAGAGAAAGCTTATGTTTCTGGTGTGATTTTCAATTCTAACTTAGCCCTCTATTTATAGGAAAATTTTGGTAGGTTTGACCTGCAACCTGATGGCTTTACTTGCTACTATTCCCACCCACCACATTTGAAATATAATTCAGCACATTTCTTCACCAACCACAAGTGGGGCCCACCAATTCTAGAATTTTCCACCAAAATGATAAACTCCGAAAATTCAACAATTTCTGAACCAGTCATCTCGTAAAATTCATAACAAATCATACGTTCATTTTTAACGGTTCAAAATTTGTGGGCATATACTCAACTTATATATGTATAACATATCCAAAAATTACCACGATCCAACGGTCGGATTAAAAATTATAACCCCCGCAAAATATCTCAAAAACCCTGATTTTTAATACCTCCATTCCGACAAAAATACGGATAAAAATCTCAACATTAACTCCTTCATTTTTTAACCACAAAAAATATCCCTCATTTATATCCACATAAAATAAATATTTTCTTATCATATGAATCAATAATTAATTATTCACAAATAATATTACAAAATCACATTTATGACAACCAGACCGTTCCCAGGAAAGAGGGGGCTTTCCAATAAGAATTTCTCCTTACTGGCGCGCAATTAGATGACCAAACCTCTCCTTAGACAGAACTTTCTAGACATTGCCAATAATGTTATCTAATAATATTATTCAAATAATATGAATTATTGATCTGATAATGGAGATACTGTGCAGTGACAATTATTGAAACAACAATAATATAAAATATCAACGCAACAATTATTGATTCAATAAAATAAATTATTGAACAGTAACTACTGTAACAATTATTGAGTAGTGCCTTCTTACGTAAGAATCAATAATTTCAAAAATACTATGCAATACCGTGTGCTACTGTGCAATAACGCGTATTACTGTATTTTAACCACCGGGTATTCCAACAGTGTTAACGGAAACAACTACGCCGTTATTTGTAAAAACTCAAATTTATCGTTTTCTTTATCCGACAGTTATTCGTTATGGGGCCCACAAATAGCTGCGCCGTCATACGAATATGCTCCGACAGAAAGAATATTCCACGACCAAACGAATATTCCCCGACAACAATGATTATTTTATAACCACTTGCTTATTTTGAAAAAAAATTCACATTTCACCAATAACTTTAACTTTTTATCAATTTAACCATTTACTGAATTGTAATTATAAGAAAAATTGAATACTTTTATTTCATAAAATTCGGGGTCTTACAAAATTCATATTGATTCATTACTCAAGTAGTTATTTGTTAGAATTAATTTTTGTTCTTAGTGTTTGTTTGAGAACAAGCAAAGATTCAAGTTTTGTTACTTTTATGTGTTTTTATTTTCTTTTGTAGGATAATAAAAGAGAGGCAGAAAAGTTGATGTTTGGAAGAAAAAATGTTAAAAATTATAGCTAAAAGAGCACTGGAGCCTATAACTACGGGGTTTAGTATCTATAGCGATGAGACTACTGTCGTCATAGTCCAAAAACCATTGTAAGACCCCGAATTTTATGAAATAAAAGTATTCAATTTTTCTTATAATTACTATTCAGTAAATGGTTAAATTGATAAATGTTAAAGTTAAGGGTGATATATGATTTTTTTTTTCAAAATACATAAGTGGTTATAAAATATTCATTGTTGTCGGGGAATATTCGTTTGGTCGTGGAATATTCTTTCTGTCGGGGAATATTCATACGACGGCGCAGCCATTTGTGGGCCCCATAACAGAATAACTATCGGGTGAAGAAAACAACAAATTTGAGTTTTTACAAATAACGGCGTAGATGTTACCGTTAATACTGTTGGAATACCCGGTGGTTAAAATACAGTAATACGCGTTATTGCATAGTAGCACACGGTATTGTACAATATTTTTAAAATTATTGATTCTTACGTAAGAAGGCACTACTCAATAATTGTTACAGTAATTACTGTTCAATATTTTATTTTATTGAATCAATAATTGCTGCGTTGATATTTTATATTATTGTTGTTTCAATAATTGTTACTGCATATTATTTTCCATTATCGGATTAATAATTCATATTATTTGAATAATATTATTAGATAACATTATTGGCAATATCTAGAAAGTTCTGTCTAAGGAGAGGTTTGGTCACCTAATTGCGCACCAGTAAGGAGAAATTCTTATTGGAAAGCCCCCTCTTTCCTGGGAACGGCCTGGTTGTCATAAATGTGATTCTGTAATATTATTTGTGAATAATTAATTATTGGTTCATATGATAAGGAAATATTTATTTTATATGGATATAAATGAGGGATATATTTTTGTGGTTAAAAATGAAGGAGTTAATGTTGAGATTTTTATCAGTATTTTTGTCGGAATGGAGGTATTAAAAATCAGGGTTTTTGAGATATTTTGCGGGGGTTATAATTTTTAATCCGACCGTTGGATCGTGGTAATTTTTAGATATGTTATACATATATAAGTTGAGTTTATGTCCACAAATTTTGAACCGTTAAAAATGAACGTATGATTTGTTATGAATTTTACGAAATGACTGGTTCAGAAATTGTTGAATTTTCGGAGTTAATCATTTTGGTGGAAAATTCTAGAGTTGGTGGGCCCCACTTTTGGTTGGTGAAGAAATGTGCTGAGATTTTTATTCAAATGTGGTGGGTGAGAATAGTAGCAGGTAAAGCCATCATGTTACAAGTTAAGTCTACTTCGGCGTGCTAACAATTTCCTATAAATAGAGGGCTAAGTTAGAATTGAAAATCACACTAGAATTCATAAGTTCTTTTTCTCTCTTTTTCTCTCTAGATTATCGAGTGTATTTTGTGAGTATTTAGATATCTTGAGTGTTGCTCAACGTTATATCCGATATTCAAGTCAGAAGTACTGCTCTTTCGAGGTATGGGACAGTAAGGGACAGTAGGGGATAGTAAGGGATAGTAAGGGGTGTTATATTCTTCTTAAAATGATATTTTCTTCAATATCATTATACCGAAATATTGGTATGAACTTTTTATCAAATTTAAAACTTTTTGAGTCGGGGTTACTATTCATGTATACGGTACTATTCACGTATATGTCACTATTCATGTATATGGCACTATTTACGTATATGACATTATTTACGTATACGGTACTATGTACGAATACGGAGTACTATTCACGAGTTACTATTCATGAGTTACTATTCATGAGTTACTATTCACGAGTTACTATTCACGAGTTACTATTCATGAGTTACTATTCATGAATACTATTCATGACAAAAATTGGTTTCTTTTTCTGACCAAATTATCGTTGATTTATGATTGTTGCTCTTGAAAATAAATGCAGTTGTTGATCATATTATTTTTATTATCATATATAACATTTTTATAACCCTGATGTTGAATTTCTCTTTCACTTGAGTGTAAAGATTGGTAAATTATTGGTATGATCGTGACTGAGGAATATCTTTGGCATGTAGTGCAAAGATGAATTGTTAACTAATATGATCATGACCATTGAATTTATAATTGAATATCTTTAGCTTAAGTGTAAAGATGAATTGATTAACATGGTTATAATTATTATTTATATAAATTCTGAAATGATTATATATTTCTTTGAGATATGAATATATTTAGTCTGTAGTGCAAATATGAACTGTTGAGGAATATCTTTGGCCTGTAGTGCAAAGATGAACTGTTGATGAATATATTTGGCCTGTAGTGCAAATATGAACTGTTGAGGAATATCTTTGGCCTGTAGTGCAAAGATAAATTGTTGACGAATATCTTTGGCCCATTGTGCAAAGATAATCTGTTGTTGAATATCTTTGACCTGTAGTGCAAAGATGGTCTGTTGATGAATATCTTTGACCCGTAGTGCAAAGATGAATTTATTAATATGATTATAAACATGAACTGTGATTTGGTATAACCATGATCTTTGATGTTTCAGGTGATGAAAATTATCTTTGTCCTGGATGAGAAAAGGAATTTAGAACAACAATTACGATTATGAGTTATACATATGATTGTGGACATGAATTGTTGATTGATGTTACAGGGATAAAATATTGTTGGTAGATTTTTAACATGGAGAAGATAATATACTTTATAGTCTATTTGACTCTTCTAATGGATTGATCGTTCCGCTGCAACTATGGTTGAAAATTTTTATCATCTACCATATGTTCTAAATCTCTGATTTATTACTGTTGAAGGCTATTGATAATTTATTTATCTTTAGTCATGATATTCTTTACTGGGCTAGTTGTGCTCACCCTTTTGTTTCACAATTCTTTTGAGGTAATAAGAGTGTAGCTGGGTCGAGCGGGTGTAACAAGGGAATAGAACGGTGGTCATCATTTAGTAGTTATATTTGGTGAAGAAAATAGGGTGAGGCGAACCCAACGTTGGAAGAGTGTTTTGTCACTATCATACAAGATGTCTAATGACATACAACCTCGTGTCATCATAAGACAGGGTTGTGCTCATCCACTTGCTGAGTATCTTTACGAGCACTACTTATATAATCTTGGTATTTGTTTGAAGTATAATTTTCAATTAGAGACAGTGGAGATAATGATAAGTCAAGAGAAGACTCACCATTGGGAAGAATATGATAGTAAACTTTTCGTTTTTCTTTGGGGTATATTGGGTCAACCAAGGATAATTCTGTGGCCATATGATATCTATCACAACCTAGAAGCATGGCCTCCCATGTGCAAAGATTTTCTTGAGCACTTCCCAAAGATTCTAATTTCTAAAACAGTTTTTGACTATACCTTTATGTAAGGTGTCATTGTGAGGTGTTGTCCACGGTTGGGACATGAATCATATTTGGTATATATTTATATCCAAACTCACAGCATATGTGTTGTTGTATTTTGCACGAAAATTATTGTAATAAAGTTGTAAGACCCCGAATTTTATGAAATAAAAATATTCAATTTTTCTTATAATTACGATTCAGTAAATGGTTAAATTGATAAAAAGTTAAAGTTAAAGGTGATATATGAATTTTTTTTCAAAATACGCAAGTGGTTATAAAATAATCATTGTTGTCGGAGAATATTCGTTTGGTCGTGGAATATTCTTTCTGTCGGGGAATATTCGTACGACGGCGCAGCTATTTGTGGGCCCCATAACGAATAACTGTCGGGTGAAGAAAACGACAAATTTGAGTTTTTATAAATAACGGCGGTGTTGTTACCATTAACACTGTTGGAATACCCGGTGGTTAAAATACAGTAATACGCGTTATTGCACAGTAGCACACGGTATTGCATAGTATTTTTGAAATTATTGATTCTTACGTAAGAAGGCACTACTCAATAATTGTTATAGTAATTACTGTTCAATATTTTATTTTATTGATTCAATAATTGCTACGTTGAAATTTTATATTATTGTTGTTCAATAATTGTTGCTGCACAGTATTTTCTTTTATCAGATCAATAATTCATATTATTTGAATAGTATTATTAGATAGCATTATTGGCAATGTCTAGAAAGTTCTGTCTAAGGAGAGGTTTGGTCATCTAATTGCGCGCCAGTAAGGAGAAATCCTTATTTGAAAGCCCCCTCTTTTCTGGGAACGGCCTGGTTGTCTTAAATGTGATTCTGTAATATTATTTGTGAATAATTAATTATTGATTCATATGATAAGAAAATATTTATTTTATATGGATATAAATGAGGGATATATTTTTGTGGTTAAAAAATGAAGAAGTTAATGTTGAAATTTTTATCCGTATTTTTGTCGGAATGGAGGTATTAAAAATCAGGGTTTTTGAGATATTTTGCTGGGGTTATAATTTTTAATCCGACCGTTGGATCGTGGTAATTTTTGGATATGTTATACATATATAAGTTGAGTATATGTCCATAAATTTTGAACCGTTAAAAATTAATGTATGATTTGTTATGAATTTTACGAGATGACTGGTTCAGAAATTATTAAATTTTCGGAGTTTATTATTTTGGTGGAAAATTCTAGAATTGGTGGGCCCCACTTGTGGTTGGTAAAAAAATGTGCTGAATTATATTTCAAATGTGGTGGGTGGGAATAGTAGCAGGTAAAGCCATCAGGTTGCAGGTCAAACCTACCAAAATTTTCCTATAAATAGAGGGCTAAGTTAGAATTGAAAATCACACCAGAAACATAAGCTTTCTCTCTTTCTCTCTCTATATTATGAAGCATATTTTATGAGTTTTTAGATACTTGGTGAGTTACTATTTATCAGTGCAAGTTTTCTTCAGCATCATATCCGATATCCAGTCAGAAGTACTGCTCTTTTGAGGTAAGGGATAGTAATGGATTTTAAGGGTTGTTATGATTTTCAGTTTCGTAATTTTTCTGATCTTCAAAAATTCTGGAAAAATTTGAAATGATATTTTGATGAGTTTTCTTGATTGTGTCCAAAAATGGTGATTTTTGGATGTATAGATTGAGAGTTATGAATTTTATGAGAAAAGACTATTTTAAAAGTAACAGCTTATAATTTCTTGTGGTTAACTCCAAAATTGATGAAATTTTTATTGGGAGTACATGTATATGATAGGAGTATACTCTGTGAATTTCAGAATTTTTGGATAAAAGTACAATTTTTGATAAATGTCTAAATATTCGGCTATTTTGGCCATATGAAAAATAGTAAATGACTTTTAAAAATTCTGAGAAAAATATATGTTCACTATGGGACTATATTATGCTAAATCCCAGAAAAGAAATATTTTTGGAACTGATTTGGTATTTTTCATGAAAATAGTCTAGTTATGAGTAAATGAATTAAATATGTTTTGTGAAGAAAGAAAATTGGAAAATAGGATTTTATGGCTTGAGAATCCTATATGAGGTATATGCAGATTTTTGATGAGGGTTTTGGTTATTGATGATGAAATTGTAAGAGTTGGCATTTTATGATGATTAAATGCATTAATTAGTAAAGTGTAAACAATTAAAATAAATTGTTTATAAATTTAAGTAATGTTATTCTTTCAATATCATTATACCGAAATATTGGTATGGATTTTATTGTAGAATTTCTATCTTTTGTGTCGGGGTTACTATTCATGAGTTACTATTCACGATTTACTATTCATGAGTTACGAATATTACTCTTGAGATTAAAACTATATGTTGATCATATTATTTTTATCATCATATATAACATTTTTATAACCCTGATGTTGAAATTCTCTTTCACTGGAGTGTAAAGATGGGTAGATTATTGGTATGATCATGACTAGGGTTCTCTTTGGCCTGTAGTGCAAAGTTGAATTGTGACTGGTATGATCATGACCATTGAATTTATAATTGAATATCTTAAGCTTAAGTGCAAAGGTGAATTGATCAACATGGTTATAATTATTGTTTATATAAATTCTGAAATGATTATATATTTCTTTGAGATATGAATATATTTGGCCTGTAGTGCAAATATGAATTGTTGATGAATATCTTTGGCATGTAGTGCAAAGATGGCCTGTTGATGAATATCTTTGGCCTGTAGTGCAAAGATGAACTGTTGTTGAATATCTTTGGCCCGTAGTGCAAAGATGGTTTGTTGATGAATATCTTTGGCCCGTAGTGCAAAGATGGTTTGTTGATGAATATCTTTGGCCCGTAGTGCAAAGATGGATTTGTTAGTATGATTATAAACAGGAATTGTGATTTGGTATAACCATGATCTTTGATGTTTCAGGTAAAGACAGGTGATGAAAATATTTTCGTCCTGGGTGCGAAGAAAAATTTATAGTCACAATTATGATTATGAGTTATTCATATGATTGTGGAAAGGAACTGTTGAGTGATGTTACATGGATAAAACATTGTTGGTGGATTTTTAACATGGAGAAGATAATAGACTTTATAGTCTATTTGACTCTTCTAATGGATTGCTCGTTCCGCTGCAACTATGGTTGAAATTTTTATCATTTACCATATGTTCTAAATCTCTGATTTATTATTGATGAAGGCTATTGATAATTTAATTATCTTTAGTCATGATATTCTTTACTGAGCTAGTTGTGCTCACCCTTTTGCTTCACAATTCCTTTCAGGTAATAAGAGTGTAGCTGGGTCGAGCGGGGGTAACAAGGGAATAGAACGGTGGTCATCATTTAGTAGTTATATTTGGTGAAGAAAATAGGGTGAGGCGAACCCAACGTTGGAAGGGTGTTTTGTCACTATCATACAAGATGTCTAATGACATACAACCTCGTGTCATCATAGGACAGGGTTGTGCTCATCCACTTGCTGAGTATATCTATAGGCACTACCTATATAATCTTGGTGTTTGTTTGAAGTATAATTCTCAATTAGAGACAGTGGAGATAATGATAAGTCAAGAGAAGACTCACCATTGGGAAGAATATGATAGTAATCTTCTCGTTTTTCTTTGGGGTCTATTGGGTCAACCAAGGATAATTCTGTGGCCATATGATATCTATCATAACCTAGACGCGTGGCCTCCCATGTACGAAGGTTTCCTTGAGCACTTCCCAAAGATTCTAATTTCTAAAACAGTTTTTGACTATACCTTTATGTAAGGTGTTATTGTGAGGTGATGTCACGGTTGGAACATGAGTCACATTTGGTATATATTTGTATCCAAACTCACAGCATATGTGTTGTTGTATTTTGCACGACAATTGTTGTAATAAAGTTGTAGTTATTTTCTGTACCATGTATTTGACGACTCAGAATGGGTTGGGTGGAATGGACCTATTTTGGGGTTGTCACAGGTGGTATCAGAGCTTAGGGATATGATCTCTGGCGGAGATCGGGGAATATAACTAGGAGGGGAGAGATGAGTAAATCCTTCGCTAGTGTGTCCTACCTAAGCTTATTTGTTGGTCAGTCATAATATCGGGATATTATGTGATATGTTAATTTGTTAAATTAACCCTTGTTTTGAAGCTGTATTCTAGAATGATATATGAAATACAGGAGATGAGCAATGGAGAAATTATGATGACAGGGAAGATAGAATCTGAAATGAAAGGAATGTATTCTCAATTCTTTGAAATACCAGGTACGTAAATTTCGAGAACGAAATTTCATAAGGAGGGGAGATTGTAAGACCCCGAATTTTATGAAATAAAAATATTCAATTTTTCTTATAATTACGATTCAGTAAATGGTTAAATTGATAAAAAGTTAAAGGTGATATATGAATTTTTTTTCAAAATACGCAAGTGGTTATAAAATAATCATTGTTGTCGGGGAATATTCGTTTGGTCGTGGAATATTCTTTCTGTCGGGGAATATTCGTACGACGGCGCAGCTATTTGTGGGCCCCATAACGAATAACTGTCGGGTGAAGAAAACGACAAATTTGAGTTTTTACAAATAACGGCGTAGTTGTTACCGTTAACACTGTTGGAATACCCGGTGGTTAAAATACAGTAATACGCGTTATTGCACAGTAGCACACGGTATTGCATAGTATTTTTGAAATTATTGATTCTTACGTAAGAAGGCACTACTCAATAATTGTTACAGTAATTACTGTTCAATATTTTATTTTATTGATTCAATAATTGCTACGTTGAAATTTTATATTATTGTTGTTCAATAATTGTTGCTGCACAGTATTTTCTTTTATCAGATCAATAATTCATATTATTTGAATAGTATTATTAGATAGCATTATTGGCAATGTCTAGAAAGTTCTGTCTAAGGAGAGGTTTGGTCATCTAATTGCGCGCCAGTAAGGAGAAATCCTTATTTGAAAGCCCCCTCTTTCCTAGGAACGGCCTGGTTGTCTTAAATGTGATTCTGTAATATTATTTGTGAATAATTAATTATTGATTCATATGATAAGAAAATATTTATTTTATATGGATATAAATGAGGGATATATTTTTGTGGTTAAAAATGAAGGAGTTAATGTTGAATTTTTATCCGTATTTTTGTCGGAATGGAGGTATTAAAAATCAGGGTTTTTGAGATATTTTGTTGGGGTTATAATTTTTAATCCGACCGTTGGATCGTGGTAATTTTTGGATATGTTATACATATATAAGTTGAGTATATGTCCATAAATTTTGAACCGTTAAAAATGAACGTATGATTTGTTATGAATTTTACGAGATGACTGGTTCAGAAATTGTTGAATTTTCGGAGTTTATCATTTTGGTGGAAAATTCTAGAATTGGTGGGCCCCACTTGTGGTTGGTGAAAAAATGTGCTGAATTATATTTCAAATGTGGTGGGTGGGAATAGTAGCAGGTAAAGCCATCAGGTTGCAGGTCAAACCTACCAAAATTTTCCTATAAATAGAGGGCTAAGTTAGAATTGAAAATCACACCAGAAACATAAGCTTTCTCTCTTTCTCTCTCTATATTATGAAGCATATTTTATGAGTTTTTAGATACTTGGTGAGTTACTATTCATCAGTGCAAGTTTTCTTCAGCATCATATCCGATATCCAGTCAGAAGTACTGCTCTTTTGAGGTAAGGGATAGTAATGGATTTTAAGGGTTGTTATGATTTTCAGTTTCGTAATTTTTCTGATCTTCAAAAATTCTGGAAAAATTTGAAACGATATTTTGATGAGTTTTCTTGATTGTGTCCAAAAATGGTGATTTTTGGATGTATAGATTGAGAGTTATGAATTTTATGAGAAAAGACTATTTTAAAAGTAACAGCTTATAATTTCTTGTGGTTAACTCCAAAATTGATGAAATTTTTATTGGGAGTACATGTATATGAAAGGAGTATACTCTGTGAATTTCAGAATTTTTGGATAAAAGTACAATTTTTGATAAATGTCTAAATATTCGGCTATTTTGGCCATATGAAAAATAGTAAATGACTTTTAAAAATTCTGAGAAAAATATATGTTCACTATGGGACTATATTATGCTAAATCCCAGAAAAGAAATATTTTTGGAACTGATTTGGTATTTTTCATGAAAATGGCCTAGTTATGAGTAAATGAATTAAATATGTTTTGTGAAGAAAGAAAATTGAAAAATAGGATTTTATGGCTTGAGAATCCTATATGAGGTATATGCAGATTTTTGATGAGGGTTTTGGTTATTGATGATGAAATTGTAAGAGTTGGCATTTTATGATGATTAAATGCATTAATTAGTAAAGTGTAAACAATTAAAATAAATTGTTTATAAATTTAAGTAATGTTATTCTTTCAATATCATTATACCGAAATATTGGTATGGATTTTATTGTGGAATTTCTATCTTTTGTGTCGGGATTACTATTCATGAGTTACTATTCACGATTTACTATTCATGAGTTACAAATATTACTCTTGAGATTAAAACTATATGTTGATCATATTATTTTTATCATCATATATAACATTTTTATAACCCTGATGTTGAAATTCTCTTTCACTAGAGTGTAAAGATGGGTAGATTATTGGTATGATCATGACTAGGGTTCTCTTTGGCCTGTAGTGCAAAGTTGAATTGTGACTGGTATGATCATGACCATTGAATTTATAATTGAATATCTTAAACTTAAGTGCAAAGGTGAATTGATCAACATGGTTATAATTATTGTTCATATAAATTCTGAAATGATTATATATTTCTTTGAGATATGAATATATTTGGCCTGTAGTGCAAATATGAATTGTTGATGAATATCTTTGGCATGTAGTGCAAAGATGGCCTGCTGATGAATATCTTTGGCCTGTAGTGCAAATATGAACTGTTGTTGAATATCTTTGGCCCGTAGTGCAAAGATGGTTTGTTGATGAATATCTTTGGCCCGTAGTGCAAAGATGGTTTGTTGATGAATATCTTTGGCCCGTAGTGCAAAGATGGTTTGTTGATGAATATCTTTTGCCCGTTGTGCAAAGATGGATTTGTTAGTATGATTATAAACAGGAATTGTGATTTGGTATAACCATGATCTTTGATGTTTCAGGTAAAGACAGGTGATGAAAATATTCTTCGTCCTGGGTGCGAAGAAAAATTTATAGTCACAATTATGATTATGAGTTATTCATATGATTGTGGAAAGGAACTGTTGAGTGATGTTACATGGATAAAACATTGTTGGTGGATTTTTAACATGGAGAAGATAATAGACTTTATAGTCTATTTGACTCTTCTAATGGATTGCTCGTTCCGCTGCAACTATGGTTGAAATTTTTATCATTTACCATATGTTCTAAATCTCTGATTTATTATTGATGAAGGCTATTGATAATTTAATTATCTTTAGTCATGATATTCTTTACTGAGCTAGTTGTGCTCACCCTTTTGCTTCACAATTCCTTTCAGGTAATAAGAGTGTAGCTGGGTCGACCGGGGGTAACAAGGGAATAGAACGATGGTCATCATTTAGTAGTTATATTTGGTGAAGAAAATAGGGTGAGGCGAACCCAACGTTGGAAGGGTGTTTTGTCACTATCATACAAGATGTCTAATGACATATAACCTCGTGTCATCATAGGACAGGGTTGTGCTCATCCACTTGCTGAGTATATCTATAGGCACTACCTATATAATCTTGGTGTTTGTTTGAAGTATAATTCTCAACTAGAGACAGTGGAGATAATGATAAGTCAAGAGAAGACTCACCATTGGGAAGAATATGATAGTAATCTTTTCGTTTTTCTTTGGGGTCTATTGGGTCAACCAAGGATAATTCTGTGGCCATATGATATCTATCATAACCTAGACGCGTGGCCTCCCATGTACGAAGGTTTCCTTGAGCACTTCCCAAAGATTCTAATTTCTAAAACAGTTTTTGACTATACCTTTATGTAAGGTGTTATTGTGAGGTGATGTTCACGGTTGGAACATGAGTCACATTTGGTATATATTTGTATCCAAACTCACAGCATATGTGTTGTTGTATTTTGCACGACAATTGTTGTAATAAAGTTGTAGTTATTTTCTGTACCATGTATTTGACGACTCAGAATGGGTTGGGTGGAATGGACCTATTTTGGGGTTGTCACAAAAGTTGTAGTTATTTTCTGTACCATGTATTTGGCGACTCAGAATAGGTTGGACGGAATGGACCTGTTTTGGGGTTGTCACAGTTGGTATCAGAGCTTAGGGATATGATCTCTGGCGGAGATCGGGGAATAGAACTAGGAGGGGAGAGATGAGTAAATCCTTCGCTAGTGTGTCCTACCTAAGCTTATTTGTTGGTCAGTCATAATATCGAGATATTATTTAAATGTTAATTTATTCAATTAACCCTTGTTTTGAAGCTGTATTCTAGAATGATATCTGAAATACAGGAGCTGAGCAATGGAGAAATCATGATGACAGGAAAGATGAAATCTGAAATGAAAGCAAGGTATTCTCAACTCTTCGAAATACCAGGTACGTAAATTTCGGGGACGAAATTTCATAAGGAGGGGAGATTGTAAGACCCCGAATTTTATGAAATAAAAGTATTCAATTTTTCTTATAATTACTATTCAGTAAATGGTTAAATTGATAAATGTTAAAGTTAAGGGTGATATATGATTTTTTTTTCAAAATACACAAGTAGTTATAAAATATTCATTGTTGTCGGGGAATATTCGTTTGGTCGTGGAATATTCTTTCTGTCGGGGAATATTCGTACGACGGCGCAGCCATTTGTGGGCCTTATAACAGAATAACTGTCGGGTGAAGAAAACGATAAATTTGAGTTTTTACAAATAACGGCGTAGATGTTACCGTTAACACTGTTGAAATACCCAGTGGTTAAAATACAGTAATACGCGTTATTGCACAGTAGCACACGGTATTGTACAGTATTTTTGAAATTATTGATTCTTACGTAAGAAGGCACTACTCAATAATTGTTACAGTAATTACTGTTTAATATTTTATTTTATTGAATCAATAATTGCTGCGTTGATATTTTATATTATTGTTGTTTCAATAATTGTTACTGCACAGTATTTTCCATTATCTGATCAATAATTCATATTATTTGAATAATATTATTAGATAACATTATTGGTAATGTCTAGAAAGTTCTGTCTAAGGAGAGGTTTGGTCACCTAATTGCGCGCCAGTAAGGAGAAATTCTTTAATTGAAAGCCCCCTCTTTCCTGGGAACGGCCTGGTTGTCATAAATGTGATTCTGTAATATTATTTGTGAATAATTAATTATTGATTCATATGATAAGGAAATATTTATTTTATGTGGATATAAATGAGGGATATATTTTTGTGGTTAAAAATGAAGGAGTTAATGTTGAGATTTTTATCAGTATTTTTGTCGGAATAGAGGTATTAAAAATCAGAGTTTTTGAGATATTTTGCGGGGGTTATAATTTTTAATCCGACCGTTGGATCGTGGTAATTTTTGGATATGTTATACATATATAAGTTAAGTATATGTCCACAAATTTTGAACCGTTAAAAATGAACGTATGATTTGTTATGAATTTTACGAGACGACTGGTTCAGAAATTGTTGAATTTTCCGAGTTAATCATTTTGGTAAAAAATTCTAGAATTGGTGGTCCCCACTCTTGGTTGGTGAAGAAATGCGCTGAGATTTTTATTGAAATGTGGTGGGTGGGAATAGTAGCAGGTAAAGCCATCAAGTTACAGGTTAAGTCTACTTCGGCGTGCTAACAATTTCCTATAAATAGAGGGCTATGTTAGAATTGAAAATCACACTAGAATTCATAAGTTTTCTCTCTTTTTCTCTCTAGATTATCGAGTGTGTTTTGTGAGTATTTAGATATCTTGAGTGTTGCTCAGCGTTATATCCGATATTCAAGTCAGAAGTACTGCTCTTTCGAGGTAAGGGACAGTAAGGGACAGTAGGGGATAGTAAGGGATAGTAAGGGGTGTTACATTCTTCTTAAAATGATATTTTCTTCAATATCATTATACCGAAATGTTGGTATGAACTTTTTATCAAATTTAGAACTTTTTGAGTCGGGGTTACTATTCACGTATACGGCACTATTCACTTATATATCACTATTCATGTATATGTCACTATTTACGTATATGACATTATTTACGTATACGGTACTATGTACGAATACGGAGTACTATTCACGAGTTACTATTCATGAGTTACTATTCATGAGTTACTATTCACGAGTTACTATTCATGAGTTGCTATTCACGAATACTATTCACGACAAAAATTGATTTCTTTTTCTGACCAAATTATCGTTGATTTATGATTGTTGCTCTTGAAAATAAATGTAGTTGTTGATCATATTATTTTTATTATCATATATAAAATTTTTATAACCCTGATGTTGAATTTCTCTTTCACTTGAGTGTAAAGATTGGTAAATTATTGGTATGATCGTGACTGAGGAATATCTTTGGCATGTAGTGCAAAGATGAATTGTTAACTGGTATGATCATGACCATTGAATTTATAATTGAATATCTTTAGCTTAAGTGTAAAGATGAATTGATTAACATGGTTATAATTATTGTTTATATAAATTCTGAAATGATTATATATTTCTTTGAGATATGAATATATTTGGTCTGTAGTGTAAATATGAACTGTTGAGGAATATCTTTGGCCTGTAGTGCAAAGATGAATTTATTAATATGATTATAAACATGAACTGTGATTTGGTATAACCATGATCTTTGATGTTTCAGGTGATGAAAATTATCTTTGTCCTGGATGAGAAAAGGAATTTAGAACAACAATTACGATTATGAGTTATACATGTGATTGTGGACAGGAATTGTTGATTGATGTTACAAGGATAAAATATTGTTGGTAGATTTTTAACATGGAGAAGATAATAGACTTTATAGTCTATTTGACTCTTCTAATGGATTGATCGTTCCGCTGCAACTATGGTTGAAAATTTTTATCATCTACCATATGTTCTAAATCTCTGATTTATTACTGTTGAAGGCTATTGATAATTTATTTATCTTTAGTCATGATATTCTTTACTGGGCTAGTTGTGCTCACCCTTTTGTTTCACAATTCCTTTGAGGTAATAAGAGTGTAGCTGGGTCGAGCGGGTGTAACAAGGGAATAGAACGGTGGTCATCATTTAGTAGTTATATTTGGTGAAGAAAATAGGGTGAGGCGAACCCAACGTTGGAAGAGTGTTTTGTCACTATCATACAAGATGTCTAATGACATACAACCTCGTGTCATCATAAGACAGGGTTGTGCTCATCCACTTGCTGAGTATCTTTACGAGCACTACCTATATAATCTTGGTGTTTGTTTGAAGTATAATTTTCAATTAGAGACAGTGGAGATAATGATAAGTCAAGAGAAGACTCACCATTGGGAAGAATATGATAGTAAACTTTTCGTTTTTCTTTGGGGTATATTGGGTCAACCAAGGATAATTCTGTGGCCATATGATATCTATCACAACCTAGAAGCATGGCCTCCCATGTGCAAAGATTTTCTTGAGCACTTCCCAAAGATTCTAATTTCTAAAACAGTTTTTGACTATACCTTTATGTAAGGTGTCATTGTGAGGTGTTGTCCACGGTTGGGACATGAATCATATTTGGTATATATTTGTATCCAAACTCACAGCATATGTGTTGTTGTATTTTGCATGACAATTGTTGTAATAAAGTTGTAGTTATTTTCTGTACCATGTATTTGGCGACTCAGAATAGGTTGGATGGAATGGACCTATTTTGGGGTTGTCACAACCATAGCTAGCGCCACAGTGTCCATTTCAAGCGCTGCAACACCATCCCATCAGAAAATCAGTGCCACAGCACCAGTGTCACGGCTTGATACGTTTTTACATGTTTGTCTCCCAAGTGGATTTTTTTCTCCACATATGTTATGGATTGGACTTGTAACCTATAAATACACGATGCGAGGCACATAATTAGAGAGAGATTAGAATAGTTAGGAGTAGTTATACAATTAGAAGCAATGCTTCATCAGATCTGAAGAAAAATTCAAAAGAAGGATTGTGAGGATTAATTGAAGGCCTAAGTGAAGATTGCACGTAAATACAAATTCTTATCTCTTTCCTTTTTCTTTAATTTTTTGTATTTTGAACATGATTGATTATCTTATTAATTTGATTTCTTTTTCAGTTTTGAACTAAATTCTTAATTAAGATTGCAAGGGAACATGATGTTTTGTTTAAATTAATTTGCTCTCGTTTTGATTATCATTGATCATTTATGAGTTGTTTATCATATTTTATGATTATTGATGATTGTCTAGCTAGCAATTATTGTGATAACATATATGAAATTGGAAGATGGACTATAGGTTTAGATCTAAATATGATGACATGCGAAAATATATACTTCTTAGGGTAATTAACAAGATTTGATATATGCGCTGTGACATGTTTCGAGTTAATTGCTCATTAGATATATACCTACATGCCGTGTGTAACTGTTATGAGAAATTGTTCTTAATGAATCTTGTTCAAAGTTATTTCACATAGGAATATAGTGATTTAATTGGAAAATATATTTTTATCTAACCGTCGGAAGAGGTTTTATAAATAATTGTGAATTCTCGGTTAATGATTTGATATGATTAATTAATTAGGAAGAGAGTGAAGAGATTCAGAAGAAGTATTGGGGGAAATTGTGATCTTAACATTTAAATCTTGTGGTAAGCTTTGTCAGTAATTTAGTTTAGTTTTAAATTAATATTTTCATAACCTCAAATTCATTTGTTTAAATAAGATTGAATTGATATAAAGTTAGTACTTGGTTAATATTATTAGCATATTCCTTGTGGGATAGACACTCTACTTACTACTCTATTACTTGTTGATCGTGTATACTTGCACATAAATTTTTAATACCTAAATTGGGCAAACAATCACTCTACAATTTCTTATTGTAACTAGTTTTACCAGTTACACTAAATTCAGAGTTTTGGATTTTCATTTAATAGTTGAAGGGGTTTTCAAACTTTTTTCTCTATGCTAATTGATTTTAAAAAACTTGTTTAATCATTTGGTAATTTATTCTTTAAAAAGAAAATTTAAAAAAATATATTCATTCCCCTTTTAGAGCCTTTGGGAGTAACATACCAATAATTGGCTTCCTCTACACGTCATCCACCTAGCGGGTCTGGATCAAACAATCTTTGGACTTGGGCTTAGTTTAGCCAAGTCGGGTCTAGTGCCAATGATGATGACCTAGCCCCCTGGAATACATCTCCAATGTTCCTTCGAACTTGCACAAATGTCCTCACGGTGATTAACGACTTATACCGTCATGAGACGCCTCAATCTATTTACGTTTCAAGTGTCAAAAGTGTCTAACCTTGCCTTGCCATTTGAGGCTCCCTTTTATAATCAAAAACCTAACCCCATGTCCCTTCAGCCCATCACATCAAGAAGAAGGCCATGTGGGTAAGAGGGATGCATCCCATCAACTGGCGTTTGTACTGCTCAAGAAACGGCATAGGGGCCCCCTACACACCATCCACCAAGCAGGTCTAGACCAAACAATCCTTGAGTCTGGGCATAATCGGGCCAAGCCGGTCCTTTTAGGCCTATACCCCAACATTTACTATAGTTAATTAATAAGACATAAAAATGTGTTTGTCCTAGTTTACTCGATAATTGTTGTCTTTTAACATGTATATACTTTTAATCGCGTTAATTAATTAGTCAATTCAGTTTTAGCCACATGATTTTATTTATTTAAGTACCCAATGACCAAATATTTTTTTTAAAGGAAGAGATTTGTTATCCTCATCATTTTCATACATTTATAATTTGATGGAGGTGGTGGTAGTCGGGCAAGACAATATTAAATAAAAATGTGAAGTGCGTTTATTTCAAAAAGAAGGGATATGCAAAGGAGAGATATCCATCAAATATGCATATACCGCTAACCCATGTAAAAATTTTGTTAATGAATTAAAAATTCTATCTAAATTAGACTACTTTTACTAAGATTAAAAAATTAAAAAGTTCAGGAATCAAACATGATGGAAAAATGCTTGCGAACCAAATGTGATATTGGGGATATAAGTTCAAGAATTACAAAAGGGATTACCCTATTATAAACTAACTAAAAATTACTAATTGTAAGACGTATATTATTTCATAATTTTTAATAAATCATCTCAATTTTATGTTTGAAAATAGGACAAAATAGTATACACGCATGTTACACGAAGTTCCACCCTACTCATAATTTAGCCTCTAAATTAATTGGGCTTACACATCTATTAAATCAACTACCTAATTGCATGCAATGCCCCCCGCCCCCGATTAAATTTTCGGCTTGTGGGTCCAAGTATAAATTAGGATTCACATGTGACCTAAAAAAATGAATAGAAAACAGAAAATTCAGAAATAAATGAACAAGAAGGACAATAAATGAACACCTAGGGGGTTTTGGCTCCCTAGGTTCGACCACCCCTAGGTGTTCCCACCTTGTGAAAAGCATTGGCAACAACTTCCCAGATTGAACCTGAATTAAACTATCGGAATAAAATAAGGACAAAAGTAAGGAAACAAACAGAAGAAGAACAAGAAAATTAGGGTGACCCTCATAGTCACCCTAGGGTTCATCCACTTTGGGCAACTAAGGGTATTTATGAAATTTCACCCGAAGTCACATGCTAGGAACATGACTCAGACACATGATCACTTACTAGGAGGCCCTATCAAATACCCTTCATTCCAATAGAATAGACTTTGTGTTTCTTTAAGATTCTAAGACACACAAGAAGGTTCTTTCTTTTTAGAGTTTTTCTATGTGTTATCTTGGCGATTGCCTACCTTTTTTTCTCCTCTCTACAAACCTTCGATCATATCCCATACTCTTCGTAGATTTCTTTCCTGTTAGAAAATACAAAATCCTAATCAAGCGAGGTACGATTTTCTTTCCTATATTTTTTGACAACTTTTCTAGGGAGGTGCATGATTCGTGAAGGGTATGCCCACAACTCGAAATGAAAGAACAATGGGTAGATTTTCTCTGACTATAAGTTTTACACCACCAGATCTATCCTTGAGACAATCCAACAAAGTTTTCCAAGTTACGAATCTGGAGTTAAATAGACCTCTTATAGAATACAACTCCGAAGGTAGTTCAAGTTCCTCATTAATGGCTGATCAACGACCTACCCACACCAGATAAAAAAGTACATGCATACAAGGCGAATAAGTGGCTGAAGACTAGCTAACGATGAACGTTATAGATATGAAGATGTTGAAGCCGTTGAAGGATGCGCACGAGGGACAAGGAATGATGAGGTCCATGATGTCCGAGATGCATAAGCAGCTAGAGATAATGAGGAAATTTTGTGAATAATTGATACAAGCTATGTTCCTTGGAAGTTCATAGTAACACAAGTATGAGTAGGCAACAAAAAATACGTTCAAAGTGTGCCTTCAACAACAACATAAGCCTAACTAATTCTAATCATTCATTTTGCCCCCAGGATATGCCTATGACTCATGAAGGGTATGCCTATGATTAGAAAAAGAAGAACAACCAGGATCTAAGCCGAAATTCACGAACTTTGGATCTTTTTCATCGACGAGAACCATCAAATACTAGATCTAAATAGAACTCATTAACAAGAATTATCAAAAACGAGAGTCAAAAGTCTACTAATTATAACGACCAAGCAAAAAAATTCAAGGATTTCAAGAAGTTTTCTTTATTTCTTAATTTCTCAAAGTAAAAACAATTGACGATGTTATGGACATAATTCCTACTTCTCAAACCAAGGGAAGTACTCATACTTCTAAAACCAAGGGAAATATATTATATGATTCCTTTTTAATTTATTGAGAATTTTATTTATGTGTAAAATTAATGTATTTGCATTAAAAGATTTATAATTCATGATTAAGATATGAAGTACATTCCCAAACAAGTAAGTGATGTAAAAGATTTGAGATGTGATTCTAGATTTGAAAAGAATGGAGATCCTATCAATACATTTGTCTCATTCGAACATCTGGCATCGAAAGAATGAGTACCTACTCTTTCTCACTTATTTAAACCATAAACTTGATCATTCCGGAGTCGTGTTATGCAAAGAATGAGAGACAATTCTCACTTTCACCTTACCTATTTTTTGTTCGTACATATATACATATGTGTTAATATATAAATGCCCATATGATTAACAAATCTGGTTCTATTATAAGTTACCAGACAATATTTAATTATGGAGAAATATTTTTGACAGAGCATTCTCGAGAGTGGGAAAATGAGCTTAATGTACACTTTTCAAATGGTCTCCCCTTAGGAGAAAGATTTATGTTAAGGGGTTAACAAAATCAATATTGAAAGTGGCCAAGAAGCAGTTCCACAAGAGAGCCTGAAGGATGCTTGAGCTCAAAAGCCCACTAGGGTTCAATTCTTCAAAACTTATTTTGATGGATTTCCTTTCTTAATACACATTAAACTACTAAAAAAATCGAGGATAAGAATAGAATAAATGAGCAAAAGAAAAAGAACTCAAAGGTGCCCCTCCTAAGGTTCGACCCCTACGGTTCGGCCCTTAGGAAGCACACTCCTTTACGAGCTCCGAAGTGATTTTCTGATCAAACTTTGGTTTTTGTGATGATCAAGATGATTTAAACTAAGGAAAGAGGTGAGAAATACATGGAGACTTAGGGATGATATCCCTTAAGTCCTTCGTGACATAGAAAGCTACTGAAAGGGCAAAAGATCATGACGTCATGGCAAAGGCTTGTGTGACACCGATCCAAAAAGACATGAGAAACTTGTCTTAGATGGGCTTGAAAATTTAAATGTCAAATTGTACACCCTAGATCATGATCACTAGAGGGTGGATATACAAAGACGAATTCACTCATCAATAAAATGGAGTCTATGCTGAATAAACTTGACTCTGCTTGTCCATGCTAACTTCCTCAACGACTATTTTGCTATGACAATGCAAACAAGAGTACATTTATTATGACTATGGTTGATGTTCTACCAAAGTCGTAGGAGGGCAAAAAGGATGGATGTTCAAACTAGATTTTAAGAAACATGATGAAGGGAAACAGTAGCATATTCAAGACAACATACTTTAGTACTATATAATAAGTAATCATCAAGAATCAATAGTTGATGCTCATATAGAAACTATGAGAAGTTTTTATACGTAAACTTCTCAACAGAGGATGATGGACAACCCAAATATTGGCTCTAATATCGAAAGATCTCTGAACTATAGAGACAAGGATATAAAAAAAATCACCCCAAATCGTGGTCCACCGAAAATGGTGGTTTAAGTCCTCAAGAGTAGCTCTACCGAGAAATTGGATAACCACTGGTAGAGATATTAGAAATGAAGAATCAAAAAGCCAGCTAAGATGGTGGTCCACTCTAAATGGTGGTTAAATCCTCATACAGTACACTTGCCAAGAAATTTGACGACCTAAGTAACGAGGTAGTCAATTTCAAATCCTCGTAGATTGCACTTGCCAAGAAATTAGATGAGCAAGTGATGAGGCACTCAACTTAAGCCCTTATGAAATAGTATACGCCAAAAATGACACGACTAAGGGATAAGTTACAAGTGTGTTATGCTTTACCATTAAAAGCAAAATTGAGGCACCTATCATAAGTCCTCAACTGATGTTACACTTTATCATCAAAAGTGAATGAGGCACTAGATTTAAAGTCCTCAAACCCTACAGGTTACAATTTATCTCCAAGAGTGGTGAACGTTATGCTTTTTAGTTAATAGAAGAATTGATTAGCTTTTATTCAGATTGAGATTTAGGTCATTTTCTTTTGATTTTCAAGAAAATCGAAAAGTTTTGCTTTTTTGTTAAAAGAAAGACGATTGTCAATAAAAATTCAAACCTTTATTTATATTTAATTTTTTTTTTCAAAAAGTATGAATTCAAGTGTAAGTTCGTTAGAAATCGAAAAGTATTTCTTAATTAAAGAATTTATTCATAGTTTCTTTTCTTTATTATCTTGGAGTTATAATTTGAATGATTTATGACTCAAGTATTCAATATTTTATCATAAAGGAAAAATTCAATTTAAAGACAATTTATAATGATGCATAATTAGAATAAGAAAAAAAATTATGTTTATTATTCCTAAAAAAATAAAATATACTCATGACAAGAAAAACAAATGTCTAAAACTAGAATTGAAAGACTATAAGAAGTCATGATCTGAAGGCCATGACAAGTCAAATTGAAGGGGGGCGTGGTTAAAGCCTTCAAGTCGGCAATGACGGTATTCCGAATCTCTGCATGCGATGCTATCATCCTCTCTAAGTCTAGGGTGGGAGATTAAAACACTTGAAGCTTTGCATTCAATCCATGGCATCTCGAACCTTCAAAAGTTCTCCTGAAAGCAATAAGTATTCGTAGTAATGTACAAAGACCTCTGAATGCAACCCAACAACATGATGAGCAAAAGTAAAAGCATCCAGACTATCATGAAAAAGGGACTTGTCGACGCCTATGAAAAAAAGGTCATTTACGTCGCTCTTCAGTTTAGCCAAGTCCTCAACCCATAAAGAACGAAGAGAAAGGTTGTGCATCTCAAGAACAAAGCTTGCAAGACAATCTAGTATGAATGTTTGTAAAGAGGTTTCACTGAAATGTAATCGATCAAGAATTTATGGGAACCAAACTAGGAGATGCTCAAGACTTTCTTGATGGAGGAGGAAATCTGGAAATCCCCTTAAGGAACAAGCACTCTAATTAAATTAAAGGAAGCTCTGATAGAGGCCACTTTCAAAGCAACCATGGGATTTACTAGGGGAGGATCTACACATATAATGGGCTTAGGAACTTCTTGTAGCTCCACAAAGTCCTGACTAGTAGGTGGATAGCCGAGATTGTAGGGATGCGAAGTGGCAGAATCAAGATGAAGGGAGTTGATGATTGGGTTTATACCTACAATTTGGACACCTTTTTAGGCTTAATTCTTTGTTAAATTTAAGTATTTTTAGTGTCATTTAACTTGTTTTTGTGTTAGTGTTGTAGGAAACGGCTTTGGAGGGTCAGAACATGGAAAATGGAGATTAGTGGCATTTTTTTAATTTTTGGAACTGTTCATGCGCCAGGGCGGATTTCTTTAGTACAAAAAATCCTTCGGGGTGGAGTTGTCGGGAAGAAAGAGAGTTTTTAGAAGTTAAGTCTATAAAGGATTTGTTTGGGCTAATGGTTGGAAGGACTTTAAGGAGGACTAAAAGACAGATAAAGAGGGATAAAAAAGGAGGAGTATTCACAAATATTGGGGGAATGAATTAGATACATTAGATTAAGTATCATTAGATTAGAAAAAAACCCTAGTTTAGATTAGACTAGATACAAACCCGCGCGTTGCAGCGGGATTATTCATTTTGTTAATAATAAATTTATACGTGCAAGTAATAAATTAAAATATAATAAGAAGATGGTAGATTGTTTTGCGATAATCAAATTTTGATACCATATGTTACATAGTGTTGGGTAAAAGTTTTTTGCGCAAATATATATCCAAGTTTATAATAATCTCATCATTAAACCGCAGGACATTTTCTTTAACCTGAACTTTAAATCTACAATTAAAAGTTACATTTATGAAGTTAGATAGTATTAACAGAGTGCACAAAGTATGAACATAAGGTAGATATAATGTATAACAAAATAATGTATCACAATACCTTGGTGTTACAGAATTAATATAGTCAGGACATTTATCACACCAATATTTTCCACTGTCAGATTTTACTTTTTTGCGGCATTTTTTGCAGGAATTGTAGAACCAATTGTATTCGGTTTCTATACACAGAATAGTAGCAAGTACCACACATGTTGACTCTTGGAATGTTAAATAGAAAATGAGCAACATAATATAAGATAATGTTGTGAAAGAAGTAAGGTGTTTTAAAAATAGTTTTACCTCTGTTGAATCCCGTATCTTATCAAGAGATTTTCTATCACAGATTTGGAGGAATTCATCTGTAATAGATAATGTGCTCTAGCTGGATAAATGATTTATTGTAGTTTTATTATTTGTTGCATCACAAATGCTGTTAGACAACAATGATGGTAGTTAAAGGGAAAATTAACTTGTAGTAGTAATAGAATTTAATAAGGGATCACAGAAGTATACAATATACCTATTCTTAAAAGTAACAACCTCAAGGATATCTGCATTTATAAGAAGTCTTGAACCAAACATTGAGTTTGACAACGTTGGTGTACCTAGTTAATGGTAGATGTTGTATAGCTAATAATCATGTGTTTGGAGAGATATTTTTCATTGAAATAAAAGTGATAATACATTTCTAGAACTTGATTTTGTAAACCGTAAAATAATTATAATGTTATTTTGGTTTTCTGTTTCAGTAAAGGAACAAATCTGGTTTGCAAAGTCATCCCACAAGGTGTGGCTCAATACATTATGACTGTAAGAAAAATACAATATAAGATTAATTTAAATGATCATAGCTATTAATAAAAGTAGTGTTAATACAGTTTAAAAAGTTACCTGTTATTAGTTAATTCAATATTAACTCTCTTGCTCTGTTTACCATTGTTTGTGCTAACTTCTAAACTCCCTATCGCAGTTAGTTGTCCAATAACATCTGGCAACAGAATTATGTACGTAAATAAAAAACTCAGTATGTAAAAACTTGAAGGAGTAATTATTGTTAAACATACCAACTAAGTATGAATAATCAACCGTTGTTAATAGTATTTGATCGTATGGAGTGAATTAAAATCCATATGTATGAATGGGAGCCTCATCTAACTCTCGCAGTGAGGTGGAATATAAAAAAATTAATCTTGTATGGATGTTAAGTAGCTCTGAAAGAACCACCGTTCTGACTGACAACGAAATTGGTGATTATAAAAACTTTTTGTTCCTTGACTATTGTTTGAGATTTAGTAAAAAGTGACCTTTTGATACTCGCTTGTATTTTGCCGTCCTATAAAAGTATAATATGCATATGGTAAGATGTTGTAATTTAAGATGCTGTAATTTTAAGATGTTGTAATTTGGAGTTGCGTATGTATGTGTGTGTGTGTGTGTGTGTGTGTGTGTGTGTGTGTTATATATATATATATATATATATATATATATATATATATATATATATATATATATATACGGTCCGGATCTTAAGCTCACCTCTTATTCAACTCACCCGAACTCACCCCCCCTTTAGCAACGGATCCGGCGACGGTTCAGTCATACAACCGTCGTCCATACTTTTGGCGATGCTATATGTTGTCCGTCGCTAAAAGTATAGACGATGGTTGTATGACTGAACCATCGCCGGGTCCGTCGCTAAAGGGGGTGAGTTCAGGTAAGTTAGATAAGGGGTGAGCTTAAGATCCGGACTATATACATATATATATATATATATATATATATATATATATATATATAAATACCTTTTCATCTAACAATACCATCTCGATGTTGTTTATGTAGTCTGCTTTGTTGAAGCTCGACATATTCCAAAGTTAAGTTATCCTGACTTTAATCTTCCACGTCTCTTTGACAAGGTTGATATCATCAACAAAATCGTATCTAGTCGTCATCTAAATAATGGGATAAGTAAATTATAAGATAAATGTTTAGCAGAAAATAATAAGAAGAAGATAATTGTTTGTAGCATTAGTTGTTGTGTAATTGTTGGTATGTATTTATAGGGACAACATTAGGTTAAATAACGGAGAGTAATGATAATAGCTCAGTAATGATAATATCATAAAGTAGTGATTTTAGGAGATAATAATTAAATTAGAAAGGATAATATCAAAACAGTTGACATTACCAAATCAGTTTAGATTTGTAGTGATTTAGGGGATTATAAATTGAAAATATTAATCTGAGATTAAAAAAGTAGTGATTTTAGGAGATAATAATTATATTAGTAACGATAATATTAGAACAGTTAACATTATCAGAACAGTTTAGATTTGTAGTAATTTAGGGGATTATAGAATCAAAATATTAATGTGGGATTAAAAAGTAGTGATTTTAGGAGATAATAATTAAATAATGATAATATAAAAACCGTTTAGATTGAAAAAGTAGTGATTTAGGAGATTATAAAATCAACATAGTAAGTTATGATTGATATTATTTGTTATTTTAATTTTTTCTAAATGTTTTAAACTGTATAATATTATATTGTAGTATAATTATAAATTGTACAATATTATGTTGTAATATATGGTATAATTATGAATGATATAATATTAGAAAAGTAGTGATTTTAGGATATAATAATTATGTTTTGACATAATTAAATTAGTAACAATTTAGAAAATTAGTGGATTTTGGGGATTATAAAATAAACATATTATTGTGGGATTATATATATATATATATATATATATATATATATATATATATATATATATATGATATAATGTATGGAATAAGATTATAAATGGTATATAATACTGTAAAATTCTAAAAAACAGATTTATTGGGTTGCCACGGTTAGTAATGTTGGAACTTATATATATGTATGGTATAATATTATAAAATGTATAATATTATAAAATTCAAGAACTGGTGTAATTATGTAGGACGGGTGAAAACCGAAGTAATGGATGAGCATATTAATTATGTAGGACATATGTTGCAATATGGGAATGACAAATGTCATGCAATGATGTTATGTACTGCAATTTAGTATATTTAATTAATAGATTTGGAGATTGAAACAACTTGGAGATCATTGAAGATTGAAAGCAGGAGCAGGAAGGGAGCATTAGATTTGCAGACAACAGATTTCATCTTCTTCTCTATTTCTACTTTTATCTTTTAATGTTTATTCAATTGTGAATTCTTGGTTTTAATTCAATGATAACGAACTAAATCTCTTGTTTAAGATTTCAATGGATCTTATTGCGTAGTTTATTTTAATATTCTTCTCTATTAATTATTGTGATTTATTTTAGGGATTGTCTATTGTGATTTGGACTTAATTGTTTAATTGTCTAGTTAGCAATTACTGTGATAATCTATATGAACTTGAGAGATGGATTATAGATTTAGATCTGATCATAATAGCGTGTGATTGTTTTTTCTGCATAGCGTTGGAATTCATGATTTGTGTCTAGGATAGAGATTTATCTATATACTACACATAATCTGATAAAGAACTTGTGCTTTAAATCCTATTTAATTGTAATTCATATAGAGATATAGTGAATTAGTTAATTAGGGTATTTTCTTAATTCTATCATTTGTGGATTTAAGTTGATTTGTTTATGATGCATTAAAAGATAGTCATAAACATTGATATGTTCTTGATTAACAATTCAGACTAGTGAGCATAATTAATGAGAAGTGTATTAGTCTAAGTGAAGTTGTGATATTAAATATCTATAATCTAACTTTAAACTAATGGTAATTAGTAGTAGTTTATTTAAATAATTTAATTCATAATTTTAAATCATTTGTTTAAATAAAATTAATTTGGTTAAGAGTTAGTACTTGATAATTTTTGTTAAATAATTTCTCGCAGGAACGATACTCTACTTACACTTTATTACTTGTTGACCGTGTATACTTGTATGCTTATATTGATTGTGAAATCAATCAACAAGAGTTAAGCAAGGAAAGTGTGTCGGGAGATAATTGCAAATCCTTCATCTTTCAGCCCCAAAAAAAGAAAATGAAATGACATAACGAAGTATGAAAAAGTGAAATTAAAGAGAAAGAATATATCAAATGAGAAAAGTACTTACGAGCCATCCAACTGAAAAGTGTCATGAGACTTTGAAGAAAGCAGAACGTTAGTCGCCCCACCCAAAGAGACATTAGTTATACCCTCCCTATCCCATAAAATCTTAGTAGAATCCTTTTGGGGAGGATGAAAATCAGCAACAGTCTCTGATGAATTCTCCCTCGGTGGAGGATGATTCACTGCAATAGTATCATTGACATGGGTTTCACCAATACCTTCAAGGATTTCATGAGTAAAGGAAGCCCTATAATTTCCCCTTGCCTCAAAAGGAGAAGATGTTGTTCGTGGGTGTGAAGACGAGACAATATTACCCACAACAAGGCCCGAGCCCATATCAAATAATGAATCGTCAAACTCCAAAATTGACACAGTCATCGTGTGAAGAGGAAGGTTTGATGGTAATCATGGTAGGACGTAGAGGCTCACAAGTAGTGGATCCCATCACCTCATTAGTTATACCCTTAAGAAGCCTAATGGGAGCATCATTATCATCATCTCCCTTATCATTGCCCTCAAAAATCTAATAAACAAGCCAAAAGTCATATGAGAAAATAAGAAGCCGGTTATTGAAATATTAAAGGAGAAAAGTAAAATAACACAAGGCTTACCACAAGTTTCCTATGTCTCTTAACTAGATCATCGAATGTGGGTCTATTAGAACAAGAACCATCATGTGAACGCTTTGACAAGGGCTTCAAGATAAGAGTGGTCCCATTTGTCTTCCGCCCAACGACATTACGGTTATCTCGAACCACGAAAGGACCTACAAGAGGAACCACCTCGGGAAAAAGTGTTGTGGGCGCCTACAATCTAGAACAAGTGACCCTTATCTCCTCGGCAATAGACAATCCCTGGAGATGAGCCTGAGGAGGAACTCAAGACGAAGTCCAAATATGAGGATGACCAAGGCTAGTAGAAAGACGAGGTATAGAAACATCTGAAGTATTTCGAAGAAGATTTCTTCCAAAAGAAGGGGAAATCTTAGGCATCGAGGCCTCCCATTCAAGAAGTCTACTACTAGCTGGCCAACTCTCTAAATAGGTGTTTGACTTGGGAGAACATAACAGCTTGACCCACCGGAGATGTTTAGGAGGAGAAATTGGCAATGAGCATATCATAGTATCCTCTTGGCACATTTTAGTGTTAATAACCCAGAAGTTACGTTCACCAATGACATAACGCCCTTCTCGAGAAGTATCAAGGATGACAAAGGGGAGAGGCTCAAAGTGATCTGTAGGCAGTCTTGGCACACAATTGAACTAAATATAGGAATAAATTTGTCGAGTGCCCTCTTATAATCCCCATGGAAAGGATAGCTGAAAGCTCTATTTTAATCAAGGTCGAACTGTGGCATTACTCTCTAAGGGGAATAACGGACGGTGCTAAACTCATCATCTTCAAAAAAATAGGGGAGCTCAGCATGTCGGAGAGACAAGAGCCAAGATAGCGATGACCCCTGCAGGCCGTTGACACTCGAGAAGGAGTGGAACTCATTCTTGTAAAAGTGAGGAAGAAGACCACCCTATAGGACTATGGTATAAGGAAGAACAATGAAGGATGAGAAATCATCAATATAGAGTTGCAGGTTCAAAAAAACTTTATGATAAATCCAGCGGGAGGTACGAGGGACAATATTCAACGATGGGAAAGGGAGTGGAAACTTTTTCTCCCTCTTAGAGAAATGCAAAGAGGTAGAGTGGCTTTGAAAATGCTAAAAAAGAAGACATGGATAAAGGAGCCTGAGATGAAGCAATTCACTTTGTAACTAAACAAGCGAGGAAAGGTGTGACGCCCCCAAATTCAAACATTAATGTCTCGAATTCGGTGCTTCACGATCTATCGCTAATAACATACTAATAACTCATACATCGGAATAATAGAATACATTACATAGACTTAATATAATTATTCTTGTCCCAAGGTCTCGCAACCATTACTAAAACATAATACATAACTCAAGTTTAATCATAATTGAATACATATATTAAATATGTCTTATTACAACATAGTAATAACATCTAACATAAAGGACTAAAACTATTCCATAGCCTTGCTTTTGCCTTTGTCCTTGCCTGAGGTATTGCTTTGCTAAGCCTTAAATGAAATATTTTAGGGAAGTAAGAATGAACAACAAATTTTCCCAGCAAGTGATATAACAATAAGGGTAAACAGGTATATAAAGTTCATGATCTCAAAGGTATAACAGTAAATGATAGTTTAAGAATTTAAAAGAATAATGTTGGAAATAAGAATTATCAATTGTTCTAAATCTAACCGTTGAAACGAAATAAGAGTCTCTATAGACTGAAGGATATTCAAAGAAATTCAAGATTTTAATACTTTAAGGTTCAAAGAAAACTAAATACTGAGTAGTCACTAAGGACTAAGAACTTCTACTAGAAATAACAGTATTCAACTGATAATTCAATATAAATAAGTACAACAGGTGATCAGCCTATGGTACCCTTGTAAGACCCCAAATTTTATGAATAAAGATTTAATTTTTTTCTAAATATTATTTTTGAATAATAAGGTGTGGATTTGATATAATGTTATAATTGTGGGTAATATTTATAAATTTTGCAAAGTATGCAAATTGTCATAAAATATTCGTTTGGTTAGGAAATTTTTGTTTTATCAGGGAATATTCGTACGACGGCACAATCATTGGTGGACCCCACAACGAAATTACTGTCGGAGTTAGAAACGATAGAAATAACTTTTTATAAAAATAACGACAAAAGTTTTACCGTTAACTGTTGAAATACCCGGTGATAAAAGTACAGTAATATGCGTGATTGCATAGTAGCACACGGTATTGTATAGTATCTTTGATTGTTGATGTTTATGTGAGAAATCACTCAGTTTTATTCAATTATTGTCACAGTAATTGCTGCATAGTATCTCACGTTATTGATTCAATTATTGTCACAATATTTTATATTATTAAATCAATAATTGAGACGACAAAGTTATTCATATTATTATTTGTATTATTGACGATGTCTAGAAAGTTTTGTCAAGGAAAGGGGTTTGGTCACCTAATTGCGCGCCAATAAGGAGAAGTCCTTATCGAAAAATCTCATCTTTTCTGCGAATGATCTTGTTGTTAATATTGCAAGTTATAATATTAATGATGAATAAATATTGTTAAAAATATGTTTAGTAAAGCCAAGTGAATTAAGTATTTGTCGGTAGTTTTGTATTTTATATATATATATATATATATATATATATATATGTATATATATATATAATATAAGTTTTGTTTTTTATATAAAATAGAATATATTATATTTTATTGTGCATAGTACTGTATAGTGTTGCATAGTGTGTGCATAGTGCTGCATAGTAAAATCAAATTTTTTCAGAAAGTTTCGTCGGTGAATTTTCTAAACTGTTCACCCGTGATTTTCTAATTTAAATAGTATCATGTCATTCTCCTATAAATATGATGCTTATTTTATAAATGAAAATCACACCAAAATCAGAGAATTTTTTTTTTATAATATTGAGCGTATTTCTTTTGAGTTTAAGGAAGTTTTGAGCATAGAAAACAGTATAAGTTTTCTTCAAGAATATTATGCCCTACCAGTTAGAAATACTCTCCTTTTAAGGTAAGGGGTATTATTTATTTCATATTCAGAAGAGATATTATTTTTCGTATTCATATGACTATTATTTTCATTCAATATTCGTAAGGAATATTATTTTCGTTCAATATTCGTAAGGGATATTGTCTTCGTTCAATATTCGTAAGGAATATTATTTTCGTTCAACAGTTGTAAGGGATATTATTTTTGTTCAATATTCATAAGAAATATTATTTTCTTTCATACTGTGTAGTATGTAAGTAATATTATTTCATTTCATATTCCTAATTCTACACTTATTTTGATAAGTATTGCTTCTGTACTCCTTGAAATTAGTAGAATATTTTTAAAATTTGTGCTTCATCTAGTATCGTTTCACAGAAATATTTTTCTGAACATTCTTGTTAAATTTTAATCTTTTCATGCCGGAGTACTATTCATGGATACTATTCATGCATAGGACACTATTCATACATACGACACTATTCATACGTATGGTACTATTCATACGTACGACACTATTCATGAAATACTATTCACGAGATACTATTCACGAAGTACTATTCACGGGATACTATTCACGATAAAAATTGATTTCTTTTCTGTCTAAATTATTTTTACATGAATATTATTCTTGAATTTTACTCCACAAAGCAGTTATCATGTTGACAATTTGGACATTCTTAAACTCTGGATAAATTAAATTATAAATCTTTAAAATTTATCCTTACTTTCACTTAATTGAATTCTTACATCATTGTCATCATCCTCATGCTTATATTGTGATGAAAGTCATCTTTGGCCCGTAGTGCATAGATGGACTGTTGATTGGTATGATTATGACCAGGAATTATGTATCGGTATAATCATGACATGTAATGTTACAAATGATGTGGTAAAAGTCCTCATTGGCCCATAGTGCATTGATGGACAATTGTTGACATGATCATGACTACTGGTGATACTAACGAATATCCTTGGCCCGTAGTGCATAGATAATTCGTGAAAGTGATAATAATGAATATCATTGGTCCGTAGTGCATGAATAATTCATGGATGTGATACTAACGAATATCCTTGGCCTGTAGTGCATGGATAATTCGATGATGTGGATTATTTATTGAGCTGTGTTACAACGATAAAATATTGATGACGAACTTTTAAATCATAGAAGATAGTAGATATCATGCTCTACTTGACTCTTCTAATGGATAGTTTATTCCGCTGCAGTTAGACTTGTTGTCTATTATATTCTATCAGTTTTACACTGTTGAAGGCTAACGATAATTTATTCTGCATTATCTTAGTCATAATATTCTTTATTGGGCTAGTTGAGCTCACCCTTTACTTTTATTGTTCTCTTAAGAAATGAGAATATAGCTGGGACTAGTCGGGAAACGGAGTGATGGTCCGAGATGGTGGCTATAGTAGTCCTCACTATTTTATAAAATAGTGTGATAATAATTGTAATGAGGACTCCATTTGAGTTTGGATATTGTCTACGAGACAATATTCGTGTTAAAACTCTCAGCTATGTTTTTTCATATTTTACATGACAGTTGTATAATTAAGTTTGTATTTGAATTATGTACCATGTATTTGGCGACTCAGAATAGGTTATGTATACCTATTTTGGGGGCGTCATAACCCTATGTTAAGCATAACATTTAAACATGTTGTTTGTGCGTGCGTCGGTTCCTCGACAATATAAAATTTCTCCTTCTAAGAGGGTTGTTCATCTCAGTAGATTTATAAGATTCCGCACCAAAGCAATTGGTTTGGAAAGCTTTCTAACTCATAGATATTTGTTTAGCCGAATCAAATGACTTAGACACCTCTTCCAATACATTCACGAATAATAAGTTCGAGTTCTCAACATGATTCAAGATATATAGTTTAAGTTGAATTTCAGAATATGAACGACGATTCATATAAGTATAAATATTTGCTCAATATAGATATGGTTGATATAACAATAACTCAAAACTTTCGCAATAAGAGATACAGTTTTAGATACTTGTATTCAATATGAGAATAAATTTAGGGAACTTGCTCATTTCAACATGATAAGTTAGAGAACTTGCACAAAAATAATATCTGAGAAGGTTCAAGAAACTTTCCTTCAGCGTCGATTACCATTTAGAGCTTAATACTTTTAAGAACTATGTTTTCCTATATATATATAAGTATTCACATTAGTCAAATATGTTTGATATAAGTAACCCAATCCCTTATACATGCTTAACTATCAAACATATAATTAAAGTCCTAGTTTAGTTACACCATAACACCATATTGTTATCACATCAATATTGATTTGGTTTTTAAAACTTTGTCTCAAAATCTCTTAGAATTGATTCGATGTAGCCACTATATACTTAAGCACTTAAAACATCACTTTCATCATACATTATATCTTTAAACATTTATGTAAACATGTTACAAGGTTATGGACAAGGTAAAAAATTTCAGATCTCTCTGGCATATAGCGCGGCCGCGCTACATTTTGAATTGGGAGTGGCGCGGCTGCGCTGCTCCCTAGTCAGACCAAAATTGAGCTTTTAATTTCATGATTATAGCTTGGTTCTTAGCATACCAGAATGCTAATACATATCAGAGATGCTTGTTTAAAGGTCTATGACTAGATTTTATGTTCTTTAAGCTCATTTCCAAGATTACTTTCAAATCATGTAGTTTTATATAATCTTCACATGCTTGAACACTTAAAACAATGCTTGAGTCATGAACTACAGCTTAAAACATTTCATACACTTATGCATCAACTTATGCATCAAGTCTCAGATTATAATTAAAATGGCCAGACCAAACTGAAGTGTGGCGCGGTTGCTCCCTGTCAAAACCAGAACTGAGTATGAGTCTGCATGATCCTAAATTACCCTCTAACATACATTGGCACTAATTAATATCACACACACATGTTTAAGGGTTTTGGACTAGGTGTGATGTCTCTCGTGATCATTTCCATTTTATTTTCACAAGTCATGGTTTAATTTGGAACGTCCCTTTAATTTAGCTAAATAAGTTCATTTAATAAGAGGGCTATTACATTAATTATTAAACCACATAAGGATGTTACATATACTGCTATTACGCATGCTCAAGTTAATAAACTCATTTATACATAGTTAACATAGCCATATACTTGAAAATTTGCTTTTAAGCCAAGTTGGAAAAGTTCACATTATGTTTGACTAGTTGGATGCCCATATTAATCATGCTTAGAGGTATAAAGAGTACTATTACACTTGCACATAAGGTCATAATGTTATTAGTATAATGTTCATCAAAATTAGTTTCCAAAACCTTAAATTTTCCTTTTAAACACATACTAAACCAAGTTACTATGCAAAGAAACTTCGTATCATATTTCATACTCACATAACTAAGTCATAAACATACGATAGAAAGATCAAAACTCAAGGAATCTAGATTCGTCAAGGTTTGTTTTCAAAACTCTAAGTTTTCTTTTAAAACTCATATTAACCTAAGCTAAAGTGACTTACTATAATCAAAGCAACATCAATCCATATGTGAGGGTCATTTATATACATAATCTAGTGATACTAGCATGCTCAACATATCAGAAAGTAACAAAAATTGGAATCCAAGACTAGCAGAAGGCGCGGTCGCGCTGGGTTTGTAATGTGAAGTGGCGCGCTCGCGCCACTTCGGTACAAGCCCAGACAAGGCCTCTACTTCTACAGATTCCAGACCAAACAACCATTACACTTTCATTTAGCATGCTCAAAACATTGCATGGTCCATAACATACATACAACTCATATGATAGAAACTCACAAACCATTTATCAAGAATTTCCTGAAATTCTAAGAATTGTAGAACTTTGAAATCAAGACCATATACATGGACATTACTTTCTTTGAAGCTTGAAATCACTAACTCTTGCTTCCTAACTTCTGCCTACTCCTCAATCCAGTAACTCACTCAATATCTTATACTTATCAGACAATTTAGCAAATGGAATGTAAGGAGAAGAGTTCTCAATTTATAGAAAACCTAATACCCATACAAAGCTTTTGTCCACCATTTTTGTTCAGCATGAAGAAGAAGAAAATGATGGTTCATAAAGTTTTGGTGGAAAGAAGTTAACTACTCCCTCTCCCCCATTCTTCAGCTCATTATAACATCTATGCACAGTGAAGAAGTGTAGGATAGGCCAATGGCCTAATCTCGGCAGTTAAATAAAAGTGACACTAATTTTGGGACATCTATGTTACTTCCTTATTCACCAGTAACATGTGCCTCATATACTAAGGTTAATTCCTTTTTGGCTTACAAGTGCAATTTTAGTGAGTTAATATTATTACCCTGTGACAAGTTATGACACATATACACATAATCATATCATCCATGTACATTGGGTTAGTCCCAATAATATTGAATTGTGTTAGAATATAAATTGGTTGAATATTAACAATCCATTATTTCCCATAAACTTTAATGTCCCAAATTATATTTTATTCATGAAGCAACTTTATGAATTAATTATATGCTTACACCACACATGTAGCAATTAGTAAAATAACACCAATGAATTATTTCCAGTAAATCATTCCTTCATTAATTTAAATTAAGGAATTACTAGATATATCACATATGGTTACACTTAACAACAATTACTTAGACAATAATGATAGTACTAATAATAATAATAGTACAATATATAATTATTAATCCAACACAATATATATTCACTCTTTCACTAATTTTAATCAAATAATTACTTAATCTTCCGTCATGCCACACAAGGCATATCACATAAGCTTAATTAAGCTTATCATCATTTCCACCACATTACTTACTCATCACATACTTGATTTAATTCAATTCGAATTAATTTATCACATTTCATGCCACATAATATATATAAATATTCAAACATTTTATTTGCACTATTAATATTATTTATAAAATTTACGGATATTACAAAAGGTGATGTGTGGAAAGAAAATACAATGTAAAAAGATAATAATTGTCTGAATGAGTAAAAGTTAGAAATGAGTACCTTCTGACGGATTCCTTTATATGGAAAGAGCAACTTCGTCTAAACGATGATATAAAGTCCCTAAGAAGAAATAAGCAAGGGAACCTGCATACCACGAGCTAGCAGAGCGGCCAAACTGAACATACATATTGACGGGTCATCTACTGGTGAGTTAGGGAAAATGAAACGAGATAGCCACATGTTCAAATAGGCAGGAAGTGGGAAATGACATTGTTCCCCACGAAGGGCAAGAACCGACTCGCTGTAAATTGAGCTATTCCAATTACCAAGTTTGTAGTCTCGAAAGAAATATTGCACCCAAGAAAAGCCATGAAGTCTTTTGACGTTTGGGAGTCTCGAAGACAGGAAGGAGCATGTTGCCCTAAAACTGTGAGGTATTGATAGAGGTCTACCTAAAAGCTTCGGTCAAGTATGTTACACACTCGACAACCTTAGAAGATAAATTGGATGAACCACATGAAATGGAGGCGAGAACGGGAAGGATACAAGATACAAATTAGAATAAGTTTATAAATCAAAAGAGAAATAGAATTCGTAAAAGATTTGATGAAAAGAAAACTTACTGATAGATGGCATAGACGTCCTCTAGAGTATGGGTGAATTCCCCCTAAGCTGTAACAAAAGTACAAGTTGAGGAGAACCAACGAGAAAGTAGCAGGGCAAGGGCATCGTGATCTTGTTGAATGTGGAGGTCCCTACACAACTGAATATAGAGGAGAACACCAGAATCCTCAAGCATCCTCACATATTCAAAATCTCAAAGGAACTAATCAGTCTAATGTTGCCATCTTTAGAGGTTATTATAAGAGTTAGATAGGAAGTCGACCAATTTGAAGGGGAACTCCTATTTCTCAATAAACATGCGGTGAATACTCTCAAAACGGGAAAAAAAATTCTGCCTTTTGTAAGCCGCAGCGTATAGAAACAGGCCCTCCTTGTGATCAGGAGGAGAAAAAGTAGAGCGATCGTAGTTTTTTACTCTATCCTAGAAAGCATCGAGAGGCCCAAAGAAAGGAGCCTTTCCTCATTCCATTAGGAAGGGGATCTCCCTGGAAATTTTTGAGTTTATAGAGCTATCGTTAAAATCCGGTTACAACAACAGATACCCAATATGAAAGCTATACGTAATAAGAAAAGAAAGAGAAAGTATTTGAAATTAAATGTTTGCCATAATGAAAAGAGGAGCGGTGAATTTCAACTCTAAGTAACAAGGTTGTCTTGAACGAATGATCTTCCTTTGAAAATATCCAGTGAAAAAAGAAGTCCAAATCTCTAACGAGATGACTTAGCTCAAAAACGAAAGAATAAGGTCACATGAAAAGAAGAAAACAGAAAAAAGAAATTCAAAAAACTGAGGAAATTAACAAAAGAGTGAATGAAAGATGAAAAAAATCATGGGACGAGAGAAAACCCCTTAGCGTTTAGCTAAATAGGGGAAACTCACATCCATACGTTGGTTTCTTCGTAATTTAGGTCATTGGCTTGCTTGAACACTTAACTTACTTCTCGTAAAGAAGAGAGAAAACTTAATAAGAAAAGAAGAAAAGATGAAGAAATAGAGGATGAAAGTGAATGAGGAAATTAACTAATGAATGCACGTGTATATAGGAAAAGAGAAGAATTCAATTTCCATAAAGAAAAGGATTTGATTAGATCTCCCTCAATCTAGGAAAACCCTTAGTTTCCATGGAAAAATGGAAACAAGATATATTATATTTATTTTGTCTCCATTAAATATTCAACTTGATTCAGCTTCCAAAAATCTAAGGAAACATGAAGATTTCACAAGATTCAGAAGATTTGACAATATTTTGAAGATTTTGAAGATATAGAAGATTTGACAAGATAATGAAGGGGATCCTAGGTTCCCCTAGGGTTTGGCCCCCTAGGGGATTCCCCTCTTAAGGAATTCATTTTTTCCAAGTCTTAAAGAGCATGTTTTGGGAATTGTTCAAAAAATTAAAGCGGGACTCGAGACTTGAAGTGGTATGCACATTTGTCACTCAAAATATGTGACTCACATGCAGAGGGTAAATATGGGCCCAAGTATAAATTAGGGTTCACATGTGACCTAAAGAATTTAATGAAAAACATAAAAGTCAAAAATAAATGAACAAGACGAACAATAAATGAACAAAAGAGGGAACACCTAAGGTTTTAGCCCCCTAGGGTTCGACCACCCCTAGGTGTTCCCACATTATGACAAATTTTGGCAACAACTTCACTGATTGAACTTGATTTGAACTACAAAAATGAAATAAAGAGAAAACCAAGGAAAAAAACAAAAGAAGAACAAGAAAATTGGGGTGACCCCCTAGTCACCTTAGGGTTCAGCCACCCTAAGGGTTGGTTGCCTAAGGGGCACTCCTCTTCGTAATTCTAAATGTTATGTCAAACAAGTCTTGAACGGTGCAATGACTGAATAACAAGATTTAAATAATGAAAAGAGACATGAAAACTCATGAGGTTTTAGGAATGATTTTCCTTAAAACCTCCATCGAGAAAAGCTTCTTACAGGATCAAGAATCGCGTGAAAATGATGAAAACTGAGCATGAAAGGCTAAGACGAATGAAAAATATCAAAGGAGGCACGAACCTAAGGTTTGTCCCCTAGGGTTCGTTCATCTTAGAGTTCGCCCCCTAGGTCTTGGCCACCCCGAGGCCGTGCCGATGTCCTCCGAACCATTTTGACGATGAATTCGCGTAATATAATGTCTGAATGAAGAAAGAAGCTCGGACCAACATGAATTGAGCAGCAAGACCTTAAAGAATGATGAATTGAGAGAGGCCTCCATAAGCCCCATGGCAGAAGGCTTATGGAGGCAACTTATAATAGAAAATGGTTGAGGGATTTGGATTGGCGACTATAAGGACGGGATGATTTGGGAATTACTTTGGGCAACTACGAGTATTTTTGAAATTTCATTTGAGGCCACACGCCAAGCACATGACTCAGACTCATGCCAAGCACATGATGACTTACCACGAGGCCATATAAATACACCCTTCATTCCAATAGAATGGACTTTTTGATTCTCAGAGTTTTCCAAGACACACAAGAAGGTTCTTTCTCTCTAGAGTTATGTCATGTGTTGTCCTGGTGATTGCTCACCTGTTCTTCTCCCCTCTTCAAACCCTCGATCATTTCTCGTACTTCTCGTGGATTTCTCTCCTCCCCAACCCCCAACCAATACGAAACCCTAATCAAGCGATATACGATTTTCTTGCCTACACGACTGAAATTGGTCGGAATACCTGACCCGACTGGCAACCCAATAAGACCCGAATGGTTTTATACGGTATGACCGTAGTCGGTTACGGTTGACTTATTAAAAAAAACTAAAAACCATATATTAGTCAAAATATAAGATTAAAAATTATACCGAATATTGTTTAACAAAAATAACAAAATCAAAAAAATATATTAATTAATACCATATATGTATCAAAAAAATTATCACATTTAAATTTTAAACTTTTATAAATTAAAAAGAATATATAACAAAAGGAGTATTTATTTAAATTATAATTTTAAAAAAATAAAAAATAAGTAATATAACTTTAAAATACATAATGATTAACTCATACTCCATCCGTCCCATGATAAAAGTTCTTATTACTATTTTAGGTAGTCCCATGTTAAATGTCCATTTTCCTTTAATAACCAAATTTTTACACATATTTTCCTATTATACCCGTATCATTAAATATCTCATACTTTTCTTATTCTAATTCTCTCTCCATATTTAATGACATTATTATGGGCAATTTTGTCATTTCATTCATCTTCTTAATATGCGTGAAAAGTCCACCAGAGCTTTTATCCTGGGACGGAGGGAGTAATTTATAAGTTCCAAATAACAAGTAACCTAAATAATTTTATGGAGTTGATAGGTTAAAAATGGAAAAAACCAAATAACAAATTAAAAAATAAATAAAAAGATTACTTATCATTAACACCCAAAGTTTTGACACAAAAAAAATAAAAATAAAAAACACCTAAATTTATTAAAAATAACTTAGAAAATCAAACTAGCCATTTATCTATTTAAGAAAAAAAATGTAACAAGCAATTTTTACCTTAATAAAAAAGCTTAGAATTCAATTTGAATTAATTAACATTAAAAGGATTTTACATAGAATGAAGATCAAGCTTCATCAATAACCATCATTATTGACCCATTAATTAAGCCACCATTATTGTCAGCATCTCCAACCCTTGACAACAACAACAACAACAATCATCTCCTACCCCCTTCTAACTAACCACCACCACTCACCACCAACACTTGCCACTCACCCACCATCGCACAACTACTACCAACAAACGCATCATATCACCACATTCGAAGCCATAATTCGTATCTCCATCTTAGTGCACCACTGAACTTTAAAATCTTTCTATCTTCGATCTAAAATTCTAGATCCATTGTTCCTACAAATCACCGTACCAAAAACTTTCAAAATCCCACCATCTTTAATTCAAAATTATAGATCTATCGTCTTTAATTAGCAATCGACTCGCGAGTTCTAAAAATCTGATGGTGCTACTTTTTCTCTTACTTTGTCTCTGTCGGTATATATATACAGAGAGGATCAAGTGCATACCCCTTTATTTAATATACCTTGCTCACCACCTTTAACGACGGACCGGGCGACGGTTCGGTCCGTCGTGTATATCAGAGAACCATCGTCATAGCTTTTAGCGATGCATCGAACCGTCGTCATAACATATAAATCGTTTATCTATTCTATAACGACGGACCAAACCGTCACTCGGTCCGTCGCTAAAGGTGGTGAGAAGGGTATGTAAAATAAAGGGATATGCATGAGAAACGGATTGTATATATATAGTGTGGGCCCAAGTATAAATTAGGGAAGTGTGTGATGAAAATAACTTAATAAAACCGTGTGCGACCCGAAGAATTAAATAAATAAATGACCAAGATCGAAAATAAATGAAAAAAGGGGAACACCTAAGGTTTTAGCCCCTTAAGGTTCAGTTACCATTGGGTTCGGTCACCTCTAGGTAGTCCAACCTCATGACAAAAGTTTGCTAAAACTTATCCAATTGAACTACCGGAACGAAACAAAGACTAAACAAAAAGAAAACGAACAGAAAAAAAAACAAAAAAAGATAAGAGTGCCCCTCTTTCCCCTTTGGGTTCGACCACCTTAGGGTTTGGCCTCCTCGGGGGAAGAGGCACACCTTCGTGATCTTGAATGATTATGCAAAACAGACCTTGATTTGAGTAATAACGGAACAACGGTATTGAAACTAAGCAAGGAGATAAGAAATGCATGAGGATTTAGGAATGACCTTCCTTGGATCCTTCATGACAAGTATAAATTTGATTATAATGCCAAAAATCATGAGAAAAGGATGAAAATCAAAGAAGAAAGGCGAAGACAAACAAAAGAGATCAAAGGAAGCGCAAACATAGGGCTTGACACCTAGGGTTCTGCTACTCTAGGGTTTGACCCTTTCCTTAGGGTCGTGCTGAGGTCCTTCAAAGTTTTCTAATAGTGAATTCGGGCAATGTGGTATTCGAATAAAGAAAGAAGAAAAGAAAAGTATGAGTTGACCAAGGAGACCTTGTATATAAAGACTTGAGATGGGCCTCCATGAGTTCCTAGGCAGAAGACTTAGGGAGGCAACTCATCATGGGAAATAATTAAGGGATTTGGATTGGTGGCTAGCAGGATATGACATTTGGGCATCACTTTGGGCAACTAAAGGTATTTCTAGAAATTCACCTAAGGTCAGATGCCAAACACATAACTCATACACGTGAAAACACATGATCACTTACCAGGAGGCCCTATAAATACAATCTTCATTTCAATGGAATGGAATTTTGATTCTCTGACATTCCAAGACACACAAGAAGACCCGCTAGAGTTCTGCTTCGTGTTGTCCTAGTGATTGCCTACATGTTTTTCTCTCCTCTACAAACCCTAAATCATTTTTCGTACTCTTTGTGGATTTCTCTCCTCATTAGCCAATTCAAAACCCTAATTGAGCAATGTACGATTTCTTTACTTACATGTAGTAATATACATAAATTATGGAGATTTCTCAGTTTTCTTTTTAAGATGAGAACATCGCTACTATCTTACTTAACCACGTTAAGATTTTTTAGATGAGTTAAGTTATCTTGTTATAGTTGCTGTAATTTTGGGGGTGAATTTAAGACACTGATAAGATTAATTAAGTTGAAGTAGTTTTGGATGTGTGAGGATGGTGTTGATGGTGATAGTGGTGGTGCGGCTGCTGAGATCGGTGGTTAGTGGTGGTTTGTTTTGATACATCTTTGTTTTAATTCAATGAGTTCATCAGATAGAAGATGGAAAGACGATTTAGTTATAGTGGTAATTTTTAAAAATAATTTTTTACATTATCATTATCTTAATTATGTCTTTAAATTAGTTATTATAGAAATAATTCTTTAAATTAATATTTTTATTGTTTAATGAAGTCAAACTATATTTGAATATAGTCAAAATGTATAAAACCAAATGGGTTGCAGAGGAATAGAGTATTCCAATCAATTTTCTGTCGGAAAATGATTTACTGGTGGACATTGTATACAATTAAGTAGTTGATGTAGTAGATGTCTAAGTTCAATTAGTTTAAGAATTAAATTATGAAAATTATGAGTATGGTTTAACATAAGAGTATTTTACCCTTGAAAATATCACTTTCAAACTTATAATTTGAAACGGTTACAGTTCTACTTTTCATTTTTCACTTGAAAACATTTAACTCATTATAAAATTAAAAATCAAAATCTGATTATCCTATTATAGCGGATGACTTAAAATTTTTCTAAGAGAAGAATTGATACTTGCACAAGTAAATTTGATAGTTTCACAAGCTCTTTCTCACAAGAATAATAAATGGTGTTCACCTAATTTGAGAGAGAACATTATGAATTATCAAATTTACTTGTGAAAATATCAATTTTATTTTTCTAAACCTTCAACCATCAAAAATTTTAACTAGTACAAGTAAAAATTTATACCACAACATACACGCATCAAATCATAGCACAAAAATAGCACGCTTAGCGGCTACTATTAAGGGTGTAAATGAACCGAGTCGAGCTGAGTATTGAGTTACTCAGATTTAGTTCACAAAATTTATCGAGTATAAAATAAGTTTTGATTGAGACTCATTTAGTTACCGAGTTGAGCCCGAACAGTTTGAACTTTTCGAACGAATATGATCTGAGTATCAATAGAAAAGTGTAATTTGAGAAAGTTCGAGTAATTTATCGAACTTTAAAATTTGTTTATATTTGACTAATTTATATTTCGAGTCGAGCTCGAATCGAACTTTTAATCGAATCGAGCCTGAACTGTTTGCTCATTTTACGTCCTTAAGTACCGTTACTCAAACTATTATTACTCAAAAGCATATTTTACATAAATCCTTCTGCAACAACATTGACCTTATTGGCGTAACTTTTAATTAATTTATTTGGTACTGGCAATCATGACGTCATTTTTTATAAGACAATGCAGAAACTAAAAGGTAACAAAACGATAACTGAAACTTTAGGCTGAACATAAAACTATATGAACATAACGCAGTAAACAACAAGTACATAACTATTCAAAATGTCAAAAAACTAACTATCTAATAGTTGGCCTAATGTAAGCATGTGAAATGAACTTTCTAGTGGTTTCCTTTCCTTTGTTAGCTGCACAGAAACTTGTTGCATGCTAGGTCGACAGTTTGGACTTTGATGCAGACATGCAAATGCTAGTTTCATAAGAAAGGTCACTTCTACTGCCACTTGATTCGTAGGAGGTGAAAGGCGTTGATCGAATAGGTCGTTCAACAGCGTACCACGAGTGGTAAATGATGATGATGATGATGAGGAGGACGACGATATAAATGATGAGAAAGATGAGACAAAATCACCCGGATGGTTCCCCATAATCACTTCCAACGACAGCACTCCAAAACTGTAGACGTCATTCTTTGCATTCACTTCCATTGTGTAGGCAAGTTCTGCATCAAAAATACCAAACAATGGCTAAAATAGATAGAAAACAAGGAATTAAACGAAAGAAAATGAGCATTCTTTTGTTGTTTACTCACCTAGTACAGATGCAGTTTCGTCAAATTATTATATAGACCTAGCAATTTATTTAGGGAGCTGATATTGCTAGAGAGAAGTCTCGCTAAAACAATTGTAAAAGTGTTGTTAAATGTATATTTGTTCTGGCAATATCATCTTTGCTCTCGCATCAGCAGCCTTTAATAACTTAGAGCTAAAATTAAGTACCAGTTGCTATCTTATCACACTTCTTTAAAAGCCATTAAAAGATTGAAACAGGATTACATGAGACTACTATTACCGATCAGTCTCATTCCTAGTTAAAGCCTCAATATTAGGTGACTTTTACTTGGTGGATTACCGATAGACATTGATCATGTTTTAGTGCATTAAGAACAAATTAATCAATTCGTACAGAGCGTTTTGGTACCTTAAACTTCATACCATAGAGACATAAAGATGCCAAAAATATATTTACTATATACGTAATAAATAGAGAATATTATATAATTTCAATGAATAACGATCCTAGAATTGCCCAAAAAACGTACCTGGAGCTGCATATCCAAAAGTTCCGGCAAATGAAGACCAATTAGTTGAGTCAGGCTTCAAAAGTTTAGCCGTGCCAAAATCAGATACATGGGCCTCATAGTTTGTATCTAACAATACATTCTTGCTCGATATATCTCGATGAACAATTGAAGGTGAACAATCATGGTGCATGTACGACAACGCATTTGCAACACCCTCAACAAAATTTAGCCTCTTCTTCCAATCGAATTTCTCGGCTTCTTCATTGTTGCTCAATAACTTTTCCAAGCTTCCTCCTTCCAAGAAGTCATATACCAAAAGTGAGTGCATTGAATGTGAACAGAATCCATAAAACTTCACAATATTACGATGACGTATTTCTGTTAAAACATGGATCTCACTCGTAAAACTTTTTAGATTCCCCAATTCTCTATCCACTGGCACGTGAAGTTTCTTTACAGCGACAACTTGACCACTTACCAACGCAGCTTTATAAACGGTTCCAAATCCTCCCTCACCAATGAAATATCTCGAATTAAAGTCTTCTGTGGCTTCAATGATATTTTCATATACCATCTTTCCGTCATAGCTCCATATTGCAAACATATTTTCGATTTTAACACTTCTTGGGCTTCTTACTTTCTTCTTCAACATTTTCTGTACATACAAAAAGATCCCAGCAATCAATGCTAGAAGAAGCAAACTCCCTAAAATAGGAAGAGCAATTAACATCACAACATTATTCTTCCTCTTCAGATTGGTTCCATTAGGGCAAGGTGTCAATCCAATAACATTTCCACACAACCTTGTATTATTCCTCAAACTTGCTAGTGCGGCTTCTTGAAAGGCTTTGATTTTAGGAAGAGGGCCCTCAAAATTATTCCAAGAAACATCAACATATGTTAAACTCACCATTCCTTCAAAAACTGATTCAATGGAGCCAGATAGCTCATTGTGAGAAAGATTCAGTATTTCTAAGCTTTTTAATCCTCCAAATTGTGGTAACCCACCAATCAAAAGATTGTAACTAAGATCAAGATTTTGCAGATTGTGCAAATTGCCTATTTGGATAGGGACACTTTCTCTAATATTGTTTCTGCTCAAATTCAAGCTCCAAAGCTTCACGCAGCCAAAAAGTTGTGTAGGAATTGAGCTACTCAGTGTGTTTTCAGCCAAGTTAAGTGCTTCTAAATTAGACAACTCACCAATTTCTAAAGGAATATTGCCAGAAAGCTCGTTGTTGTGTAGTAAAAGTTCAAACAATGAGCTTAAACTCCCAAGACTCTTTGGAATTTGACCAAATAAATGATTTGAAGAGAGATCAAGTTTACCTAGCTTAGTTGCCTTGGCAAGCTCAGGCGGTATCCTTCCAGTGAGATTATTGTTCGAGATTCTTAAGCTTGTCAAATTGTGGCAGAACCCCCATTTTGGAGAAAGCTCCCCAAACAACTTATTTTGACTCAAATTAATAGATGATAAGTTCGGGTAGATGCCAAAATCTTCTGATATATTTCCAACAATGTTGTTTCCATAAAAGCTGAGTTCAAATAAGCTAGTGCAATCTGTCAAGCTTCTTGGCACAGGACCTGTGAAATGATTCTTTGAAGCGCCAAAATAGGCAAGAGATCCACCAAGGCATACATCTCGTGGTAAATGGCCAATGAGATTGTTTTCACTTAAATATAATGTTTCCAAATGTGTAAGATTATTGAATTCTAGAGGAATAGACCCATTTAGATAATTTGAAAACACATTAAGCTCAACAAGGGATCTCAACTTTCCTAACTCGGGAGGTATGGATCCAAATAAATGGTTTTCATTCAAAGTCAACCTGGTCAAATTGGTCAAGTTTCCTATAGAGGAAGGAATGTGCATGGAGAGGTTATTTAAAGAGAGGTATAGAACTTGTAGGTGTGCCAAATTTCCTATAGGATTAGGGATTGAACCGGTAAGATGGTTTGCAGACAGGTCGAGCTCAATGAGAAACCTTAGCATTCCAACTTCTTGAGGAATGGATCCTGAAAGATTATTTTCAAAGAGGTAAAGTGTGGTTAGGTTGACCATGTTTCTTATAGAAGTGGGGATTGAATTGTTGAGTTGGTTTTTTGACAAATCAAGATTGACGAGAGACTTTAGCATTCCAACTTCTTGAGGGATGGATCTTGATAACTTATTTGCATTAAGGTACAAATCATTTAAGTTGATCAAGCTTCCAATAGAAGTGGGGATTGAGCCTGTGAGTTTGTTTGCCGACAAATCGAGGGTGACAAGAGACTTCAACATTCCAACTTCTCGAGGGATAAATCCTGTTAGCTTATTTGAGTTAAGGATTAGAGAAGTCAAGTTGACCATGCTTCCCACAGAAGTGGGGATTGAACCAGTAATATTATTTGTACACAACTGCAGATCAACGAGAGAAGTCAACATTCCAACTTCTTCGGGGATGGACCCCGAAAGATTATTTGTATGAAGGTATAGAATGGTTAAGTTTCTTAAGTTACCTATAGTGGTTGGAATTGAACCTATGAGATTGTTCATTGAAATCGAAAGCCTATCAAGAGACCTTAGCATTCCAATTTCTCGAGGGATTGGACCACTGAAATTATTGGCAAACAAATTCAAAATAACGAGAGAAGTAAGCCTTCCTATTTCTTTTGGAATGGAACCACTGATTTTATTCCTAGACAAGTATAGGTAAGTCAACTTGGAAAGGCTCCCAATGTTGGAAGGGATAGTTCCATATAATGAGTTGTTGGAAAGGTCAAGGCTTTGGAGATTATGCAAGGTCGAGAAATTAAGATAATGAAGCGTACCTTTTAAACCATAATGTGCAAGGTTTATATGGGTGACACTTCCGGCTTCATTGCAATCAATCCCAGTCCAATTACTTATGCAAGGGTTGCTTCCATCCCATGATAACAAGTGCGACTTGACAAGGCTCGCTTTCCAGGTTAGTAAGGCAGTTGCTTCTTCTCGGCCTCGTTCTACTTCTTTTGCAGTTAAAAAAGAACCAAAAGAAACTGCAGTCTCCTTGGGCTTGCTAGGCTCAGTCCCTGACTGAGTGCGCTCAGATGAAGAAGAAATGACAAGAAAAAGGGTTAAAATTATGAAAATTACATGTAAACGAGAACAAAGTCCATGATATAGCGGCTTATAAAAGACTTGGAGTACTTCCATTCCCGCTTTTGCTAACATGAATTGCTAGTGCTACTACTTGTGATTTGATGTGTGGTATAACTATTCATACTGGTCCTATTTATAATTTATGAATACGTGTAAAAAGAGAGAATTTGGGATGGCTGGCATTTTTTAATTAAAACATTTATCTAAGAATGATCTTAGATACATTTTACATTATTCTCCACTAGTTCTTTCTCCTTTTTCCTTCTCTCATATCATGTGATCATGTGAATTAGTTTCTCCCATTAAAAAGTAAAATAAAAAAATCCCACGCCTCACTTTCTCTATCTCCCAATTACATGCTGATTTAGATTTCATGAAGTTGCCACGCTATTTACCATATGTAAGTTCACCATTTTTTTTTGTATTTATTATAGTAAATATTGCAGTCGTATTGGCTTACAAAAAGGGCCATAAATGACAAAAATAGTACTTCAAATGTCATGTATTGTTGCCTTATATAATTTATTTACTTATATACATACTACAGTAAGATTTACTTATTACGTGACACAGACTAGAGCGTACAGATGAGATAGGAGTTGGGAAAAGTTAACATCATTTCTTTTTCTTTCTTTTTTTTCTTTATTATTTAAATTGGCCAAGTACGTCTTCTCTTGTCCTTGGATCAGTACCGGTAAACATCCACCACTACTGAAAGTTTGAAACCACCAAAACATTATCTCCAACACCATCATGACTATCAATTCTCAACTAAACATCACTAAAGCCATTACTGAAAACCTAATAACATCCTATGACACTTGTGCGCATGAATTCCTCAGGTTATGGTTATTGTAAATACAGATATAATTGGTGGAGCAATGACGTTTGAAACTTTAAGATTGTTAGAGTTGATTAATATCATAGGATTAACACAAAGGGAAGATTAAGTAGAGAAAAGTAAGGGGGATAATGATTACACTTAAAAGAGGTGCATGCAAAAAAATTTCTCTGATCTGTAAATTGGAGAAATAAAAAAAAATATGTATAAATATATAAGTATGGAAGATCAAATTTATATGTCATGATTCAAACCCTATGAAGACGAATTTAGCAACGATTTTATCTGTGATATCAACGGAACAAGACTCATTGGTAGAAATACATTATTAATAATACTCTCTAGGTCACATTAAGTGAATGAATTTGAGGGCCTGAGGGGCATGAATATAATATAATATAATAAATAAGGCCATGATATCTCCATTATATTTGCAACCCTTGAGTAAAGAGAGAAAAAGGAAAGGTTTTGATTGAGCAACACATTAATATAAACTATCAAGTAAAATAATCAATCTTGTTATTTAAAAGTTTTGGCATGAAACACGATGATAAGAAGGAAAAAGAACAAGACAAATAATATATCCTGGTGGTTAGGCAAAACACAATCGTCTCCTTTTTACTTAACAGTGGGTGGATAGATCTCTCTCCCACTAGATCTCTCTCTCCGGGTTTTAAAATGGTTAAGTGGGTAACTAGTCTTCCATTTGTTTAGCCGACTACTAATATTTTAAGGCATGTAGAAAGGATATTGGAAGCTCAGGCTCTGACGGTCTCTCCTATTAGTTAATACTTATTACCCATGTGCTGCTAATAAATATAATATAAATAATGTTAGAGACACAAACTATTCTACAAATATTTTATAAAGGGAATTGTTAAATTCACAATATTTTTTGTTATTTCCACAACAAAAGTGTCGCTGCAGATGTATAGCGACTGTGAAAACTGTAGCTATAGGATCCATAACGACACTTTTGTTGTGGAAATAACATTTTCTGTTGTGAATTTAACAGTTCCCTTTTATAAAGTGTTGATGTGACATATTCCATCTCAGCATATTGTGTGAAGCTGAAGATTACATTGAAATAATTTATTGATCAATATGGTGAGATAAAACATGTCACATTAACAGTTCGTAAAATATTTGTAGAATAGTTTGTCTGTAGCATTACTCATAATATTCCCTCCGTCCCGTGAAAATTGGGACTTTTTCTATCATATTGATCAATTTTATAACAGAATTTATACTATTTTCTTGTAATTAAATATAGGTGAAAAATTATGATTATAAAAAATTATGTCAAATTTACGATCATTTCTAAGTTTAAAAATATAAATAAATATACTTAAATATTAATCCTAAAATTGATTAATTTAACCAAAAAAAATCATATATATATATATATATATATATATATATATATATGTGTGTGTGTGTGTGTGTGTGTGTGTGTGTGTGTGTGTGTGTGTGATGAGTGCATAATATTCTATGTGGAATCAGGCAGTTCGATGGACAGTATCTCTATGAGTATTGAGAAATGTTCAAGAAATTGTGTTCTAGTTATTCGCCCCACCAGATTGATGATCATCACTTAATCCAATACTTCTATGAGGCGTTGCTACTAATAGATAGAAGCATTATTGATGCAGCAAGTGAAGGAGCACTAGTTGATAGGACACATGAGGCTGCAAGGAATTTAATTGCAAACATGGCAGCTAACTCGCAACAATATGGAACAAGGAATGATCATACACCAAAAAGGGTAAATGGGGTAAACACACGTAATATTGAGCAACAAATTTCTTATTTAATTACTTTGGTTCAAAAAATGGCTACATGGAACATGCAAGTAGCAAAGGTATGTGGAATTTGTTCAAAGTCAGGGCATACTACAGATGCTTGTCCAATAAAGCTTTAACGTGACGAATTGATTGAGTCGTGATTCTGGGGACAGAATCCTTTTAAGAGGGGAAAGTTGTGACAAACGAGATTTTTATAATTTAATTTGAATATTTATTAAATTAAATATAAAAAAAATTCGATGATTTAATTATTGGGTTAAATAATTAATTGATAAAATTGTGGTAGATTAATTTAATTATATGTGTTACATTGATTAAATTAATGTGGAGAATTTTTGTATTCAAAGTATGTATTTAATTGAGTTTATTGAATTAAATGAATTAATTAATAAGAATAATGTTATTCTAATTAATTTAATAATTAATTAGAGATTTAATGATTTGACATAATTAATAAATAAGAATTTAATTATGTGACTATGTGAATTAGTGAGAAATTATTATATTTTATTTAAATTAAATTAAATAAGATATTTGATTAATTGCTTAAATGGGTGTGACATTATTAAACTATATAATAAGAGTTTAATTAAATTAATGGGAAAGAATGTTAATAAGATAGCCAAACATGGCCTTAAAGAAAGTTGACTTGTTAACCTCTACGGGATTAACCGACCACTACTACGCCGGTATGCGCACTTATATTAGGCCTTTTCTTTTACGTCTTTCTCATTTCCTAAAAACCTAAGTCAGTGAACTACAGAGAGAAAAGAGAGAGATTGAGGGAATTGAAGAAGGAATTGGAGGATTAATGTGACAACCCCAAAATAGGTCTATTCCATCCAACCTATTCTGAGTCGCCAAATACATGGTACAGAAAACAACTACAACTTTATTACAACAATTATCGTACAAAATACAACAATACATGTGCTGTGAGATTGGATACAAATATATACCAACTGTGACTCGTGTCCCAACCGTAATGTGACAAATGTCCCATCAGTGGACAACACCTCACAGTGATACCTACATAAAGGTATAGTCAACAACTGTTTTAGAAATTACAATCTTTGGAAAGTGCTCAAGGAAACCTTCGTACATGGGAGGCCATGCTTCCAGGTTATGATAGACATCATATGTCCACAGAATTATCCTTGGTTGACCTAATAGACCCTAAAGAAAAACAAGAAGATTACTATCATATTCTTTCCAATGGTGAATCTTCTCTTAACATATCATTATCTCCACTGTCTCTAATCGTGAATTATACTTCAAATAAACACCAAGATTATATAGGTAGTGCTCGTAAATATACTCAGCAAGTGGATGTGCACAACCTTATCTTATAATGACACGAGGTTGTATGACCTTAGACATCTTGTATGATAGTGACAAAATACCCTTCCAACGTTGGGTTCGCCTCACCCTATTGGATTCATCAAATATAACTACTAAATGAACTTTTCTATACTGCTTAGGGAGAACTCCATAGCTAGAGACCACCGTTCTATCCCTTGTTACCCCCGCTAGACCCAGCTACACTCTTATTACCTGAAAGGAATTTTAAAACAGAAGGGTGAGCACAACTTGCTCAGTAAAGAATATTATGACTAAAGATAAATAAATTATCAATAGCCTTCAACAGTAATAAATCAGAGATTTAGAACATATGGTAGATGATAAAAATTTTCAACCATAGTTACAGCAGAACGAGCAATCTATTAGAAGAGTCAAATAGACCATAAAGTCTATTATCTTCTCCACATTAAAAGTCCACCAATAATATTTTATCCCTATAACATTAATCAACAGTTCCTTTCCACAATTATATGAATAACTCATAATCATAATTGTAAGTCTAAATTCTTCTTCGCATCCAGGACGAAGATAATTTTCATCACATGTCTTTACCTGAAACATCAAAGATCATGGTTATACCAAATCACAGTTCCTGTTTATAATCATACTAACAATTTCATCTTTGCATTACGACCATAGATATTCATCAACAGACCATCTTTGCACTACAGGCTAAAGATATTCAACAACAGATCATCTTTGCACTACGGGCCAAAGATATTCATCAATAATTCATCTTTGCACTACAGGCCAAAGATATTCCTCAACAGTTCATATTTGTACTACAGGCCAAATATATTCATATCTCAAAAAAATATATAATCATTTCAGAATTTATATAAACAATAATTATAACCATGTTAATCAATTCATCTTTACACTTAAGCTAAAGATATTCAATTATAAATTCAATGGTCATGATCATACCAGTTAACAATTCATCTTTGCACTACAGGCCAAAGATATTCCTCAGTCACGATCATACCAATAATTTACCCATCTTTACACTCAAGTGAAAGAGAAATTCAACATCAGGGTTATAAAAATGTTATATATGATAATAAAAATAATATGATCAACAACTATATTTATTTTCAAGAGCAACAATCATAAATCAACGATAATTTGGTCAGAAAAAGAAACCAAATTTTGTCGTGAATAGTACCCTTGAATAGTAACTCGTGAACTCATGAATAGTAACTCGTGAATAGTAACTCATAAATAGTAACTCGTGAATAGTACTCCGTATTCGTACATAGTACCGTATACGTAAATAATGTCATATACGTAAATAGTGCCATATACATGAATAGTGTCGTATACGTGAATAGTGTCGTATACGTGAATAGTAACCCCGACTCAAAAAGGTAAAAAATCCATAATAAAATCTATTCCAATATTTCAGTATAATGATATTGAAAGAATAACATCATTATGAAGAATATAGCATCCCTTAATATCCCTTACTATCCCTTACCTCAAAAGAGCAGTATTTCTGACTTGAATATTGGATATAACGCTGAGCAACACTCAAGATATCAAAATACTCACAAAAATATGCTTGATAATATAGAGAGAAAGAAAACTTGTTTCTGGTGTGATTTTCAATTCTAACTTAAGCACTTATTTATAGGAAAATGCTAGAACGCCAAAGGAGACTAAAATAATAAATTAATATTATTTATTCTCTATTTTCTACACACTAACCATCAGCAATCAAAGCATGCCAAGACTGAAAAAAAAAATCACAGCAGCCCACATGTGTTCAACAACCAAAGTGGGTCCCACCCATAAATTAATAAAAGTTATTTTATTTTCCAAAACTTCAATAATTCATAGAAAATAGCCCTTTTATCAGAAAATTCGAATCTCGCGACTTTTTATAGGAAATTCAATTCTCTATAACTTTACAGAAGAAAATTTTTTCAAATTCCAAACAGAAATTGACCGAAATCCATAAACGGACGATTTTACAGGCTATAATCAAATTTCAGTCAAGAAATGGGGTCCACCGACACACAAAATATGTGTTAATCATTTAATACAACAAAAATACTCTTCCTCCTCATATACTCATATATCCCACATTCATTGTAAAACTATCATCATTATTATATTATTAAATATAATAATAAATTATTTTATCAGAAAAGATAAAATATCATTTTTCAACAATTGTCACTTTAAAAATTTTCTCCATCTATATCCACATAAAATTAATATTTTCCTCATCATATAAATCAATAATTAATTATTCACAAATAATATTACAGAATCACAGTACTAGCAACCAGGCCGTTCCTAAGAAAGAGGGGGCTTTCCAATAAGGATTTCTCCTTATTGGCGTGCAATTAGATGACCAAACCTCTCCTTAAACAGAACTTTCTAGACATTGCCAATAATACTATCTAATAATATTATTCCAAATAATATGAATTATTGATCTGATAATGGAGATGATGTACAGTGACAATTATTGAGCGACAATAATATAAAAAAATCAAAGCATCAATATTGAATTAATAAAATAAAATATTGAACAGTAATTACTGTAACAATTATTGAGTAGTGCCTTCTTTCGTAAGGATCAATAATTCAAAAATATTGTGCAATACCGTGTGCTACTGTGCAATAACGCGTATTACTGTATTTTAACCACCGGATATTCCAACAGTGTTAACGGTAACAACTACGCAGTTAATTATAAAAACTCAATTTTATCGTTATCTTCATCCGACAGTTATTCTGTTATGGGGTCCACAAATAACTGCACCGTCGTACGGATATTCCCGATAAAAAGAATATTCCACGACCAAACGAATATTCACCGACCAAAAATGAATATTTTATAATCACTTGTTTATTTTGAAAAATTTTCACATTTCACCCATAACTTTAACTTTTTATCAATTTAACCGTTTACTGAATTGTAATTATAAGAAAAATTGAATACTTTTATTTCATAAAATTCGGGGTCTTACAATCTCCCCTCTTTATGAAATTTCGTCCCCGAAATTTACGTACCTGGTATTTTGAAGAGTTGAGAATACCTTGCTTTCGTTTCAGATTCTATCTCTCAGATTATCATGATTTCTCCATTGCTCATCTCCCATGATAACTTCATTTGGGTTCCTCATTTGTTGGGAAGTCATGACAACCGCCATCCCTCGAACTACCCGACTTTGACTTGTCTGGGGCAGCATTTGGCGTCATCACTACCGTAGGAATATACTTTTCTATAGGACATATTCCTCCCTCAACTGCCTCATCATACTCCTGATTCATGATCCGAATCATCAATCTTCGATACATATCGAATTCAGGTTGACCGCTCTGTACAGGGTAATTCAAAACTCGATGTTGGGTTCTCCCAATTGCTTTCCAAAAAGAGAAATTCATTTCATCTATTTTAGCCTTCTTAGATCGGACATCTCTTTCCACAATATCCACGTGTCGTGCGGCTTTTGCCCATGCATCACTTATTCTGACTCGTTCAGTTTTTTCTTCTTTCTGCTCAGATTCCATCTTTATCATCTTATACTCTGCCAAAGAATGCTTCTGTTCAAGCATCACATATCGGGTAACACAAGCTTGAATTGTTGCATCCTTTTGCTCAACGACCGCCTGTCGTTCTTCAGCCTGCTCTTCTAACTCATGAATACGATTTTGAAATTCTACATTTTGATCATATAATACCTCTAATAAATTCTCCTCAGGTGCTTCTTCTTCCTCGCTCTCAACTGCTACCTCTGCGACTAGCTCGGGTGCAACTATCAATTCTTCACTCACCACATGGATTTCTCTAATACCTTCTTCGCCTGACATCACATTATCATGGTTAGTGATTAGAGGTATCCCCACAGTCTCATTCACTCCATTGTTAGCATTCTCAGCTGCCATTCTTAAATACTGCCATAAAATAAGGGTTAATTAAGCAAATTAACGTATCACATAATATCCATATATTATGACCAACCAACAATTAAGCTTAGGTAGGACACACTAGCAAATGATTTACTCATCTCATCCCTCCTAGTTATATTCCCCGATCTCCGCCAGAGACCATATCTCTAAGCTCTAATACCAAATGTGACAACCCCAAAATAGGTCCATTCCATCCAACCTATTCTGAGTCGCCAAATACATGGTACAGAAAACAACTACAACTTTATTACAACAATTATTGTACAAAATACAACAACACATATGTTGTGAGTTTAGATACAAATATATACCAACTGTGACTCGTGTCCCAACCGTAATGTGACAAATGTTCCATCAGTGGACAACACCTCACAGTGATACCTACATAAAGGTATAGTCAAAAACTGTTTTAGAAATTAGAATATTTGGAAAGTGCTCAAGGAAACCTTCGTATATGGGAGGCCATGCTTCCAGGTTATGATAGATATCATATGTCCACAGAATTATCCTTGGTTGACCTAATAGACCCCAAAGAAAAATAAGAAGATTACTATCATATTCTTTCCAACGGTGAATCTTCTCTTAACATATCATTATCTCCACTGTCTCTAATCGTGAATTATACTTCAAATAAACACCAAGATTATATAGATAGTGCTCGTAAATATACTCAGCAAGTGGATGTGAACAACCCTATCTTATAATGACACGAGGTTGTATGACCTTAGACATCTTGTATGATAGTGACAAAATACCCTTCCAACGTTGGGTTCGCCTCATCCTGTTGGATTCATCAAATATAACTACTAAATGAACTTTTTTACACTGCTTAGGGAGAACTCCACAGCTAGAGACCACCGTTCTATCCCTTGTTACCCCCGCTCGACCCAGCTACACTCTTATTACCTGAAAGGAATTTTGAAACAGAAGGGTGAGTACAACTAGCTCAGTAAATAATATTATGACTAAAGATAAATAAATTATCAATAGCCTTCAACAGTAATAAATCAGAGATTTAGAACATATGGTAGATGATAAAAATTTTCAACCATAGTTGCAGCGGAACGAGCATTCCATTAGAAGAGTCAAATAGACCATAAAGTCTATTATCTTCTCCACAATAAAAGTCCACCAACAATATTTTATCCATGTAACATTAATCAACAGTTCATTTCCACAATTATATGAATAACTCATAATCATAATTGTAATTCTAAATTCTTCTTCGCATCCATGACGAAGATAATTTTCATCACATGTCTTTACCTGAAACATTAAAGATCATGGTTATACCAAATCACAGTTCCTGTTTATAATCATACTAACAATTTCATCTTTACACTACGACCATAGATATTCATCAACAGACCATCTTTGCACTATAGGCTAAAGATATTCAACAACAGGTCATCTTTGCAATACGGGCCAAAGATATTCATCAATAATTCATCTTTGCACTGCAGACCAAAGATATTCCTCAACAGTTCATATTTATACTACAGGCCAAATATATTCATATCTCAAAGAAATATATAATCATTTCCGAATTTATATAAACAATAATTATAACCATGTTAATCAATTCATCTTTACACTTAAGCTAAAGATATTCAAGTATAAATTCAATGGTCATGATCATATCAGTTAACAATTCATATTTGCACTACAGGCCAAAGATATTCCTCAGTCACGATCATACCAATAATTTATCCATCTTTACACTCAAGTGAAAGAGAAATTCAACATCAGGGTTATAAAAATGTTATATATGATAATAAAAATAATATGATCAACAACTACATTTATTTTCAAGAGCAACAATCATAAATCAACGATAATTTGGTCAGAAAAAGAAATCAATTTTTGTCGTGAATAGTACTCGTGAATAGTAACTCGTGAATAGTAACTCGTGAATAGTACTCCATATTCATACATAGTACCGTATACGTAAATAATATCATATACGTAAATAGTGCCATATACATGAATAGTGTCGTATATGTGAATAGTAACCCCGACTCAAAAAGGTAAAAAATCCACAATAAAATATATACCAATATTTCAGTATAATGATATTGAAAGAAAAATATTATTATGAAGAATATAACATCCCTTAATATCTCTTACTATCCCTTACCTCAAAAGAGCAGTATTTCTGACTTGAATATTGGATATAACGTTGAGCAACACTCAAGAAATCAAAATACTCACAAAAATATGCTTGATAATATAGAGAGAAAGAAAACTTGTTTCTGGTGTGATTTTCAATTCTAACTTAAGCACCTATTTATAGGAAAATGCTAGAACGCCAAATGAGACTAAAACAATAAATTAATATTATTTATTCTCTATTTTCTACACACCAACCGTCAGTAATCAAAGCATTCCAAGACTGAAAAAAAAATCCCAGCCGCCCACATATGTTCAACAACCAAAGTGGGTCCCACACATAAATTAATAAAAGTCATTTTATTTTCCAAAACTTCAATAATTCATAGAAAATAGCCCTTTTAACAGAAAATGCGAATCTCGCGATTTTTTATAGAAAATTCAATTCTCTATAACTTTGCAGAAGAAAGTTTTTTCAAATTCCAAACAGAAATTGACTGAAATCCATAAACGGACGATTTTACAGGCTATAATCAAATTTCAGTCAAGAAATGGGGTCCACCGACACACAAAACATGTGTTAATCATTTAATACAACAAAAATACTCTTCCTCCGCATATACTCATATATCCCACATTCATTGTAAAACTATCACCATTATTATATTATTAAATATAATAATAAATTATTTTATCAGAAAAGATAAAATATCATTTTTCAACAATTGTCACTTTAAAAATTTTCTCCATCTATATCCACATAAAATTAATATTTTTCTCATCATATAAATCAATAATTAATTATTCACAAATAATATTACAGAATCATAGTACTGACAATCAAGTCGTTCCTAGGAAAGAGGGGGCTTTCCAATAAGGATTTCTCCTTATTTGCGTGCAATTAGATGACCAAACCTCTCCTTAAACAGAACTTTCTAGACATTGCCAATAATGCTATCTAATAATATTATTCCAAATAATATGAATTATTGATCTGATAATAGAGATGATGTGCAGTGACAATTATTGAGCGACAATAATATAAAAAAATCAACGCAGCAATTATTGAATTAATAAAATAAAATATTGAATAGTAATTACTGTAACAATTATTGAGTAGTGCCTTCTTACGTAAGGATCAATAATTCAAAAATATTGTGCAATACTGTGTGCTACTGTGCAATACCGTGTGCTACTGTATTTTAACCACCGGGTATTCTAACAGTGTTAACGGTAACAACTACGCCGTTAATTATAAAAATTCAATTTTGTCGTTATCTTCATCCGACAGTTATTCTGTTATGGGGCCCACAAATGACTGCGCCGTCGTACGGATATTCCCGATAAAAAGAATATTCCACGACCAAACGAATATTCTTCGACCAAAAATGAATATTTTATAACCACTTGCTTATTTTGAAAAATTTTCACATTTCACCCATAACTTTAACTTTTTATCAATTTAACCATTTACTGAATTGTAATTATAAGAAAAATTGAATACTTTTATTTCATAAAATTTGGGGTCTTACAATTAAAAAGTTTCTTCCACTCTCTAACAATCTAACAATGAAAATTAAGGGGTAATTCCTTAACCTATACTTTTAATTTACGTACTTAGAAACTTTCATGAAAATTGGCTTTTAGTTTTCTATAATTGATTTTTATGGTTAATTGTTAAATCTATGATGTTGTATATGTTTATTAACATGTACAATTCAATTATATATGATCTATATGTGTTTTAAAGTAATTAATCCATGAAATCATGTTCAAATTGGAGTTTTATAGTTTATTAAAGAAAAATATATGAATATGGCTTATAAGTACAAAAATTTATGTTTAAATTACATATTAATCGGTAAATTGATGAATGATTTTGTTTATACATGTAAAAACGAAAAGAACGAAATTTAAACGGACTGATTTGGTCGAAAAACGAGTTCACAGTAATCGATTTCGTTAATAATGTGAAAAATGGAGTTTTTTATAAGAACTGTGAAATTATGTGTTTTAATTCAAGTAATTATACGAATTAAATTGTTAAAATCATGCTAGAAAGGTTGGGTAATGATCATATATGAATTATAGTATCTGTGTATGCTTAAATTAATATATGGACAAAAAAATTGGAAGTTATGGCCCTGCTTTGTGTTCTTCACGGTTAAACTTGTGTGAGATTTTTTGAACTAAATTGGCCTTGTTATGTATTCGCAAACTACAGAAACTGAGTTTGGGTAACCCCGCGGCGGGCGTTACCAAACTAAATTACCCCGCCCCGGTGGGCAAAAAAAAAATAATAAAATAAAATAAAATAATTAAATAATTAAAATATTTATCAAATAAAATAAATATTTTTTTAAGTGAGATATTTATGGAATAAAATAAATATATGATGAAAATTATTATTAAAATATTTATCAAATAAAATAAATATTTTAGTTGAAATATTTATGGAATAAAATAAATATTCGATGAAAATTATTATTAAAATATTTATAAAATAAAATAATTATTTTAATTGAGATATTTATTGAATAGAATAAATATTCGATGTAAATTATTATTAAAATATTTATAAAATAAAATAAATATTTTAATTGAGATATTTATGGAATGAAATAAATATTCGATGGAAATTATTATTAAAATATTTATAAAATAAAATAAATATTTTAATTGAGATATTTATGGAATGAAATAAATATTCGATGGAAATTATTATGAAATAATATATTCGGGTGTAATAATAATAAGGGAATGAAAATATTCTAATTTAATTAAGTAATTAAATTAGAAGGGTAATGATTTGTTAAATAAAGTGGAGTTATATTAAATAATTAAGTGAAAATGTAACTAATGAATGTCGTGAATACATATGGTATATGTGTAGGACTTGTGGTGAACGGAAGTAGTAATCGTTTAGCCTACGCACGAGGCAAGTTCCTAAACCTTATTTCTTTACATAAAGCAAGTTCTTTATTCTATCTTGCTTATTACTGTTCAAGTCAAGATTTCATATTAAATATTATCATTCTTTAAAAGCATGATTCCTGTTATACAATACTTATTCGATTGTATACATCTTGTACTTTATTATTCAAATTGAATATCAATTATTGTTGAACCTTGTAAGACTAGCGAACCCTTATTGATTCAACTAGTCCATAGTTGATGAACATTCTAAATTTCAGAACCATTGTTGAGCTTATCCAAACCAAACTTCCTTTGGTGCGGACTCTAATGTCAAGCTGAGATGAATAACCCTGTTATAGGGGATTAATTATGCTTTAGCGTTAAGATATTGTGCACAGTATGGTACTAAGGGCTGATCCCCCTAAGTACGAGAAGAAAAGTCCATAGTCTTATGATTGTTAAAGGTTTCAAGTATAAACACTTGATAACCTAGGACATAGTTCAAGGTCTTATAACCCTCAAAAGTTCTTTTGATTCTTGTTATTCATTCTTGATTCAAAAGCTGAGTTTTCTTATTTCAGAAGTCTTTGATTCATTTGCATGTTATTATTTTATTGTTATATTATTATACTTGTGGACAATCGTGCTCACTCTTACGTAATAATAACATTGCAGTTAAGAACGAAAGGTCCGACGAGCCTTCTACTCGCAAAGGCAAGGGCAAAGTTAACAAGTGATGAATACTTGTTGTTTATTTGATGTATTTATATTTCAGACTTATGTTAAAGTTGTGTAAGACTTATTATTTGTTTATATTTTCGCATTTGAGATTTAAGGTTAGTATGACATGGGATTGATGTATTTACATTCAGATGTTGTAACTCCATAAGGAGAGGATTTATTTCTATCTATTTATGGTTTTTTATTTATTATGGGTAAATAGATACATGATGTTTGGACAGTGAACACCAAATCCCGTGGGAATTGAAGTACCCGGATTTGGGGGTGTCACAAAAGCAAGAGGATGAAATTGTGTAACAAGTCAATGTTGTGGGGACATTCTTAGGACAACATCAACGACATCAATATGATCTTTGGGCGGACACTTATAATCCAAGATGGAGAGATCATCCCGACTTGAGCTATGTAGGTACTAGGCCATCAATGCAACATGTCCTTCCAAATAGGCAGCATAATTTTCAACAGGTTCAACCTCAGTACCAAACATATAATGGAGAAGTACTTGCAAATTCAAGAACATCCATGGAGGACATGTTCAAGGCATTCATGAGTCAGACACAACAATTCATGAATCAAACACAACAGTTCCAGCAGGAGACAAAAACTTCAGTTCAAGAATTGAGAAATCAAATAGGTCAGCTTGCAACAACACTTTGTAGATTAGAATCTCAAGGCTCAGGGGGGTTATCTTCTCAAAATGTTGAAAATGTGAGTGCAATTACTTTGAAAAGTGGTACAGAGGTATGGCAGTAAGAAGAATCGATGTTTACTTCAGGAACGAGCAGCAGTGATATGTGTGACAATGTAGTGCCCAAAGCCATTATAGAATTTGATGAGGAGGAAGAACAAGAGGAATGGGAGAATGAATTGAAAATTTCTACAGATTTTTACAAGGAAGATATGGATACATCTCCATATGTGCAAATAACAAAAACACTACATGATACATACCATGTGACCTTTACCATGGAATTGGATGATGCAAAGGTCCAGTTCAGCGCATATGAGGCTAAGAGGTATCTTGATAATGTTAATTCTATTTTTTCTATTGATGTTGTGGATTATTCAGTACATGAATCTTTTGATCTAATACAAACATACAAGGAGGATTTGAGAGCTGGAATGGAGCAAAATCATGATATGAATGATGTTCCTAATTTAGAGATGAAATTATTGTCAGTCCACTTGAAGTACACAAGTCCGATTACATAGATTAGGAGAGATGATGTCGAGCTAATGACAAATAATAAGGGCAACTGCTTGGGAGGCAACCCAATATTCAGATTTGCATTTCTATTCCTTTTACTTTTATTATTAGTTGCATGTTAGTTAGTATTTATTTTCTTCTTTCCATGATTTTCTTACATTGGGGACAATGTAAGGTTTGATGGAGATGTCAAGAAGGGAAAAGATGAGATGGAGCATAAAGATACACTCGCTTGAAAAAAATTGGAATTTGTGGGTTCTGGTGAAAAGAAGGAAAAATGAATAACAGAGAAAAAATTTTCTAAGTCTGAGTCAGTGTGCACGGTTTTTGTTCCGTAGTAGCTTAGTTGAGTATGTATGTGGATCATAGGAAAGTTACTTATGTAGATATGGTTTGATTCTGAGAAGTTCAATGGTGAAAGATGAAGTTTTTGTTATACATCGATTGATAAGGTGCTAGTCGGATATCTGTATATTAGTATTGATATTCATGATGTGAAACTTGATCTTTTTGAGAGTTTGCTTAAATAGAATTTTTCTGAACATTAATAAAACTTTTGTTTTGATTTACACGAGGACGTGTAAAGACCAAGTGTGGGGGCTTTTGATGAGTGCATAATATTCTATGATTTTGATTCCTTTATGTTTGATTTTATTACATGTTTAACGTGTATGAGGACTTACTAAGGTGTTTATTGATTTTAGGATGATTTGGAGCTAAAAGTGGAGAAAGATGGAAAATGAAACTGAAAAAAGGAAAAAAGGCAAAAATATTGTTGACTGGGATCTGGCGCGATCTCGACAAAATGTGTTACAAAAGTTATTCCTAACCAACCTATCATGTGAATTCAAGCAATCAAACCACTAAGGTCAATCACTGTCATATCAAGCCATAAAGTTATTCGTTTATTGAAAAACGGATGCCAAGCTTTCTTAGCCATGTCACGGAATTAAACAAAAATACGTCAGATTTGAATGATATTCCTATTGTTAATAAATTTCTTGACATATTCCCTAAAGAACTTCATGGCCTACCCCAGAGCATGAAATTGAATTTTGTATCGACCTTAAACCCATTTCTAAAACCCTCAAATATTTCTTCACCCAGAACGAACGTAACATCCGCCAAAGACGTTGGCTCGAGCTGTTAAAGATTACGATAATACCATTCAATACCATCCTAGAAAAGCGAATGTGGTAGCTGATGCATTGAGTGGAAGATCGTATGCGTTTACGAGTGCGATATTGTTAAAACTAAGACCCATTTCGTACGACTTACAAAAGATGGAGATAGAGTTAAAGACTTCAAGAACCTACGTGAAGATAACGAATATACGATTAGAATCGACTTTAATCGATAAATTAAAGCCGCTCAAGCTACAGACTCAGAGCTGATAAATGTGAAGAAGAAGGTTCAAGAAGGCGTTATTCTAGAAGCAAGAGTCGATGAAGAGAAGAAATCTCAATCCTCGATTTAATTGGCCCATTTGAAATCCTCGATCGAGTAGGAACTGTAGCCTATAGACTCGCTTTACCGCCAAGTATGTCAAGTGTTCATAACGTTTTTCACATATCGATGTTACGTAAATATGTGGACGACCCGAACCACATCATTGAATTAGATTTAACGTATGAGGAGATACCTGTTAAAATCTTGTATAAGAAGGAATATATTCTATGCTCAAAGGTTATACCTCAAGAGTAAGAATCTGACGAGGAATCCTCACCTCTTCGACATACCAAGTACGTACGTAAATTTCGAGGGCAAAATTTCATAAGGAGGGGAGATTGTAAGACCCCGAATTTTATGAAATGAAAGTATTTAATTTTCTTATAATTATTATTCCATTTAATAAATGGTTAAATTGATAAAATGTTATAGTTAAGGGTGATATTTAAAAATTTTACAAAGTAAGCAAGTTGATATAAAATATTCGTTGTGTCAGAGAATATTCGTTTGGTCGGGAAATATTCTTTTTATCAGGGAATATCTGTACGACGACACCATCATTAGTGGACCCCACAACAGAATAACTGTCGGAGTTAGAAAACGACATAAATATCTTTTTATAAAAATAACGACGAAAGTTTTACCGTTAACTGTTGGAATACCCGGTGATAAAAGTACAGTAATACGCGTGGTTTTATAGTAGCACACAGTATTGATTATTGATGCTTACGTAAGAAGCCACTCAGTTATATTCAATTATTGCAACAGTAATTGCTATATAGTATCTAATATTATTGATTCAATTATTGTCACAGTATCATCTGTATTATATTTTATATTGTTAATTCAATAATTGAGACAACAAAGTTATTCATATTATTATTTGTAATATTGACGGTGTCTAGAAAGTTTTGTCGAGGAAAGGGGTTTGGTCACATAATTGCGCGTCAATAGGGAGAAATCCTTATCGGAAAGCCCCTCTTTCCTGGGAATGATCTAGTTGTTAAATATTGTGAGTTATGATATTAATGATGAATAATTATTGAAATATTAAAAATGTGTTTATTGAAGATAAGTGAATTACAAAAGTTAAAGGGGAATAATGTAAACTTGGAAAACTTTAGGGTACCAAAGTGTAATAAGTAAGTTAATCTAGACCATTGATGGTGGTTTTAATAGCAAATCAATCTGGACCGTCGGTGGTGGTTTTAATAGTAAATCAATCTGGACTGTCGATGGTGATTTTAATAGTAAATTAATCTGGACTGCAGGTGGTGGTTTTAATAAATTAATCTGGACTATCGGTTGTGGTTTTAATAGTAAATCAATATGGACCGTCGGTTGTGGTTTTAATAGTAATCAATATGGACCGTCCGTTTTAATAGTAAATCAATCTGGACCGTCTATGAATTAGTTACTATTTAGTCCATTTTCCTATAAATAGAAGCTTAATTCATCTTTCATTCTCACCAATTCACTGAGACTCATAAGAGAAACTGTAGAGAGAGAAACTATAGAGAGTAAGAAGAAGAGTATTATGCTGCTTCACTATTGTAATATCCAGTCTTCTACTAAAGTAAGGGGTATTATTTCTTTCGTATTCATAAGGAATACTATTTTTCGTATTCATCCTTTAATATGTCGGAATAACCTGTCTACGCGGATTACGTACCGCATGACAGGTGAAAATCCATTTGCAGTTTCGTATTTTATTTCTTTTCATATTCTTAAATCTAAACTTATTATGGTAAGTATTGCTTCTATAATCCCTGAAATTAGTGGAATATACTTGAGTTTTGCGCTTCATCCAGTATCGTTTCATTAGAATATTGATCTGAACTTTCTTATTAAATATCAATATTTTCACCTGAGATACTATTCACGAGTTACTATTCATTCGATTACTATTCACTCAAATATTATTCACTCGGGTATTCGGGGTACTATTCATGAGTAACTATTCACTTAGATACTCCTCACTCGGGTATTATTCACTCGGGTATTTGGGACATTTTTCATGTCGGGGTACTATTCTCAAAGTACTATTCACGGGTTACTATTCACGATAAAAAAATTAATTTCTTTTCTGTCCAATATTATTTTTGATACATGAATATTATTCTTAAACTTTACTCCACAAAGCAGTATCATGTTGACAAGTTGGATATTTTTAAACTCTGCATAAATTTAAAGTCTTTAATATTTATCCTTGATCTCGTTTGATTGAATTCTTTTATCATTGTCATCATCATCATGCTTATATTGTGATAAAAATTATCTTTGGCCCGTAGTGCATAGATGAACTATTGATTGGTATGATTATAACCAGGGATTATTCGGTGTAATCATGACCCGTAATGTTACAAATGATGTGGTAAAAGTCCTCATTGGCCCTAGTGCATTGATGGACAGTTGTTGGTATGATTATGAATAGGGATTATTCGGTATAATCATAACCATTGGTGAAAACACGAATATCCTTTAGCCGTAGTGCATGGATAATTCATGGTCGTGATACTAATGAATATCCTTGACCTATAGTGCAGGGATGATTCGATGATGTGGTTTATTTATTTAGCTGAGTCTCAGCGATAAAATTGATGATAAACTTTTTAAATCATAGAAGATAGTAGATATCATGCTCTACTTGACTCTTCTAATGGATTATTTGTTCCGCTGCAGTTAAACTTGATGTTTATTGTATTTTATCAGTTTAACACTGTTGAAGGCTAACGATAATTTATTCTGCATTATCTTAGTCATAATATTTTTACTAGGCTAGTTGAGCTCACCCTTTTGCTTTTATTGTTCTCTTCAGGAAATGAGAACGTAGCAAGAACTAGTCGGGGAACGGAGTGATGGTCTGAGATGGTTGTTTTAGTAGTCCTCACTATTTTGTGTGATAATAAATGTAATGAGGATTGAATTTGAGATTGGATATTGTCTATGAGACAATATTCGCGTAAAAACTCAGCTATGTTTTGTCGTATTTTACACGACAGTGGTATTAATTAAGTTTGTATTTGAATTCTGTACCATGTATTTGGTGACCCAAGATGGGTGATGTATACTTGTTTTGGGAACGTCACAGTTGGCATCAAAGCTTAGGGATATGATCCCTAGCTAAGATGTGAGACTAGAACTAGGAGGGGAGAGACGGGTAATTCCTTCGCTAGTATGACCTACCTATGTTTATTTACTATTTAATTGGTCGGTCAGAATATAGGGATAATATGTGGTATGTCAATTAACCCTTGTTTTGTGGCAGTATTTGAAAATGGCATCTAAAAATGTTGAGATAAGCAATGGAGCACAGGAGACCGTGGAGTCACCACAGATCAATAACCAGGATAATGTGCATCAGGAAGGCAATAATCCTCATGTGAATAACAACACCGACCAAATGATGAACGATGAGATGTTCAGAGGCTTTATACAATTCATGCTATATCAGGCGAGAACGACTCCTGTTCAAAATGCAGGTGGAAACACTGGCAACTCTCGGGTGGTCACCGATAAGCATTTCAAGGAGTTGGGACCACCGGAGTTTTTGGGAGAGCCAAAACCACTTAAGGCGGAGACGTGGATAAAGCAGATCAGCAAGATATTTGATGTCTTAGGATACTCTGAGGAGCAAAAGGTTCCCTTTGACACCTTCATGTTGCGAGAAGAGGCAGATCATTGGTGAAAATCTGTAAAACGTACCCAGCCTGCCGCACTGAAGAAGTCTTGGGAAAAGTTCCAAGAACTATTCAAAGACAAGTACTTTCCCGAAAGTATTCGGCACATAAAAGAGGTAGAGTTAATCAAGCTGGAGCAAAACAATATGACCGTATCGTAGTACAAGGATAAATTTGTGGAGTTATCTCGGTTTGCATCCCATTTGGTTGATAATGAGAAGAGAATAACGCGAATGTTTCTGCGAGGTTTAAAACCCGAAATACATCAATACCTCATTTCTCACAAACTGTGTTTATATTCAGATATTGTGAATAGGGCTCAGTTATTGAAGCATGATAATGAGTCAGCCCAATCAAAAGGTAACGACCAACAACACGATAATAATCGTACCGGTGGCAACAGCCATCGGAACAACAATAACTATCGTGGAGGAAATTATCATGCCAAAAATGGTTACCACTTCGGTAGTAATCATGACCAAGATAATAGGAAAGGTGAACTAACTGAGAACAATTTCAAGAAAAGAAGGTTCAACAATGATGGAAAGACAGAAGCACCAGCACCCGTTTTCAAGGAAGGAGAACGATCACCGATCGTATGCTTCAAATGCGGAGGGGAGGGACACATTAATCCAAACTGCACGATGCAGTCCAAAGCGTGTTACAATTGCGAAAGAGAAGGTCGCCTAGCTCGAGTTTGTCACATAGTGAAGTTAAGTCCAGCTGGGATGGTGACGCCAAAGGATGTTCCAGAAAAGTCAAAATTGATAGTTTAAGAGAAAGCGTTTTTCGTGACGAGAAACCCGAACGAAGTTATCACAGGTAAGCTAATCATAAACTCTTGCGAAGTCTATACCTTATTCGATACCGGTTCTACCCCCTCTTTTATTTCTCCTACTTGCGCTCAACGTTTAAATTTGACTTCGGAGAAATTAGACTTTGACTTATCTGTTGAAACTCCATTAGGAGAAACCTTTGTTACATCCACTGTTTATAAGTCTTGTTTGATTTAAATCGACAACCGCATGTTACATGTCGATACTTGTATTCGATGTGATTTTAGGAATTGATTGGTTAACTACTCATCATTGATTATTTTCGTAAGGTTGTTAGCTTTTATATTCCTAACCAACCTATTATGTGAATTCAAGCAACCAAACCACTAAGGTCAATCACTGTCATATCAAGCCATAAAGTTATTCGTTTATTAAAAAACAGATGTCAAGCTTTCTTAGCAATGTCACGGATTTAAACAAAAATACATCAGATTTGAATGATATTCCTATTGTTAATAAATTTTCTGACGTATTCCCTAAAGAACTTCCTGGCCTACCCCCAGAGCGTGAAATCGAATTTTGTATCAACCTTAAACCCATTTCTAAAACCCTCAAATATTTCTTCACCCAGAATGAACATAACATGCGCCAAAGATGTTGGCTCGAGCTGTTGAAGATTACGATAATACCATTCAATACCATCTTAGAAAAGCAAGCGTGGTAGCTGACGCGTTGAGTGGAAGATTGTATACGTTTACGAGTGCGGTATTGTTAAAACCAAGACCCATTTCGTACGACTTACAAAATATGGAGATAGAGTTAAAGACTCTAAGAACCTACGTGAAGATAGCGAATATACGATTAGAATCGACTTTAATCGATAAATTAAAGTCACTCAAGCTACAGACTCCGAGCTGATAAATGTGAAAAAGAAGGTTCAAGAAGGCGTTATTCTAGAAACAAGAGTCGATGAAGAGAGAAAATCTCAACCCTCGATTTAATTGGCCCATTTGAAATCCTCGATCGAGTAGGAACTGTAGCCTATAGACTCGCTTTTTCGCCAAGTATGTCGCGTGTTCATAACGTTTTTCACATATCAATGTTACGTAAATATGTGGACGATCTGAACCATATCATTGAATTAGAACTAGACGAGATAGCAGAAGATTTAACGTATGAGGAGATACCTGTTAAAATCTTAGATAAGAAGGAATATATTCTACGCTCAAAGGTTATATCTCAAAAGTTAGAATCTGATGAGGTATCCTCACCTCTTCGACATACCAGGTACGTACGTAAATTTCGAGGGCAAAATTTCATAAGGAGAGGAGATTGTAAGACCCCAAATTTTATAAAATGAAAGTATTCAATTTTCTTATAATTATTATTCTATTTAATAAATGGTTAAATAGATATAAAGGTTAAAGTTAAGGGTGATATTTAAAAATTTTGCAAAGTAAGCAAATTGATATAAAATATTCGTTGTGTCGGAGAATGTTCGTTTGGTCGGGAAATATTCTTTTTATCAGGGAATATTCGTACGACGACACCATCATTGGTGGACCCCACAACGAAATAACTGTCGGAATTAGAAAACGACAGAAATATCTTTTTATAAAAATAACGACGAAAGTTCTACCGTTAACTGTTGGAATATCCGGTGATAAAAGTACAGTAATACGCGTGGTTGCATAGTATCACACGGTATTGATTATTGATGCTTACGTAAGAAGCCACTCAGTTATATTCAATTATTGCAACAGTAATTGCTGAATAGTATCTCATATTATTGATTCAATAATTGGCACAGTATCATATGCATTATATTTTATATTGTTAAATCAATAATTGAGACAACAAAGTTATTCATATTATTATTTGTAATATTGACGATGTCAAGAAAGTTCTGTCGAGGAAAGGGGTTTGGTCACATAATTGCGCGCTAATAGGGAGAAATCTTTATCAAAAAACCCTTCTTTCCTGGGAATGATCTGGTTGTTAAATATTGTGAGTTATGATATTAATTGTCAGACCCCGAATTTTATAAAATAAAGGTCTAATTTAATTTATGCTTATTATTCTAAAATTATAAAATGTTAAATTGATAGTTGATCAAACGGACAATTAATCAGATAAATGAGCAAATAAAGAGAGTAAGTGGGAAAATTATTGGGTGGGCCACATGGGTGGCTGATTGATTAATGCTACCGGGGGCGCCAAGGTTATGTGGTAGACAAAGATAAGAAAAAGAGGAAGAAAAAAGGGGAAGGAATGAAGAAAATGAGGGAAGGAAGAAGAAAAAAAGGGAGAGAGAAAGGAAAAGAGAAAAAAAAAGAATGAAGAAGAAATAAATGTACTCCCTCCCACTTCCATTTTCCTACGCCAAGTACATCATCAGAAGAATAAGAGAGAGGGAAGAGAAGGGAAAGAAGAGAGAAAATGAAGAGGAAGAAGGAAATAAAGAAGGAATCAAGTACGGAGGTGACTGATCTAGAAATTTTTGTAGCAAAATTTTCGGTAAGCTTTTCTATTTATGTTAGAGGCAAAATTTTGAAAAACTTTCTTGTACAAAGTTGTAGAGAATTTAATTTTACATGAAAAGGACATAAGTTTTGTATTTTTCTGATAAAAGGGCTAATTATTATGAATTATTGAAGTATCTGAATATTGGAATTTATAATTAATTTATCAAAAAAATTATTTCGGTTGAAATATTTTTATAGAATTCTTATAATATCATCTTAGAATTTTTGTAAATTTTTGATGAATTATTGAAAAGCAGAAGTAATTATTATATTTTTAAACTATTTATAGTTAGTTTGAAAATAGAAGAAATTCATAGAATATTCTATGAATGATGAAAAATTATGAAACTTAGTGAAAAATGGTATAATATTGTTTTATAATTTCTGGGCAGTTTTGGAAAATTATTGAATAACAGAAATATTTATTGTATTTTTAAGCTAATTATGATTAGTTTAAAAATAGAGGAAATTCATAGGAAATTCTATGAATGGTGAAAAATTATAATTTTTGCTGAAAAATATTATAATAATATAAGATTAATATTGATGATATTTTAATGATATAAAAGTATGTGAAGTTAGTATTTCTATTTTGAAGCTATTAAATGATAATTTTTATAAATAGAAATAATTATAGAAAATTGTTGGATAATCCGAAAAATGTAAAAATTATTTGAAAAGTTCAGAATCATATTTTTTAAAATATTTTAGAAGTGTTAGTAAGCTCATGAGGTGTCGGAATGTAATCGCACAAGTAACGAATGAGTTATGATAAAAACAAAAATAATATTTTTGTTAAAGTAAAAACGGTGATAATATCATAATAGTGGATTGTTATATATGAGATTTTAGATTTCTCAAGTTTTATTATTCACTTCTAAAGTTTTGGAAAATGAATAATGAATTGTTAGTTGGTTTATATGTTATTCGAGATAAATATGATTTGGTGTTGATCCCTACTTTTAATAGAATTTAAATTATTTATAGTAAGGTATTGATTTGATTATTACATAAGAAGTTACCATATATTTCATTCAATAAGTGTCACAGTAATTATTGCACAGTGATTCATATTATTTATTCTTAATTACGTAAGAAGTCACTCAGTCTTTCATTCAATAATTGTCACAGTAGTTATTGCACAGTGACTCATATTATTTGATATGATATAATTAAACCAGTTGGCTGTATTGGGAGTCTATGTTAATAATTATTGAAAGATTAAAAATGTGTAAATAATTGATGAATAAAAGGTGTTGATTAAAGATAAGTATGATACACAGATGTTTCTTCAATTATTTTCTTTTTACAAAAGTAAAGTTGGCATGATTTGCCGACACTTTACTTTTTCTAAAGTAGTCTGGACCACAACTCAATTATTTTTAAAACGTGTACAAGTTAATTTAATTTTCTCTGTGGGGCCATAAATTCCACTGCCATTATTATATACCTCATTTGGTTATTTTGTCAAAGGGGGTGTGCTAGTTGTTTACTAAATTTTCAGTATAAATAGGTTGCTCGGTTGAGTAACTAAACACACACCATCACTACACTAAAAATATAAAATTCTTTTACAACAATATTGTGAGTATTTCTATTGAGTGTAATGTTACTCCAAGTGTAGATAAGGAATGCAAGCATTGTTTAAGTTGATTAATTTCACAAAAAGCAGAATCAAGTCACATGCTAAGGTAAGAGATATCATTATTGTGGTAAGAGGGTATCATGTTTATGATAAAAAAGAATATCATTTTCTTTCATATTCCATATTATGGTAAGATATTATTATTCGTTTATTCTGTTTATCATTAAATGGTGAAAAGTCCTGAAAGGATTAAAATATCTTTAATAGTTTATGCTTCATCTATTATTATGTTATCAATTTGGACTCTGGATAATTAAGTTAAAAATCACTAAGATCTATGTTATCTTATTATTCTGATTATTCATTATATATATCATTGTCATGATTCTCATGCTTATATTGTGTTGAAAGTCATCTTTGGCCCATAGTGCATAGATGGACTTGGTATGATTATGACCAGGGATTATTCGGTATAATCATGACCGTAATGCTACAAATGATGTGGTAAAAGTCATCTTTGGCCCGTATTGCATAGATGGACTTGGTATGATTATGACCAGAGATTATTCAGTATAATCATGACGGTAATGTTACAAATGATGTGGTAAAAATCCTCTTTGGCTTACGTGTAAAGATGGACAGTTGATTGACATGATTATGACCAGGGATTATTCGGTATAATCATGACCATTGGTGTAAACACGAATATCCTTGGCCCGTAGTGCATAGATAATTCGTGGTCGTGATACTATTGAGCTGAGTCTCAGCGTTATTGATTTTACAGTTGTATATCTTAGGCTTGTATTGCAAAGATGGACTGTTGATTTACCTGATTATAAATATGAATTGTGATTTAATTATAATCTGTGGTGGTTCAGGTGAAGACAGGTGATGAGAGTTCTCTTTGTCTTGAGTATAACAAAGAACTGTTGATGAGTATTACAGGAATGAAATATTTACTATGGACTTTTAATCTAGAGGAGATAGTAGACATTATGTACTACTTGACTCTCCTAATGGATTGTTGATTCTGCTGCTATTATGGTTGAAAACTTTTATCTTCTACCATATGTTCTAAATATCTGAATTATTTTGATAATTTAATTATCTTAAGTCATGATATTCTTTACTGGGCTATTTGTGCTCACCCTTTTACTTCACCACCCCTTTCAGGTAGTAAAAATGTAGCTGGAACTAGCAGAGAGAACATGGGTATAAAGTGGTGATACGAATTAGTCACAAGCCTAATCAAATTATGAAACGGTGGGGCATAATAATTGTACTGAGAATTTAAAATGTGTGTGACATATTTTATACATCATTTAATAGTTATATTTGGTGAACTAAATAGGGTGATGCGAACTCGAATTTAAAAGCGTCAAAATGCACTCCATTAGAATGAGAAGGACAGAAATCTTCTCGTTTTCCTTTGGGAACTTGAAATATTTGTTGCTGTACTTTAGATGGCATTGTAATAATTTGAGTATGAATATTGTCGTATTATATACGTTACAATATTTGTATTGAAACTCACAGTATATGTGTCGTCATATTTTGCAAGACAGTTGTATAAATGGAGTTATCAGTAGTGTATTTTCTGGCGACCCAGTATACCTATTTTGGGGGTGTCACATTAATGATGAATAATTGTTGAAATATTAAAAATGTGTTTCTTGAAGATGAGTGAATTACAAAAGTTAGAGGGGAATAATGTAAACTTGGAAAACTCTTGGGTACCAAAGTGTAATAAGTAAATTAATCTGGACCATTGATGGTAGTTTTAATAGCAAATCAATCTGGACCATTGATGGTGGTTTTAATAGTAAATCAATCTGGACTATTGATGGTGGTTTTAATACAAAATCAATCTGAACTATCGGTGATGGTTTTAATACTAAATCAATCTGGACCGTCGGTGGTGGTTTTAATAGTAAATCAATTTGGACCGCAAGTGGTGGTTTTAATAAATCAATCTGGACCGTCGGTTGTGGTTTTAATAGTAAATCAATATGGACCGTCGGTTGTGATTTTAATAGTAATCAATATGGACCGTCCGTTTTAATAGTAAATCAATCTGGTCCGTTCATGAATTAGTTACTATTTAGTCCATTCTCCTATAAATAGAAGCTTAATTCTTCTTTCATTCTCACCAATTCACTGAAACTCACAAGAGAAACTATAGAGATCAAGAAAAAGAGTATTCTGCTGCTTCACTATTGCGGTATCCAGTCTTCTACTAAAGTAAGGGGTATTATTTCTTTAGTATTCATAAGGAATACTATTTTTCGTATTCATCCTTTAATATGTCGGAATAACCTATCTACGCGGATTACGTACCGCATGACAAGTAAAAATTTATTTACAGTTTCGTATGTTATTTCTTTTCATATTCTTAAATCTAAACTTACTATGGTAAATATTGCTTCTATAATCCCTGAAATTAGTGGAATATCCTTGAGTTTTGCGCTTCATCCAGTATCGTTTCATTGGAATATTGATATGAACTTTCTTATTAAATATCAATATTTTTACCCTGGGTACTATTCATATGGTATTATTCACTCGGTTACTATTCACTCGAATATTATTCACTTGGGTATTTGGGGTACTTTTTATACTGGGATACTATTCACACGTTACTATTCACGGGTTACTATTCACTCGGGTATTCGGGGCATTTTTTATGTCGGGATACTATTCCCAAAATACTATTCATGGGTTACTATTCATGATAAAAAAAATTAATTTCTTTTCTGTCCAAGATTATTTTTGATATATGGATATTATTCTTGAATTTTACTCCACAAAGTAGTATCATGTTGACAATTTGGATATTTTTAAACTCTGCATAAATTTAAAGTCTTTAATATTTATCCTTAATCTCGTTTGATTGAATTCTTAGATCATTGTCATCATCCTCATGCTTATATTGTGATAAAAGTCATCTTTGACTCGTATTGCATAGATGAACTTTTAATTGGTATGATTATGACCAAGGATTATTCGGTGTAATCATGACCCGTAATATTACAAATGATGCGGTAAAAGTCCTCATTGGCCCATAGTGCATTGATGGACAGTTGTTGGTATGATTATGACTAGGAATTATTCGGTATAATTATGACCATTGGTGAAAACACGAATATCCTTTAGCCGTAGTGCATAGATAATTCGTGGTTCTGATACTAATGAATATCATTGACCTGTAGTGTAGGGATGATTCGATGATGTAGTTTATTTATTAAGCTGAGTCTCAGCGATAAAATTGATGATAAACTTTTTAAATCATAGAAGATAGTAGATATCATGCTCTACTTGACTCTTCTAATGGATTGTTTGTTCCGCTGCAGTTAAACTTGATGTTTATTGTATTTTATCAGTTTAACACTGTTGAAGGCTAACGATAATTTATTCTGCATTATCTTAGTCATAATATTTCCTACTGGGCTAGTTGAGCTCACCCTTTGTCTTTTATTGTTCTCTTTAGGAAATGAGAACGTAGTCGGGACTAGTCGGAGAACGGAGTGATGGTCCGAGATGGTTGTTTTAGTAGTCCTCACTATTTTGTGTGATAATAAATGTAATGAGGATTGAATTTGAGTTTGGATATTGTCTAGGAGACAATATTCGTGTAAAAACTCAGCTATGTTTTGTCGTATTTTACACAACAGTGGTATTAATTAAGTTTGTATTTGAATTTTGTACCATGTATTTGACGACCCAAGATGGGTGATATATACCTGTTTTGAAGGCGTCACAAATAATCTCTTCTTCTATAATTTCACTCTATTTTCCCCCAAATATCAATTGCAGCGTATTACTAGTTTATAGTTTGCAAGTTTACATGAAAATTTTAATGTGACAAATACCCAATTGTAGTGTATTACTCCCTTCTTTTCGTTTGGTATTGAACTGTGGTTTTCATAGCTTTGTGACATATACCCAATTTCTGTTGATAAATTATTGTGTTAAAGAATTCAGTTATTTCTTGAATTAAGTTCAGGTGTTAATGCAGGAGGATTTCAAGCTGAAGATCTTGAATGGTCGGACAGTACGATGATGATGCTAAAGGACCAAAAGCTAAAGGATCAACGTAACAATGTTAGTTAACTTCGGGGCCAGGCGTTCAGTTCATGTCTTCGGGGTCGAAGTTCGGCTTTGGATGGCGTCATGTCTTCGGGTGTGGTGAACTTCTTCTGGAATGGCGTCATGACTTCGGAAGTCGATGGACTGATTTATTATTATTACCATTAGTTCTTTTATAGTAATAATAATTTATTCGAAAGTAAATCTTTTAATAGCAAGTTGTTATTTGTTAGGATTTTATTTCCGTTTCTCTAGGAAGATTTGTTCCCATATCTCTAGGAATTGTGTTATGACTTGGACAACTTGGGCAACTCGGACAGAAGGATATGTCTTGGAAAGAACGTTTTGTTAAGCTATATAACCCGGCTTGTGGGTTGAATTTCATAACTTTGATTTTGATAAATATAAATTTACACATTAGAGAGAGTTTCTCTGTGTTTTTTTGGTGAATCTCTTGTTCTTTTATTTGTTAATTCATTTGTTTATCAGCCAGCAAGATAATCGCTATATCACCCCGACGTCAGTTGGTATCAATACTCAAGCATCTTTTTGGGAATAGACTCATCAGTTTTAATGGTTGGTGGTCATGGTCGTGGTCCTAGACGACAGATTCCGGCTTAGGAAGTCCTGAACCAAGATCTTAACATTCAAGATGTGATGATTGAGGATTTACAAAGACAGGTTGCAGAGTTAACCTAGCATCTTAAGGCGCTGAATCGGGGTCGACATGGACAGGTCTTAAAGGAGGAAGTCTCGCACCTTGATCACTATCGTGGACAGTTTCCGGGTGAGGAAGTCCGACACCTTGGTCATGACGAGGAAGGGTATTATTCTCGTGGACAGTATCCAACCGAGGAAGTCCGGGAATATTTCTCACACCTTGATCGTGATGAGGAATTTTATAATTTTGATTTTGATTTTGATGAAGAACAGTTGGTTGAGGAAGAAGTAGATGACTATGGAGAACCTGTATATGATGAATATGTAGATGAAGAAGAGATTTATGACGAATATGAAGATAATGGAGAACCTTATGGAGAACCTGAGTATGACGAATATGATGATGGTGATGAAGATGAGAACGGATCGTATGAAGATAGCCAAGAGACCCTGATCATTTGCAAGAGTCTACCAAATCATAAAGGTGATTCCGAAGATGATTGGTTGAGAACCAATATCTTTCAAACAACTTGCACCATAGCAAATAAAGTTTGCAAGTTAATCATTGATGGCGGCAGTTGTGAGAATGTACTGTCCGAAGAGGCTATCAAGAAATTACAGTTGAAAATAGATCGGCATCCCAAACCATATAAGTTGTCGTGGTTGAAAAAAGGTAATGAAGTAACAGTGGATAAAAAGTGCTTAGTGTCTTTTTCCATCTGCAATAAATATTTTGATAATATTTTATGTGATGTGGTGTCTATGGATGCATGTCATGTTTGTTGGGCCGACCTTGGTAACATAATCGAACCATTATTCATAATGGTCGGAAGAATACATATTCCCTTAGTATTACAGGGAATAAGGGCGTGTTAGCACCTCGGTGAGAAGAAGACAGTTCAGCTCGAGCAGTCGAGAATTCGAACCTATTGTCCTTGATTAGATTCCAATTGTAGGCTAATTGTGAAGGTGTGGTATATGTTCTACTTCTTTGTGGGAGCGATTCGACAGATGAAAGCACTAAAGTGTTATCTGATGTACAAGAATTGCCCGAAGAGCTCCCATCAGGAGTATCGCCGATGAGGGACATTCAACACCAAATATATCTTGTCCCAGGATCGAATCAAAGGGAAAATATTTCAGTTACAGAAGTATCTTCTCGTATAATTTCCATTCTATCTGTGTCAAACTCGAGGACGAGTTCTTTCCAACATGGGGAGACTGATGCAGGAGGATTTCAGGCTGAAGATCTTGAATGGTCGGACAGTACGATGATGATGTTAAAGGAGCAAAAGCTAAGGTATCAGAACAACGGTATTGATTGACTTCGGGGCCAGGCGTTTAGTTTATGTCTTCGGGGTTGGAGTTCGGCTTCAGATGGCGTCATGACTTCTGGCGTGGCGAACTTCTTCTGGAATGGCGTCATGACTTCGAAAGTCGATGGACTGATTTTATTATTATTATCATTTATTTCTTTTATAGTAATTGTATTTTATTTGGAAGTAAATCTTTTAATAGTATGTTGTTATTTGTTAGGATTTTATTTCCGTATCTCTAGGAAGATTTGTTCTCATATCTCTAGGAATTCTGTTATGACTTGGGCAACTCGGGCATAAGGATATGTCTTGGAGAGAAAGTTTTGTTAAGCTATATAACCCGGCTTATGGGTCGAATTTCATAACTTTGATTTTGATAAATATAAATTTACACATTAGAGAGTTTCTCTATGTTTTTCCGGTGAATCTCTTGTTCCTTTATTTGTGAATTCATTTGTTTACCAGCCCGTAAGATAATCGTTATCCCTCCACGGCGTCAGGTATGATCTGATTTTACATTAATTTAGAAATTTTCAGAGGGTGTATGTTCTGATTTAGTTCCCTTGCTTGGTATAATGGGTAGTAATTAATTTGTTTTTAGCTATATTTTTTTGTGTGTTTATCAATATGGCCATTACTATAGTTCTAGTTTGAAATTATTAATTTATAGACATATGCTTGTTAGAAAGAAGTGGGAGAATTTGATTTTTAAGGTCAAATTTCTGTTGTTGTTGTTGTTGTTGTTGTAGGGTGGGGTGGGGTGGGGTGGGGGTGGGTTTTAAAAAGTTCAAATTGGAAACGGTTGTGTGAAAGGAAACACTTGATTATGGATGCCACAACCAAAGTTGTATTGATCTTTATATTGTGAATAAGAAAAGAAAAATAAGCAAGTTCCAAATTTGGTTTTTGGTTTTGAATTGATCAAGTCTCAACTTTAATTTCGTTTTAGATCGTAGTATTTCTCATAATCATATAAGAAGGCCTTATTGTTTTAAAATTCCGCAATTCTTAATGAATATTAAAATCCAAAAGGCAACCTACATTAGACAAAATTGTTGATCTACCCTTTATTTGATACCAAATAGGAGCTTTGATTTGAAACTTTTGGTGTTTATCTTATTTGAGATGCATGTTCAACTATTAATCTAAATATTCGGCTATTAATGTAAATTTGTATAACCATGTATATATAACCAGGTTGACTACATAGTACTAACAAACAGATTGAAGACGTATAAGGATAACATATATAGCTCAAGACAAATAAATTACGGGACGTCTCATTTTTGTTATTATTAAACGGTCCAAAAAGATTGCAAAAAACAAACTAAAAGAGTAATTCTTTCAAATAAAATAACAGATAGTCAAGAAAGAAGAATAATTGTAGCACCAACGCTACTCGACACCAAATAAACTTCTGAAATTCAATCATATCTCCAAAATAATAATAGAATATGTAGATCCAAATCGTTCTTCAGCTTGACAACGGAAGAACAAGTCGTAATGGAATTGCCACATCCAAATCTGAATAATCCATCTTAAACAATTTATGCACTAGAAAAAGTCTCACGAACAAAAAAAATCTCTCAAACGGAGAAAACAAAATCTCCTAAACATTTAATAATAGTTTGTGACATGATAAAAAGCTAGTATTCCTTTTATTCTAGGAAATTAGTCCAATTTCGTATGTGCATATTTTCATATAGTTTAGGAAGCTTAGAAACCCGTTTGAGATTCACTTAATATGAGTGAATCTAAAATAGTCCCCATTTTGAGACTGTTCCTGTATGTTTTGTTCTCACTTAGGTCAATGTTAACGACTTGAGCACATCTTTATATTTTAAGAATTTTTGGTCATTATATATCTATTGATGTTCTTCGGGTGCATATTAGACTATGATGTGTTAGTCTATTTCATGAACAGGAAGCCCATGGGAGGTAATGCCGAAATTTTTGAAAAATTTAAAGATGTGTTCAAGTTGTTGGCATCAATGAGGTGACACATCCGGGAATATGATAGAATCCTGAACTGTTAGAATGGGAGATGAAATTAGGAAAATCATAAGCTTTTATATACATTAACCTAGAGACTTGATTATGTTTGTCTAACTTTCCATATATATAGTAGCCCGTTGTTCAATATGTCAGTTGATCGAAGTTGGATGGAACGTAGGGTAGCCACTAATAAGAGTGGGCTTAACTCTGAGTACCGTAGTGGGGTTGAACACTTTCTCAATTTTGCGTTTGAGCAAGTCAGCGGCAATGAAATCAGATGTCCTTGTAAGAAGTGTGAAGGAAAGAAGTGATGTCATGTTCGACCTATTTGCGCATGGGTTCAAGCAAGGTTATACCACATAGATATATCATTGAGAAACTTGGTTGGATGAACATGAATCTGAACCGGAATCCAAAGGTGACGAAGCCTTTGACTGTACTAACATGATAGTCGAAGTTGCTGGTTCATTCTTTCAGTGGAATACATGATAAAGGGGTTCAAACATATGATGTATCTCTTAAACATAACTTTGACATGAGAGCAGCTTTACTGTGGACCATAAATGACTGCCGGTGTTAGGAATGATTAGTGGATGGTCAACTCACGGGGGCTTGTCATGTCCCATGTGTATGAGATCAGTTAAAGCTATGCGACTCAAACCTTGGGGGAAAATTAGTTTCTTCGCAACTTCCAGATAGTTTTTATCGATTGAACATCGTTATCGACGGATGAGTAGAAAATTCAATCAAAAAATAGAGAAACATCAAGTACCTGATCGTCTTTCTAGGATAGAAGTGTTGAGTTGGATTAGTCATTTAAATTTTCCACCTCCAAGGAAGAATCACATATTAGAGCGAGCTTATGGTTACAACAAGGTTCACAACTGGACACACCGTTCCATGTTCATTGACCTGCCTTATTGGGCTACACTTTGCATCCATCATTGTTTAGATCCGATGCATACTGAGAAGAACGTATTTGATAACATATTTTATACAGTCCAAAATGTTAGTGGTAGAACAAATGACAACAAGTCGAGCCTTGATTTGGTAGAAATGAACATTAATGAACATTTCAGGAGGGTAGTAAAACGGTAACGCCTAAAGTTGATTATACTTTGACCAGGGAACAGTTAATATTGATATGTAATTGGATCAGTGGACTAAAGCTCGAAGATGGATATTCTTCAAATATAGTAAGGTGTTGTAAAGTCGAAAAGTTGAAGTTTCGGGGTCGAAAAAGTAATGATTGTCATATATTCATGTAGAAGTTGATCCCCATGGCATTTATCGACTTGTTGCCAAAACGTGTGGTTAAAGCACTAACAAAGTTTTCTAATTTCTTCAGAGATCTATGCTTAACGGAACTCCATCTCAGAGACATAGATGAAATAAAGATGCAGATAGTGGAGATAATGTGCAAGTTAGAAATGATCTTCCCTATATCATTTTTTGATTCAATGGAGCATTTATCTATTCACCTGCCATACGAAGCTAAGTTTGGCGGTCCCGTGCAATATAGATGGATGTATCCATTCGAGAGGTAATGAATTTAATGTTTTTAATATGCTAAAATGTCCATTCTTGTTTGTTAAGTATACATGCATATATAACACATAGGTATATGCAACGTCTAAAGTAAAAGGTGAAGAATAGAGACCGTGTAGAGGGCTCAAATGCTGAAAGTTATGCTATGGAGGAACTTGTTAATTTCTGCTCGTTATACTTTGAGCCGAATGTTAAGACGAGGCACAATCGCTTACGTTGGATTGAGGCTGTTATGCACGAGGAAAATGAAGAATTAACGGCATTTAGTCATCCTGTACAACCATTCGGCGAGAAAAAAAGGCGATTATTGACCAATAGTGAGTATGTAATTGCCACATTGTATGCACTTGTCAACATGAATGAAGTAGCGCCATACATTAAGTAAGTAACCATAACTATATATGTCTTGTGTAAATGTTATAAGTTCCTTACATACACATTAAATATATATAAATGTACTGCATTCAATATGATGCTGAAGTACGTGAAGCAAATCCGATTATATCGAACGAGAATTTGTAAAATTTGAGAAATAGAGAACTTGTGCAATGGTTTAAAGATCATGTAAATCTAACTAATTAATAGCTAAATCCATTTACCCTCATGAATGAATCTTATGGCTTAACTAACTTTAGAATATGTTGTGTTACTGTACATTAGGCCCTCACAGATGATAAATGTGACATTCGGCTAAAGCTTATAATCGACGGCCCTGAAAGATCTGTAAATACTTAAACAAGTTGTATTGTCAACAGTTATAGATTTAAGTGTTGTGATACTGGGGAAGTCACTTCATCTGATTCTGGTGTTGTGGTTAAAGGTAGCTGCTATGATAATCTTTGGGATGACTGCTATGGACGATTGCTAGAAGTAGTCGTTCTCAAATATTGGGGTCAGAAAGAGTTTGTTTGTTTTAATTGTCATTGATTTGATGTTGAAAATAGAGTTAGAGTAGATAAAAATTCAAGACTGGTGATGGTTAATGTTAAGTCAAAACTAAACTCAAACCAACTTTTTATTTTAGCAAGTCAAGCAACGCAGGTGTACTACGCATGGAGTGTTAAGAGTCCTACAAGCTCATGGTATGCTGTTATAACCACTAAAGCTCGTGTTTTTCAAGACACAACTCCTTATCCAGACGATGAACCTTAACAAGTTGAGTCCACTAGTGTCACACCTGCTAATGTGATAATTATTAGTGAGTCTAGTGAAGACGAGGATGATGTTGTCGTTGTCAAAAGTGAAGACGATGTTGTTAAGGAGGAAGATATAAATAAAGAAATCGTTGAGGATGACAAAGATGGTGATGACAGTGAGATTGAAGAGCTACTGCTCGAAGATGACGATTTTGATATTGATGGCTTTGATGATATAAATGATTAGGAGTATGTACTATTTGTATCATTTTAGTTGTATTGAAATGTAATAGTTTGTAGTAGTGCAATCATTTTCTGAAACTTATATTATTCTACTAATTATGGTGCTTGTGGTTTTAGGTTACTATTTATATTTTTTTTTAGTTATATCCATATGTAATAGTTTGTAGTAGTGCAATCATTATGGTGTAACTTATATTATTCTACTAATTAAGGTGCAAAATTATTGTGATTACGAATGTCTTATAATATTCTGTTAATTTCTTTATAGTATATATAAATATGGCCCGTACACCACACGGAGATCGTGGTAGGCGTGCTGGTAGTACAGTTCGTGGGGGCCGTGAAGGTAGTGGGGGTGATAATCAGGCCGGATCATCAGGTATAATTACATGTTAAGTTGTTATACATCTTATTTATTTTTTTAATTTTATATAGTATTGACATGATATTCTTTTATATAAATATTGATGTATTTCACTACATAGGTGATTAGCGTAGGCCTCCGCAGGGACTAACACGTGGCTTGCTAGGGAATCCCCCCAAGCGCCGCTTATATGCCGCGTCGGGACTAACAAGAAATTTCATAATATGTGTGTAACATTTAACATTTTTTTTACATAAAATCCTACTCTTATATATTCTTTGTATTTTTCAAATGTATTAATTTCAATTGTTGTATCCTTGATGCGACGCCAAGGAATACGTTGCTTGGGATCGTCTGCAACTGATTCCCAAGCCCGTGGATGAGGTGGGCGGATGTGGATAACCACACACGTCAATTGATTATCGTTGAGTTTCGGAGTCCGGAGTTAGCTGAAGAGTTTTAGTATGGCTAATGCAAGTGCAGTTGGTTGGTTGATGTATGTTATGGTATGTATAAGACCCGATTTGGCACATGCAGTCAGCACAGTGAGAAAGTATATGGCAAATCCAGGCAGAGAGCATTGAAAAGTGGTTAAGTGGATATTCAGATACTTGAGAGGTACTATAAATCGTGGAATTATGTTTGCAATGCAGCATGATCAGATATCAGTTGTGGGGTATGTAGATGTAAATTATACTAGAAGGTTGAATGACTTGAGGTCTACGATAGGGTATGTATTTACACTAGCGGGTGGACCGATTTGTTGGAGATACATGGTATAACCACTAGTGGCTCTATCTGATACTGAATCTAAGTATATGGCATTGGCTGAGGCTGGGAAATAAGCGTTGTGGTTAAAGGTTTTTGTGAAGGAGTTGGGCATAGATCAAGGTGGAGTGCAGTTGTATTGTGATAGTCAGAGTGTCATTTATTTGGCAAGGCATCAGGTTTATCATGCAAGGACCAAGCCTATTGATGTAAGGTTTCACAAAGTGAGAGAGTTAATTGTTATGGGTGATGTGATATTGGAAAAGGTGCACACTACTGAGAATGCAACTGATATGTTGACAAAGACTATGATCGCGGACAAGTTCAAGAATTGTTTGGACTTGGTTAATGTCTCCAGATGCCAGAAAGAAAGGATTCCCCCCAAAACTGGTTGGAACAAGTGGCTTATCTTCTGAATGGGCGAGGTTATTCACCAAGGTAGAGATTATTGGAACTTGTGGCTCATAACTGAGAAGGTTTTGAAAAATGACAATGCCGAACAAACTAAAGGTTTGGGGGTGTGGGAGGCATAGCCCCCCCCTACGGTATGGTACGATGTTACATGGGCATTATGGATATTTAGGCTATAATGTAAATTAGGGTTGGGATAAAAGTAGTGGTTATATATACTCTATATTGTAAAATCCTATGAACTCAGATCATAAATAAAACATCTTCTCTCGCCGCTCCCGTGGACGTACCCAAATTGGGGAACTATTTAAATTCATGTGTTGATTCTATATTGTTGTGTGTGTGTGATTCAATTCTAACAAAGTGGTATCAAAAGTCGGGTTTGATTGAACACGCGAAGAACAATGGCATCGAGTTCATCTGTTACAAAGTTCGATGTGATGAAGTTTGACGAAACTAGGAATTTGGACTATGGCAACAGAGGGTAAAGGATGTGTTAGTACAACATGGATTGGTGAAGGTGTTGACAAAGAAACCAGTGGCCATGTCGAGTGATGACTGGGAAGAACTCCAGGAAAAGACTGTGAGAAAAAATCATTTGTGTCTTGCAGACAAAGTTATGTATCACATGACTGGTGATGAATCGCCATCTGGTGTCTAAACTAAGTTGGAGTCCAGGAATATGTCAAAGTCTTTAACAAATAAATTGTTCCTGGAGCATAAACTATTTGCGTTAAAGATGACTGAAGGTTCCGAACTTATTCAACATATTCATACGTCCAATCAGATAATTAGCGATCTATTAAGGATTGAGGTGAAATTCGACGAGGAAGAGCATGTGCTGATGTTGTTGTGTTCTTTATTGGGTTCTATGGAGACTCTCGTTACATCCCTACTCTAGGGGAAAGAAACTCGAAAGTTGGAGGAACTCACGCCAGCCCTGTTTATGTACAACCAACGTAGGCAACAGAACGAGGGTATTTCGGGGGAAGAGCTGGTGGAAAAAGGGGGAGAACAACGTGGCAGAAAATTAGAAAGAGAAAAAATAGGAGCGCATGGGAAGTCGAAGTCAAGGGGCAGGACTCCCAAGCCAAAGGAGTTTAAGTGTTACAAGTGTCACGAGACAGGACACTTCAAGAAAGACTGTCCATACAGGAATAAGAATGAGGGAACGAGAACATGGAAGAAAATTAAATCATCGAAATCTATAAACGTTGTGGAAGAGTCATCGTATGGTTGCGATGGTGATATGTTGTCAGTTTCAACGAACATAAACATAACAGACTCATAACTTCTGGATTCAGCATGTTCTTTTCGTATGTCACCTAACAGGGAATGGTTCGACACGTACAGGTCAGTGAATTGTAGTATTATTATAATGGCTAATGATGTTTCATGTAATGTCATTGGAATAGTCACAATGAAGATTAAGATGTTTGATGGTGTTGTGAGAACTCTTGGTGATGTTTGGCATGTTCCAGGTTTAAAACAAATCTGATTTCATAGGGAACCTTAGACTCTAATGGCTATGAGTATAAAAAAGATGGTGGAGTCATGAGAGTAAGGAAGGGTGCTCTGGTGATTATGAAAGGTTCTAAGTCAAGTAGGGCACAGGGGGGAGGATCACTTATGCGTTTGAAACCACGCAGTGAAGTATGATTTGAGTCGGGTGGAGCAGGCTCAGGATGGCTCTGGAAAAGTTGCCTCAGGGTGAAGGGTTCACAAGGAGGAAGGTTGTTCTCCCATGTTTGTCTCAGGCATGGTGGAGTAGTATTAGAGTCGAGCAAAGGTCTTAAATGACTCAAAGAATGTGTGATTAATGCTGACTACTTTAGTATAATATTTGTGATGGGTATTCAAGTGAAAGGTGGAGATTATTGAGATATTTCACATAAATCTCACATCAAATAAATTCAAAAGTATAGATGGGTTAATAAGTATGGTGGAGTCTCAACCTAATGGATTAACCTTTTAGGTAAGGAGGTGGTCCAACATGCTTATTGAGCTAGTCTATACAAGTGTGTGATAAATTAATGTGGAATGAATTATACAATTCCGCTACAAAGATACATCAATTCTCGATGTCGTTGTAAAATGAGCTAACCCGTCTAAGCTTTTGTTGGGTTTGTTGTTTGTTAGGTGTTGTATAGGTCGGAATTATTGTATTAGTTGGTTCCTGTTGGTGTTGTTTTAGGTGTTGTTTGGTTCTGTTGCCTTGACTTATTTTTATTATATATTTAACCCTACTCTTTTTGGGGAGTGGTTAACATTAAGTTAATTTTGATCAATTAATCAATACAATATCGATAAGTAGGTGTGAGGTGATCTCTCTCGTTGTGTTTCAACACTGTATTGGTTAATTGACCAATTTACCATGAGGTTAAGTACTTCATGGTAACAGAATTAATATGAAGTCATTAACCATTGATCAATATATAAAATTATAAATATTACTTCATAAATTATCTAAAAAGATTTTATTATCTTTTAAAATTAAATGAATCGCATAAATCTTGAATTTTAAATATATTTTAATTATCTTCAAAGGATTAAAATGTCTTATATTTTGAAGAGGGTGTATATAAAAACCCTTTTTGAACTAAATTTGGAAGCTCGAGCCAAAGTAAGGAATTAAAACCGAAAAAAATAGAAACGAAATAAATTTTGATAAACCTACCTTTACATATATATATATATATAGAAAAATGATTCATGAAAAACGTTAGTTCTGAGTACTGTTTCAACTAACTGTTATTCAGCCGTCCAATGGAAGATCTAAGGGACTGGGTTGGGGCCAGCCGTTACTCCCTCTAGCGGCTAGCCAAATTCTTTTATGTTGGCTGCTACTCAAATAATTATCCTTATACATATTTATTTTATTAATAAGTATAAGGATAATTACTGATTATCCTTATAATTTTTTACTTATTAATAAGTAGTATGTATAAGAATAATCAGTAATTAAGCCAAATTTTTTTATGTTAGCCGCTACTCCTTCTAGCGGTCAGTCAAAATACGGTTGTTTTGACTGGCCGCTAGAGGGAGTAGCGGCCAACATAAAAGGATTTGACTGGTCGCTAGAAGGAGTAGCGGCCAACATAAAAGGATTTGGCTGACCCAGCCTCTTAGATCTTCCATTGGACGATTGAATAACAGTTAGCTGAAACAGTGTCCAGAATTAACGTTTTCCATGGATCATTTCCCTATATATATATATATATATATATATATATATATATATATATATATATATATATATAGAGAGAGAGAGAGAGAGAGAGAGAGAGAGACTTTTTAAAAATCTAAAATTAACCTCCAAAAAGACTAAAACCTTAATTTGTCTTAGATTATTTTATTTTATTTTTTCTCCTCATTTTTAAAGTTATAGAATAAGAAAATAAAAATGTAAGAGCAAAATGATTTGAGTTTGACTAGCCTGGTGTTCAATGGAGCTAGTCTTTCCTTGCAAAAGTTGGGGTGGCCTCTTCCTCTTCAATGAAATAGCACAAGCCCTGGCCCAGCTTCTGGCTTCTGGGAAATACATATCTGAAAGATACCACTTACCGTTTAACACCATGCCAATGACAAGTATGGGCCCAATTCTGTCAGTGGAATGAATTCCTTCATCAAATCAAATTAAATAAGGAAGAGTGGAAAACGTTTGTGCCACAAATATCAAGTTTTAGTGGGTGGGAGTCTAGCAGATGGTCCCATTTGTAATATAGTGACAAATAATTTATACACGAATTCGGATACAGTAATATTCGTATTCGTTTATTTATGAATATTTTTAAATTGAATACGGATAATATCTATTTTTTCCGAATACGAATAATACTCGTTTTTTTTCCGAATACGGATGCGGATGAATACGAATTTTTCGGTTACCATTTACAATCCTAACAATAACTAGAATAAAAAAATAATGAGTATTAAAATATAGTTTATTAATGAATGAATGTTAATTTATTTATTTTTAATAAATATTTAAATACAATAATCAATGTTCTAAATTACAATTCAAATAAGTTTTCATCATTTTTAAAATCCTAAATTTTAAAATGAATGCTTTACTTATTAATGTTTAAATGTTCATGTTATGTGTGTGGAGTAATATTGTAGTGTGCATAAATATATATAATTTATAATTAGATTCAAAAGTTTACATTGAATATTTAATTATTTTTTCTCAAATACTTGATTAAAACTTTAATAATATGTTTATGGGAACTTTTATTTATAATTTATCATCAATACATAGATTACAATTTACATAGTTATAAAAAGTTTATTTTATTTAATTATATTTATAGAGAGTGCGAGTTATAATGTATATGTGACAACTGACAACTAGTTAATTTAACTTGATTCAAAATTTACTTTGGACTTACTTTAAATATTTGGACTTTTAATTTTTAAATAAATGGGCAAATGAAAGTGATAAATACTCCCTCCACATAAAAATTCATAAACGTGAATTAATTGTTCAACCTCCTTCTAGATTAATTTTAAATTAATTCAGACTTAAAACATTTTAACAATAAAATTATATTGTTCATTGTTCCTGCCTCCCAATATTACAAGTAAGTTTTGAAAGTAAAAAACTTATAACAAACTAATAACTATAGTTTTATTCTTCTAGTATATAATTTTCTTGGTAAATGATACATTTTAGTTATTTTAACTTTATAATAGGAAAAATCTATTAACTATACTTAAATCAATTTATTTCTGTTTATTAATATTAGAAGAAAAGTGTTATTTCTTACTTTTAGAAGTGAAATGATATATTTTTAAAATAATTTTCGTATGATAGTGAAAACTAATTATTATATAAGGAATGTCACTTTAAAAAAATTATTTTGCTTATTATATAATAATTTATATATATATATATATATATATATATATATATATATATATATATATATATATATATATAAGTTATTTGGATACGAATTTCGGATACAGATCGGAATTCAGATATCCGCTATCTGTCGGATATATTTACGGTCAGATATTAAACGAATACGAATACGCCTATATCTGTATTCGTATCTGTTTATTTGCGGAAACCTTTAAACCGAATACGGATATATCCGTTTTTTCTGAATACGAATAATATTCATTTTTTTTTAATACGGATGCGGACGAATATAAATTTTTCGGTTATCATTTACAGCCCCACTCCTTATACCCTTGTATTCATATATGTCTATATTTAATTTTCATGTAAATTTATTGTAATATATGACTTGTTATATAATAATTGAAGAGAGATTTGATGGAGGAACAACAATATAGTTTAATTACTCCAATTTGTGTCAACAATATAGTTGATTAAAGGTACTACTCAAGAGGGCCCTTCACCGAAAGGCTGATTTAATAAGAAGTAATAATAAGAAGACGACTGTGATACCAAAAAGAATAAGAAGAAGACTATTGAAACGTTGAAACATAAAGTATATATATAGTACATGGTATGAGTTAACTGAGGCTGGAGACTAGTAATAAAAATTTATACACTTTAACAATTTATCTCTCTAGATATATTTTGATTTTTTAAAATTAATTTATAAAATTCAAAATTAATATAAAAAAAAAAGTCGTTTAAAGTTTTGAAATAATAAATCTGTCAATCTATTACATAATTAAAAACACAGTTTAATTCAATTGAATAAATAACAAAAGTTAGTTATACAGGTTTCCTATTTTTATACCATTGTTAACGTCAAGATCTTCTCCCACGTCCCAATCACGTAAGACGCCCTGATCCTGCACAGTTCAACAAGTCAACATCAAAAGCTTGACGGCCTGACCGTCGGGGGATAGCTCCGGCGTGAGAGTCAGTACAGGCGATCACAAGGTTAACAATGGAGGAAAATATTGACCAGTGTCTGAGTGTATGTGTAATAATAATAATAATGTGTTGTGTTTTGTTACCTCATTTTCTTTTGTGATCCTTGCCCCATACGTTTCCAAGACCCGGTTTATTGTGCCACCCACTATCTCCTGACACCTCCTCTCACCCCCGGTCATCTCAGCCGAAAGTGTGTAGCTTATTTTCCCACCTGCTACCACTGTTACCTCCCGCCGGTAATCAGAGTCCCATCCTCATTAATGTCATGTAGAAAGGTAGCAGACATAACAGTCAACTACTACTTTTGTGATGATTACCGGTCAAAGATAGGGTAAGTGACAACTTACATAATGGACCAATCCAATGACTAAGCCCAATATTATAGTCAAGTAGCGAGGCCCAAACCATTTGACCCAACATGACAAAAGTGACAGTCCAAAGGACAAGCCCATTCGGCCTGGCCCAGTATGAAAAGTATTATGGCCCAACATTGCCCCCCAGTCTTTTATTAAACAGGATGTTTAGTGGAAGACTGTAAATAGTGTGAATCAATAGTGAAAAGGGATCCAACGAGCGCCATCCCACCTTGGATAACCCATTAAAACCAAAATCAGACGTTACCCCTTCCACTCCCGCATCATTATCTCCAATTAATGCGCCGCCCTCGGTTTTCGTGCAAAATTTGAAAAGACCACTATAAAAGCCAATTCTCCCCCATTCTGACGACTTTACCAGCTTAATTCGAATTTGATATACAGTGTTTTCTCCTTCTCTCTGATTTCTTCGTTTTCTCTACAAATTCTCAACAATGGCATCTCAAAACCCTGACACGAGTTCTCCACTTCGTGTAGCTGTTGCCTAATTTTTTAATAGCACTTTAACACGCAAGTATACGCGTTCAATTGTAATATTCAGCAAGCAAGGATATCGTTCCCACGAGAAAACAGACTAATATTTATCAATTACTAATTTCAATGCGATTAATCCTATTTTAAACTACAAAATATTGTTTATGATTTGAAAATTAAACTTAACAAAACTAATAATTAAAATCAGAATTTCACAAGAATAACTGCAGATTTAACAGATTAAGATTACAACTTCCCTTAGTATTTCATGTAAACCAATTTACTTCCCATTTAAATCAATTAATTAATATGAATCATTATCCAAGAATGCTTTATAGAACTAATTCACACATTTTTTCCAAAACACGTGAACAAATCCTCCTAACTCCAATCCTTAAGACACAGAATTACAAGGAACACCCCAGTTAATCAACTCACTATATTCCTATGTGAATCAAGTTAATTAGGGTTTAAAGCACAAATTCTTTCAATGGATACAAAAGACACATAGGTATATTCCTATCCTACATGCTAATCATATTAACCCTAATCAGATTATATGAACATATGTTATCATATCCAGATCTCAATCTATACTCCATCTTCCAATTTTATATAGATTATCACAGTAATTGTTGGCCAAACAATTAATCAACAAGCAAAAGATATAATAAATAATTCAATAAAAACCAACTTTCATTCAATGGGAAGTTTTAATTTAAACTACATACCAAGTTCCGTTGTAATCTTAATGAAAATTTAGTTCATAATCATAATAAAGAAAAACATCATCCAGATGAATAATCCAAACATCCCAGATAATTACAAAAGATAAAACTAGAGAAGAGAAGAAGACACTCTGAATTTGCTCTAATAATCTCTCTTTAATCTTCAACCCTTGCAATTCTCCTTCGTGTTTTCCTTCATTGTTCTCTCTGCAAATCCCTTGAAAAATTGAGTTATTCGTCTTTTCCCAAGTCTTCTCCTATTTGTATTGGTCTCCACCCTCTTTTAGATTCCTTTTTGGCTTCAAAAACCCATTTAGCAGTAGAAAAATCCTTCTTCAGCCGCACATGAGCGCCTAGGCGCTCAACATAGGCCATTTCCAAGCGCCTAGGCGCTTGCTCAGGACAGCGTAATTACAAAAATGCCACTCAGCTTTAATTTTAATGAATTTTGACCTTTTTCTTCTCCCAAATGACCAATTTGTCCCTCCAGCTCCAACCTACAAGAAATAAACACAAAACACATAAAAAGATACTAAAAATAATTAAAGATAGCAATAATTAAGTTTAATAATATCGGATTCATAGGTATAAAACCTACTCATCAAATACCCCCAAACTTAACCAATTGCTTGTCCCCAAGCAACAAAACACAATGCAATAACTAAATATGCAATGCAAATGCAAATGCAGGTATCTACATGCCTAAAATTCCAGCAGCCAAACAGAACAAAATCTATTCATCAAGCCTTAGAGAAATCACAATAAACATGCTAGTACATCATACCAAGACAGATCAATAATTTCCTAGTCAATCATCAAATCTTACCCTGTCATTACTGATATAGTGCGTGTGTGCTCAACAACAATGCTAACTAATATAATGCTAAATACAACACATAATAGATCTCTTTAAAGGCATCATACAGTGTAAACTCACAAAATTCACGAACAAGCTAGATCCAACTAAAGTCAAACATCCACCAAATTTAAGAGTCCAATCTGGGATACTTATGCTTTATTTATCATTACGGGGGCTTTTTGCTCTTTTCCCGTTTTATTATTTTTTTTTAACCATGACTGTGCAATGTCTCATTCCATTAGGCTAACAGTGTCACCCCTTAGCGAGCTTTCGACCAACGACTCCCAGACCATATAAGACCTTAGGGCGCTAGGTTTTAAGATACCCCTTCGGGCGTACTTACTCAAGTAACAAAGGCCCCGAAACAAAACTAGCCACGGTAATTTTTTTTTTTTTTTTTTTGCAAAGCTTATATATCCCAAATTTCCCCCCAAACTTAAGTTTTTACCGAAATTTAGCCATCTCCGCCTATTCATGTCTTTCATTCCTTCACATTAGTATTATCCTTAAGAAATTCATTATGTATCACTTTAAACTTAATCAGTCAACATAGCTGTTATTAACGTGCTAACCTTAATTATACCAGTTTCAAACAGGAAAAGATTCAAATCATGACAAGAAATCACATCAAAGTCTTAACAGTCAATACTATACTTGTCTACTCAATTCCAATCTCATCATTGGCCAAAACAGACTTAAACTATCTAACAGCTGGAACATGTTATTAAATTTTTTTTTTTTAAGAAATTAGAATGAAAACTACATGAAAAACTACAAAATGAATACTAAATGAATGCAACTGGAACTAGAAGAATGCACCCCCAAACTTAACATATGCAATGTCCTCATTGTATAAAAAAACACAAGAAATTAGGCACTGAGGACTTCCCTGAAAGATTGAAGCTTTACTCTTCATCAACATCATCTACTTCTTCTGTATTAGCATCATCCTTAGGAGCTAAGTCAGTCGGGAGGGTACACGGACAAGGGTGGAGGTGGTGGAAACTGTTATGGAGCGCCAATCACTTGCAAGCTTAGACCCCTATGTGAACCTCCCCCAAACTTGGATTAGAGCAAATCTTGAAGCTTGAACTTTGCTTTGAATTGTTGCAGTTAGAATCCAAGTAGGAGATAGAGAAGTTAACTTTAGCTTGTTTTTTTCTTGATTGTGGTTTGGAGAATATGAATTAGATTTTGATTGGGAGAGTGTAAGAGTTGGTGTTATTGTGGTGCAAGGGCTTGGAAGGAGTTGCTTTTGAATTAGGAGTGAAAGGAATTGGGTTTGAATTAGAATTGCCTTACTTAGGGCTTTATTTTTTTTCAAGTGCACAGGTAGAGCGCCTAGGCGCTTGAAATTGTGAAGGTTAGAGCGCCTAGGCGCTTGAGACCAGAATCTGATGGTGATGGTGAGCGCCTAGGCGCTTGAAAATGGCTTGGAGTGAGCGCCTAGGCGCTTGGGCTTGTCTGGGCATTCTGCAGTTAAGCGCCTAGGCGCTTGGAATAGGCTTGTTTTGGGCGCCTAGGCGCTTGGGCCAGCCTTAGCCAAAATTTGGGCTCTTTTATCCTTCTAACCTGCAAGCCATGAACCCAATTCTCAGTTATCATTTGCAAGGAATACAACCCTAAACTAAGATAAAATATATAACTAAATGAAATAAAATACTAAAATAAAATTAATGAACTAAAATTTAAGGAGATAAAATGTAAGTCTAGGTTGCCTCCCAGTGAGCGCTTAGTTTAATGTCCTCAGCCCGACTCCTTCAACTTTCTCTATCCAATTCCCCTTCGAAAATTTAGAAACCCTCCATCCATTAGTAATAACGTAACTTCCAAGAGTTTCCCATCGGTAAGGGTTATTGATTCAAATTCACCTAGCTTGTTCTTTTTAGATAGATTTTCTTTTACAACCTTCAAATAACTAGGCATTTTCTGAGTTGTATCTGTGAACGAATTTTTGCTTTAAAGCTTTTCCAGAACAACTGGTTCTTCATCTCTCTTCCCATTCTCTTCACACCATGGCACCAACTTTAAGCTAGCTTCCATGTCATATATAGCTTTATCGAAAAAATGGCTACCAATTGGGCACGAGATTGAAAATCTAGTCGGATCCTTAAACTTTGGTGGAGAAGATATATGGGGCACTATCAAAATCAGTTCATCTATGTCGGAACTCAAGGCTAGATCTTTGGCGACCTTCTTTTTCTGCTCCCCACTTGTCTCGTCCCTTTCCATGTCCTTTTCTTTTGGCACATCCGGTTCTAGATTTAGCGTGGGTAATCCATCAGTCTCGGAAACCATGTCGCTTGACATTTCACCTTGAGGGCGATTGATAATGGCATTGAAAAGTTGTCCCACCTGATTCTCAAGATTTTGAATCGACATCTCCTGACTATTTGTCTGCTCCTCAATCAAAACCATGAACTTGGAAATAAGTCCCTCCAAGTTTAAAATCCTTTCTTCTTCATGATTAAGAGCTTGAACTGGTAATTTAGGAGTGTATGATTTGCTTGGAGCAAAGGGTTGGGCCAGATTGTCATCTCTCCATGAAAACTTTAGCGGATTCCCCCAGTCATGATGATAATTAATATTTCCGCTACACTTCGAATAAGTTGTGCTGATGAAGCGTTAATATTCCTCGAAAGTGTCCCAAATTGTGCTGAGAATTCATCGAGTCCATAATTCTCTGCCTCCCTTGGCCGAGTCATTCTCGAATATGGCCAATGATAGTCATAGTTGTCCATGGTACCTGAAAAAGAATTAGACTAGAGAAAGAAATAAAATAAAATAAAAAAAAATATTTAAATTAAGATTAATTTAATTGAAATTAATAATGACAAAATATTAAACTAATTTCCCCGGCAGCGGCGCCAAAAACTTGTTGCCTAATTTTTTAATAGCACTTTAACACGCAAGTATACGCGTTCAATTGTAATATTCAGCAAGCAAGGATATCGTTCCCACGAGGAAACAGACTAATATTTATCAATTACTAATTTCAATGCGATTAATCCTATTTTAAACTACAAAATATTGTTTATGATTTGAAAATTAAACTTAACAAAACTAATAATTAAAATCAGAATTTCACAAGAATAACTGCAGATTTAACAGATTAAGATTACAACTTCCCTTAGTATTTCATGTAAACTAATTTACTTCCCATTTAAATCAATTAATTAATATGAATCATTATCCAAGAATGCTTTATAGAACTAATTCACACATTTTTTTCAAAACACGTGAACAAATCCTCCTAACTCCAATCCTTAAGACACAGAATTACAAGGAACACCCCAGTTAATCAACTCACTATATTCCTAAGTGAATCAAGTTAATTAGGGTTTAACGCACAAATTCTTTCAATGGATACAAAAGACACATAGGTATATTCCTATCCTACATGCTAATCATATTAACCCTAATCAGATTATATGAACAGATGTTATCATATCCAGATCTCAATCTATACTCCATCTTCCAATTTTATATAGATTATCACAGTAATTGTTGGCCAAATAATTAATCAACAAGCAAAAGATATAATAAATAATTCAATAAAAACCAACTTTCATTCAATGGGAAGATTTAATTTAAACTACATACCAAGTTCCGTTGTAATCTTAATGAAAATTTAGTTCATAATCATAATAAAGAAAAACATCATCCAGATGAATAATCCAAACATCCCAGATAATTACAAAAGATAAAACTAGAGAAGAGAAGAAGAAACTCTGAATTTGCTCCAATAATCTCTCTTTAATCTTCAACCCTTGTAATTCTCCTTCGTGTTTTCCTTCGTTGTTCTCTCTGCAAATCCCTTGAAAAATTGAGTTATTCGTCTTTTCCCAAGTCTTCTCCTATTTGTATTGGTCTCCACCCTCTTTTAGATTCCTTTTTGGCTTCAAAAACCCATTTAGCAGTAGAAAAATCCTTCTTCAGCCGCACATGAGCGCCTAGGCGCTCAACATAGGCCATTTCCAAGCGCCTAGGTGCTTGCTCAGGACAGCGTAATTATAAAAATGCCACTCACCTTTAATTTTAATGAATTTTGACCTTTTTCTTCTCCCAAATGACCAATTTGTCCCTCCAGCTCCAACCTACAAGAAATAAACACAAAACACATAAAAAGATACTAAAAAATAATTAAAGATAGCAATAATTAAGTTTAATAATATCGGATTCATAGGTATAAAACCTACTCATCAGTAGCCCCCATCTCCGCCGTGACCCCCCATTTAAGCCCTAACAACGAGGCTCTGAGCTCAAACCCCCAAATTGATGCTCCGAGTAAGGAAGCTCCACCTCTAGAATCACTTCCCAACCCTTCCGAATTTTTCAAGAATGAGGAAGATTTTCCTCACGCTAACATCCCCTCCATTGTTACTGAGGTTGAGCTCCGCAACATTCGGGCTCCCTATCAAATACCAGATACCCACAGGGTGAGGATTGCAGCCTCCCACGAAAGGATGTATTAGCGCCCCGACGGTTGGACCGCCGTCCCGACAACGTTCCTGGAGAAGGGGGTGAGATTTTCCCTTCATGCCTTCTTGATCACCCTCCTAGGGTTTGTTGGAGTTAGGTTCGCCCAATTGGTGCCGAACTCGTATATCCATATAATGGCTTACATAGCCTTCTGTTACGAGATAGGAGTCCCTCCCGCTGTTGATTCTTTCTTTACCCTCTTCTCGGTAGGGAAGTCTCAGGAAAAAGGCTTCAAGGTGATAAGTAAAATAGCCCCTAAGCCCAATGCCAGAATCGAGAAGCGGTCTCTAATGTACACTCCTTCGAGCAACCGAGGATGGCACAATAAATGGTTCTTCGTCAACGGGCCCGAAATCTCCTTTATCCCGGACTGAACTACTTCTGATCGCGTCTCTGCAGACTTCGGAGATATATCCGAGGAGCGTGTAAGAGAAATGACGCATATTATAGAGAAGATACCACTGAAGGAGTGGAGCTTCGGCCTCCTGAGCAAGCAAGCGTGGTTGTACGACCACAAATTGTCTCTTATCAAACCGACTTCGATCGATCGAAAGGATCTGGATAGGTACCTCTCTGGTAAGCCTTCATCACCTTCCGCCGAAGTCCTCCCAGAGGAACCTTCGGCCTCCGAAGATCAAATCATCGAGGATCAATCGACACACTTCGTTGTTGAAGAGGAACCTAGCCAACCTCGAAAAAAGAAAAGGGCTGTTCGGAAAGTCCGAACAAATCTTCAAGGATCTCAACCCGCTTCTGCAGCGAGTTTGATTGACATGCCTGTGAAGGAGCGGATGCAAGCCCTCCGTGTCAAGAAAAGGAGGACCAAGGTAACCCCTCTGTCTGTTGACGAGCTCCGGATTCCCACTGCTGAAGTTGATCCTCTGATCGTTATTCCTGTGGAGATCCATGTTTCCGAAGACGAGCTTGAAAACCCAACCGAATCTCCACTTCTGTCTCGTAAAAGGAAACAACCTTCTGATGATCAACCACCACCGCCCCCCAAACCATCTATACCTTCTTCGACAAGATCTTCCCCCTCCGTCTTCAGGCGAGAAGCCGCATCTTCTCCCATTGTATGGCCGAAATTTAACGCGAACTTTCCCTTTCAGCTGTTCGACTCCTTTATTCGGGAGACCGATGATCATCGGTTCGGGAACAGCTCGATTAGGGATTTGATCGAGGAAGACATGAGTTATCAGGTTAAGGTTAGTTTGTTTAATTGAAATATTTGGGAATTATCTGTTTCTTCTAGTGATTTACCGGCTACCTTTGAATGTTTGTAGGCCAATGCTGTCTTCGGGAGGCTTCTTCCTCGATACAAAGAGTCTGAAGCCGAAGAAGATGCAGCCAGGCGAGAGAACGCTATTCTAGCGTCGGCTCTGGATAGAGAGAGAAGGGCCCATGGTACCACTCTCTTCAATAACGAAGGCCTCCAGAAGGATGTGAAGATCTTAAAAGAGAAACTGGAGACAGCCGAGGCCACCCACCAAATAACCGTTAATACGAACATAGACCTGGTTCGTCGAAACGAGGCTCTTGTGGGGAAGAACGAAACAATGGTGAAAACCAACAAAAGCCTGGCGCTGCAAGTAAATGAATTCGAAGCTAGGGATTTGAGACATCTGAAGGAACGGCCAAAACTCGAAGAGGAGCTTCGAGAACTTCGTGCTTTGAGAGATTTGGGTCCCCCTCTGACCGGAGATCTTCGGAGAGAAGTTCAACAAGAATACCGGAAATCAGCTGAGTTGAACGAGGAGATCATCCAAATGTTCTCGGATGGATATGACGAATGCCGAACCAAAGACAAGGCAAGACTTGTCACTGCCAAGGTTGATCCGACCATTCTCGACTCTTCGGAAGACGAAGCTGATTCTTGAAGATGATTCTCATTTCCCTTAGCTGTAGGATTTCTGTAAAAGTTTCTATCGTTTTGTAAACATTATTATATAAATGAAATATCAACGTTATTCCTTATGACTTCGGTGTATTTACTGTTTATCAACACTTCGATATCGATTCAATCTTGAAAAATGTACAAGCTCCTTCGTGGACTTAACTTAAACTGTTAATCAACAACTAGGCAAGTCGTATAACAGATAAGATGAAGTTAAAGAATGTGGCCTTCCGAACTCAACACTTAGAAAAAATTAGGTAATAAAGTAAGGGAATACTTATTCGTTACCAAAGTGTGAGGTAGATGCCGTGAAGGGCCTGACGAAGTCTGAATGATGACACTTGCCTACCACGAAGGGCCTGACAAGGTCTAAAGGTCGACAATTGCCTACCACGCAGGGCCTGACAATGTCTTAAGGATGACACTTGCCTACCACGAAGGGCCTGACAAGGTCATAAGGACCTCCTGCCGATGAGGCTACCATCGAATGGTCAGCGAGTCCACCCGAACCTCCTTACACCAATGACGTTCGCCTACCACGAAGGGTATGACGAATTCATAAGGATGACACTTGCCTACCACGAAGGGTCTGACAAACTCATAAGGATGACACTTGCCTACCACGAAGGGCCTGACAAGGTCTAAGGATCGACAATTGCCTACCACGCAGGGCCTGACAACGTCTTAAGGATGACACTTGCCTACCACGAAGGGCCTGACAAGCTCATAAGGACCTCCTGCTGATGAGGCTAACATCGAATGGTCAGCAAGTCCACCCAAACCTCCTTACACCAATGACGTTTGCCTACCACGAAGGGCCTGACAAACTCATAAGGACCTCCTGCCGATGAGGCTACCATCGAATGGTTAGCGAGTCCACCCGAACCTCCTTACACCAATGACGTTTGCCTACCACGAAGGGCCTGACAAACTCATAAGGACCTCCTGCCGATGAGGCTACCATCGAATGGTCAGCGAGTCCACCCGAACCTCCTTACACCAATGACGTTTGCCTACCACGAAGGGCCTGACAAACTCATAAGGACCTCCTGCCGATGAGGCTACCATCGAATGGTCAGGGAGTCCACCCGAACCTCCTTACTCCGATGACATTAACAGCAACGAAGACAAGACTTGCTTGAAAAGAAAGGAATTTTTATTGATGATGACTTAAAACCATTTACAGACTTTCGGTGTACTGACATTGTAGCTACTAAAAATACTTTCGAAGCCTGCCTGCATGCCAAGTATTCTTGATCTCTGATCCGTCCAAGGCCCTCAACCGATAAGTCCCCGGCTTCGGTACTTCTATAACTTCATATGGCCCTTCCCAATTCGGCATCAACTTTCCCAAATTCTGGGGCGTAGATGCTTCGACTTTTCTGAGAACGAAATCCCCTACCTCGAACCTGCGAAGCTTTACCCCTTTGTTATAATGCTTAGCTACTCTTCGCTGATAGGCTGCTAGTTTGACCAAGGCTGTTTCTCTGACTTCTTCAAGTAAATCAAGATTGACTTTCAGCCCTTCATCATTGTATATTTCTCTGAACTGGCCAACTCGAAGACTTGGAGATTCAATTTCAACTGGGACTAATGCATCAGTACCATAGGCCAGTCTGAAAGGTGAATCCCCTGTTGTGGTCCTCGGAGTGGTCCGATAGGCCCATAACACGCTGAGCAGCTCTTCTGGCCATCTTCCTTTAGCTTCGTTCAATCTGCGCTTGATTCCATTCAGCAGCGTTCTGTTGGTCACTTCGACTTGTCCATTAGACTGAGGATGAGCTACCGAAGTCTTTCTGTGCTGGACCCCCAGTTCTTTCAAAAATGCTTCGAATTTTGATCCCACAAACTGACGTCCGTTGTCTGAAATCACCACCTTAGGAATTCCGAACCGAAATACTATTGATTCTTTGATGAACTTTAAGCATTTCTGTTCCATTATTAACCTGAGCGGTTTTGCTTCTACCTACTTGGTCATGTAATCGATGGCAACTATAACAAAGCTGACCTGACCTTTTGCTTTCGGTAGCGGACCTAGTATATCAACCCCCCAGACAGCAAAGGGTATAGGAGATAAGATCGAGTATAACTCTTCTGGTGGCTGATGTGGGATCGGACTGTTGAGCTGACACTTCTCGCACTTCTTGACGTATTCAGTCGCTTCCTTGAAGATGGTAGGCCAGTAGTATCCCTGACGAAGTACTTTGTAGGCTAATGACTTAGCAGCCATATGGTCGTCGCAGATGCCCTCGTGAACTTCTCGAAGAGCATATTCAGCTTCGGACGGAGTCAAACATTTTAACAGTGGAGACGAGAAGGCCCTTCGAAACAGATCCCCATCTATCAGAATGAAATTAGCACTGGCCAGCATCTGATCCGAAGGTAGAACGCCATCTGCCAGATACTCCAGATACGGAGTCAACCAGCAGTTGGTTCGGTCAACGCACATTACCGATTCATGATGAACACTAGGATGTTGTAAAATTTCCAAGTAAACTGACCCATTAAAAACGTTAACATCCGTAGTGGCTAATTTGGAGAGTGCATCAGCAATGGAATTGTCGTCACGTTCGACCCCCTGAAATTCGTAGAACTGGAAATACTGAAGCCGTTCTTTCAATTCCGCCAAATACTTGATCATTCGATGACCTCGGGCTTCGTATTCCCCAGAGACTTGTTTAACGACTAACTGAGAGTCGCTGAAGATAACTATTCTTTGCACTTCGAGACTCTTAGTTAGTCACAATCCCGCCAACACTGCCTCGTACTCTGCTTTATTGTTCGTCGCTTTAAACTGAAATCTGATGGCCTGTTGCACCTTAAATCCCTCCGGGCTGGTCAGAATAATCTCTGCTCCACTGACGTCTGCGGTAGAAGACCCATCTGCATACAGTGTCCACGAACTCTACTTCTGCTGAAGAACCGCAACTATGCTGTCAGATCCTCCAGCTTCTGCTACAGCTTCATCAGCTTCAGAAAACGAACACTCGACCACAAAATCTGCCAAGGCCTGCCCCTTGATGACAGTTCGGGGATGATATTCAACGAAGAACTGAGATAACTCCATCGTCCATGCAGCTAATCTCCCTGATACCTCAGGTTTGCCCATAATTTTCTTCAAAGGCTGATCTGTGTAGACTATTATCAACCTACCCTGGAAGTACTGCCTAAGCTTTCGACTAGCAGTTATTAAAGCAAAAGGAAACTTTTCAATATTTGGGTACCTTGTTTCAGCATCCCGAAGGACATGGCTTACATAATAAACCGGGTGCTGCTTACCCCCAACTTCTCGCACCAAAACTGCTCCTACTGTCGACGAACTGGCTGCTAAGTACAAATACAAAGGCTCAGCAGAAGCGGGCTTCACCAACAAAGGCGCCGAAGATAAGTAGGACTTAATGCTCTGAAAGGCATCTTCGCATTCCGAAGTCCATTGGAACGTCTTGGCATTCTTCGGCCCTTTCAACGTGTCAAAAAACGGCAAACACCTTTCTGCCGATTTGGACATAAACCTCCTCAAAGCTGCAATCCTTCCAGTCAGACGCTGAACGTCTTTAAATGACTGAGGAGTCTTCATGTTCAGGATCGCTTGAATCTTCTCTGGATTGGCTTCAATTCCCCTCTGGCTGACCAGATAACCCAAAAATTCGCCAGCCCCTAATCCGAAGGTGCACTTGGCAGGATTCAGTCTCAATTTGTGATGACGGACTGTCTGAAAGCATTCCTCCAGGTCATCCAGATGTTTGTGCACCAACATGCTCTTAACAATCATGTCATCCATATATACTTCTATATTTTTGCCCAACTGACGCCTGAAGACATAGTTCATCATCCTCTGGTAAGTGGCCCCGGCGTTGATGAGGCCGAAGGTCATTTTCTTGTAGGCATATACCGAACGATGCGTAATGAACGCCGTCTTTGGTATATCCTCTTTACACATGGAGATTTGATGATAGCCAGAGAATTCATCCATGAAGCTTAACAAGGCATACCCCGAAGTTGTATCGATGAGCTGGTCAATGTGGGGTAACGGGTAGAAATCCTTTGGACAAGCTTTATTCAAATCCGTGTAGTCGATGCAAACTCGCCATTTCCCATTCTGCTTCTGGACTAGCACCACGTTTTCCATCCACTACGGATAGTCGATCTCAAAGATGAAGTCAGCAGCTAGCAGCTTCGCAATTTCTTCATCGATGATTCTTTGGCGCTCAGGCGCAAAGATCCTCCTCTTTTGCCGAACTGGCTTCTTCGACGGGTCCACTTCTAATCGATGCTCTGCGATATCCCTGCTCACTCCTAGCATATCCTGAGGTTCCCAGGCGAAGATGTCAACATAACACTGCAGGAGTTCAATGAGGTTCGTCCTGAGAGGTTCTGGTAGACCCGAACCTATTTTCACCGTCTTGTTAGCCTTGCCCGGGATGAGCTCTATCTCTTCTGTTTCTTCGGCTGGCATGACCAACGGTTCTGAGCTGCTTTCCGTGAAGGGTTCGATCTCTATTGCCATGGTCTATTTTTGCTTCGACACCCCTACTCCCGAAGTGATCACGGCATTTCTATAACATCTTCTGGCCAGATCTAGATCTCCTTTTACCTCCCCAACCCCATGAGCCGTAGGAAATTTGATTTTGAAATGAGGGATTGAGGTTACAGCTTGTAAAGCAGTTAAAGTGGGCCTCCCCAAAATAGCATTATAAGAGGAATCTACATGCACAATATAAAATTTGCAAATAATTTCTACCTGTTGGGAGGCCGTTCCGAAGATAACCGGCAGTTCAATGGTTCCAGCCACTTTGACCGGATCGTTGCTGAAGCCATATAAAGGGGCCTCCTGCCCGATCTCCATCTTCTGTCCATCAAGATGCATCCTCTAATAAGCATGGGCATATAAGATATCTACAGAAGACCCGTTGTCGATCATCATACGCTTCATGTCCACCGAACCCACTTGTGCCGTCACGACCAATGATCCCTCATGCGGTTCGATGGTTTCTGAAGGGTAATCCTCATCTGTAAAGGAAATTACCGTACCCGGGAAGGGTCTGTCAGTCTTCGAGAGGGTACCCGCCACTGACATGACCGAATCCAGATAACTTCGGCGCTTCTTTCCAACAAGTTTGCCCGAAGTGCCCCCAGTGATGACATCTATCACTTGCCTTGCGGGCGGTTCAGGAGCGGGGAACACTTGCTGAACTGGTTGGGCTGCCTGAACAGGTCCTCTATTTTGCTGCTGGTTCATTCGGGCGGCCACATAATGAACTAACGCCCCGTCCTGCACCTTTCTCTCAATAAAATCTTTAAAACTAGCACAGTCGTTCGTATCGTGACCCGAGGCTTGATGATAGTCACAATATTTACGAGAATTCCCTTTCCCGAGCTTAATGTTATCTCGAGGTGGCTCGAAAATAGGTTGATTCTTAATCTGCTCCAAGATAACAGCCCTGTCAGCATTGAGTGCAGTATAGGTCCTGTTTACCCTCTGAGCGGGTGCGGACAAGCGCTCTCCACCCTGTCTCCAATTATTGCTGTATTTCTTTGACCTGCCATCGCGACGACCTTTATCTCCTTCACTCCTACTCTGGTCCCCCTCTGCTCTGTCCCGATCTGCCTCCTTAAGCCGATCTGAAGAAGGGCGCTTGAGGCTATTCATGGCTTCTTCTACCACAATATAACCTTCCGCTTTGTCGAAGGCTTCTGCGAGACTTTTCGGGTGATGAAACATCAACTTCTTCACCAACTTTTCTGATTTGACCAGATCTAACCCATTCTGAAACAGTCCCACGGCTTGTAGATCGTTCAGGTCTGTCACTTGGTCGACTGCTTCACGGAATCGCTTCACATATTGGCCCAAAGACTAATTCGAGTACTGCCGAACCTGAGCCAGCGAGCCAGTTGGTTTCCCTCTTCTTCTGTTGCTCCCGAAGCGGGCGTGGAACTTATTGCACATATCCGCCCATGATGAAATCGAATCCGAAGGAAAAGTCCCCATCCATTTCCTGGCATCCTTTCGGAGTGTCGTGACAAAAGTATGACACTTAAAAGCATCGCTAAAGTCGTAATAATCCATCAGTCGGTCGAACGCCTGACTATGGTCATAGGGATCCCCCGATCCGTCATAACTTTCAATGTGAGGCAACCTCTTGGTGGGGTCAGCTTTCTCTTTCAGAATCTCCGCGGAAAAAGGGGATGCCTTCTTTCCCGAAGTATCTTTTACTTTCTGTACCTCGACAAGCTGCCTCCGAAGCTCCTTCACCTCTTTTACCAGATACTCCACGCCATCGGGTTGGGACGATGCTTCTTTTTCCAATGACCCCTCCCTCTTCTGAGTGGACCGGTTCCTTACAATAGAACCCCCAACTTTCGAGGGGCTTTTAGGACGATGATGGTCCACAGAGCGGAGTGCCCTCGGTGGACTTTCGGGTGTACGGCCCCTAGATCTGCTTCGTCTCAGTACCCGGCTACCGTGGTGGGAATGCGCAACAACGAGCGCCTTCTTAGTATTCTCCGGAGTATGTTCGCTGGATCGACCCCTTCGTTCGCTTCGACCCTGCTCCTTAGAACCGACAGGGTGATGTGCCCTCTTCGATCTTTGAGGAGTAGGGCTTCTAGACCTTCTTCTTTCCCGAGGTCGATCCTGAGACTCACGCCCAGAATGAACAGGCTCTTTCCCACTCCGATGCCCCCGTTCTTCAGATTGGACATAGCTGGAAGCTTCGTCCCTCAACTCTGCCATTCGAGACATCTACTCAGCTATATCCCGCCGTTGCTTCACAAGTGCCTCCATGGCCCTATCAGCTTCATCTGCCATCTTAGCCAAGCGGGCAGCCTTTTCGTCTTGGTCGTCCCGGTATCGAGTTCTAGGCGAGGTGCCTTCTACTCATTTCCGGCCATGACCGGACCCTTTCTCTGCTGTAAAAACTAGCTGTCTCTTGGCTTTGCTCACAGCTCTCGGATGAGAATCTTCATGCGATCGTTTGGACGCCGTGCTGGCATGAACACTTAGTACAGGTCCCAAATAGTCCTTGACAAATACTCGCGGTACTGATTCACTGGCAGCCATAGGCTGCCCCTTCGGCGTAGGTGTCCTACTCTTCCCCATGAACACCGACGTAGAACGAACACAGTTTGTGATTGAAAAATACTCAGGACACTAGAACTCAGCCCTCCTTCTAGCGCCAATGTTAACGCCAAGATCTTCTCCCACGTCCCAATCACGTAAGACGCCCTGATCCTGCACAGTTTAACAAGTCAACACCAAAAGCTTGACGGCCTGACCGTCGGGGGATAGCTCCGGCGTGAGAGTCAGTACAGGCGATCACAAGGTTAACAATGGAGGAAAATATTGACCAGTGTCTGAGTGTGTGTGTAATAATAATAATAATGTGTTGTGTTTTGTTACCTCATTTTCTTTTGTGATCCTTGTCCCATACGTTCCCAAGACCCGGTTTACTGTGCCACCCACTATCTCCTGACACCTCCTCTCACCCCCGGTCATCTCAGCCGAAAGTGTGTAGCTTATTTTCCCACCTGCTACCACTGTTACCTCCCGCCGGTAATCGGAGTCTCATCCTCATTAATGCCATGCAGAAAGGTGGCAGACATAACAGTCAACTACTACTTTTGTGATGATTACCGGTCAAAGATAGGGTAAGTGACAACTTACATAATGGACCAATCCAATGACTAAGCCCAATATTATAGTCAAGTAGCGAGGCCCAAACCATTTGACCCAACATGACAAAAGTGACACAGTCCAAAGGACAAGCCCATTCGGCCTGGCCCAGTATGAAAAGTATTATGGCCCAACAACCATAAATGCGAAATAAATTTCCTAATATGGAAATACTGTTATTCTTAATTCTTAATTAATTGTGAACTATCATGCATCACTACATTCCTAACAAATGTAAATAATAAGCACAAATAAATTTTTTCTTAAGATTCACCATTTTACACGGTTCAGAAATATTTTACTAGGCTTTGACAACCGATATGTAACAATACCAGACGCAATCTAATTAAATCTCAACATATGTAGTCAGAGTATTACTAATAAAAACTAAGAAATAAAAAATTAATTCTAGTTCTGGGTAACTGCGCTAAAAACTTGATGTGATACAAATATGTAATTACAAATGCACAGTGTCAAATTGAAGAATAGACAACTACAGATCGAACTCACAGAGACTGTATTAATTTAAATGTTTCCTTAATTTGTATTTTAGCAGAATTAGAAATACAGATTGAGAATTGATTAACTACAATTAAACTAATTAGAATATGAATACTAATAATAAGGAAGCAATTTAGGAATCTAAATTCACTAAACAATAAACATAACAAAGAATTCAATTTCTTCTATTTTTATAACTCAAATTACGCCACTGATTTGGTGTACATAATTCAGAAAATAAATCAATTAAATCCAAATAAAAATTAATTGTGCCTTTGATCTCCCTTCCCTTTAATTTAGTAAATTTATATTTAAGTTAGGCAAGTATAGACTATGAAAATTTAAGGATGAACTATAACTCATCAGAATAATAAGATATATTAATTTGAAAAATGGTAAATTTGACCATAAAAATTAATGCAAGACTTTTATCTTGGGACAGAGTATAAGAAAGGTTAAATTCCAAAATAACAATTTCACCTTATCAAAAATACTTTATCTTCATTGTAGTCAACATCCTTCATAAAATTAATTACATGTGATGCATGCATTGTATATCTGATGTGACTCTTAGTAGGGACTTTTACCATGAAAAGCAAACAAACTCATTTTTATTTTCTTTTTTTCTTTTTCTTTTTCTTTTTTCCCTTATATTTTCTTTTTGACTTATGCAATGCCTTGTTTTCTAGACTTTTCAGAGTTATCCATGTAATGAGCGTTGAACCAATATCTCCCAAATCAGTTATGTAAGACCCCAAATTTTATGAATAAAGATTTAATTTCTCGAAATATTTTTTTAATATTAAGGTGTGGATTTGAGATAATGTTATAGTTGTGGGTAGTATTTACAAATTTTGAAAAGTATGCAAGTTGTCATAAAATATTCGATTGGTCGGGGAATATTCGTTTTATCAGAGAATATTCGTACAACGACACAATCATTAGTGGACCCCACAACGGAATTACTGTCGAAGTTAGAAAACGACAGAAATATCTTTTTATGAAAATAACGATGAAAGTTTTACCGTTAACTGTTAAAATACCTGGAGATAAAAGTACAGTAATATGCGTGGTTGCATATTTGCACACGATATTGATTATTGATACTTACGTGAGAAGTCACTCAGTTATACTCAATTATTGCTACAGTAATTGCTGCATAATATCTCACGTTATTGATTCAATTATTGTCACAATATTTTATATTATTAAATCAATAATTGAAATGACAAGTTATTCATATTATTATTTACATTATTGACAATGTCTAGAAAGTTCTGTCGAAGAAAGGGGTTTGATCACCTAATTACGAGCCAATAGGGAGAAATTCTTATCGAAAAGCCCACTCTTTCCTGGGAATGATATGGTTGTTAATATTGCAAGTTATATTATTGATGAATAAATGTTGTTAAAAATATTGAGGGGATTTTTAAGAAGTATTTGTTCTAAATTTGGCGTATTATATGGACCCCCACATACCCATTTTTTCAAAATAGTCGGGAGAGAAAGTTATCTCAGTATATATATATATATATATATATATATATATATATATATATATATATATATATATATATATACGGAGAGGCTCTAAAGTGAACCTTAAAGAGCGAACTAAAGACGAACCGTCGTCTTTGGTGTCTATGACGACGGTTCGACCCGTCGCCAAAGACTACATAGCTATGGCGACGGATCGAACCGTCGCCATAGACACCAAAGACGACGGTTCGTCTTTGGTTCGCTCTTTAAGGTTCGCTTTAGAGATAGACCGTATATATATATATATATATATATATATATATATATATATATATATATATATATATATATATATATATATATATATATATATATATATAAAGTTAATGATTAAGTGTAACAACCCCAAAATAGGTCCATTCCATCCAACCTATTCTGAGTCGCCAAATACATGGTACAGAAAATAACTACAACTTTATTACAACAATTGTCGTGCAAAATATAACAACACATATGCTGTGAGTTTGGATACAAATATATACCAAATGTGACTCATGTTCCAACCGTGGACATCACCTCACAATGACACCTTACATAAAGGTATAGTCAAAAACTGTTTTAGAAATTAGAATCTTTGGGAAGTGCTCAAGGAAACCTTCGTACATGGGAGGCCATGCGTCTAGGTTATGATAGATATCATATGGTCACAGAATTATCCTTGGTTGACCCAATAGACCCCAAAGAAAAACGAGAAGATTACAATCATATTCTTCCCAATGATGAGTCTTCTCTTGACTTATCATTATCTCCACTGTCTTTAATCGTGAATTATACTTCAAACAAACACCAAGATTATATAGGTAGTGCCCATAGATATACTCAGCAAGTGGATGAGCACAGCCCTGTCTTATGATGACACGAGGTTGTATGTCATTAGACATCTTGTATGATAGTGACAAAACACCCTTCCAACGTTGGGTTCGCCTCACCCTATTTTCTTCACCAAATATAACTACTAAATGATAACCACCGTTCTATTCCCTTGTTACCCCCGCTCGACCCAGCTACACTCTTATTACCTGAAAGGAATTGCGAAGCAAAAGGGTGAGCACAACTAGCTCAGTAAAGAATATCATGACTAAAGATAATTACATTATCAATAGTCTTCATCAATAATAAATCAGAGATTTAGAACATATGGTAAATGATAAAAATTTTAACCATAGTTGCAGCGGAACGAGCAATTCATTAGAAGAGTCAAATAAACTATAAAGTCTATTATCTTCTCCATGTTAAAAATCCACCAACAATGTTTTATCCCTGTAACATCAATCAACAGTTCTGGTCCACAATCATATAAATAACTCATAATCATAATTATGATTCTAAATTTATCTTCGCACCCACGACGAAGAATATTTGCATCACCTGTCTTTACCTGAAACATCAAAGATCATGGTTATACCAAATCACAGTTCCTATTCATAATCATACTAATAAATCCATCTTTGCACTACAGCCAAAGATATTCAACAACAGTTCATCTTTGCACTACAGGCCAAAGATATTCATCAACAGACCATCTTTGAACTACATGCCAAAGATATTCAACAACAGTTCATCTTTGCACTACGGGCCAAAGATATTCATCAACAATTCATATTTGCACTACAGGCCAAATATATTCATATCTCAAAGAAATATATAATCATTTCAGAATTTATATAAACAATAATTATAACCATGTTGATCAATTCACCTTTGCACTTAAGCTTAAGATATTCAATTATAAATTCAATGGTCATGATCATACCAGTCACAATTCAACTTTGCACTACAGGCCAAAGAGAACCCTAGTCATGATCATACCAATAATCTACCCATCTTTACACTCCAGTGAAAGAGAATTTCAACATCAGGGTTATAAAAATGTTATATATGATAATAAAAATAATATGATCAACATATAGTTTTAATCTCAAGAGTAATATTTGTAACTCATGAATAGTAACTCGTGAATAGTAACTCATGAATAGTAACCCCGACACAAAAAGGTAAAAATTTCACAATAAAATATATACCAATATTTCGATATAATGATATTGAAAGAATAATATTTTTTAAGCTTATATACAATTTATTTTAATTATTTACACTTTACTAAATAATGCATTTAATCAATCTAAAATGCCAAACTCATAAGATTTCATCACCAATAACCAAAACCCTCATCAAAAATCTGCATATACCTCATATAGGATTCTCAAGTCATAAAATCTTATTTTTCAATTTTCTTACTTCACAAAACATATTTAATTTATTTACTCATAACTAGACTATTTTCATGAAAATTACCCAATCAGTTCCAAAAATATTTTTTTTTTGGGATTTAGCATAATATAGTCCCATAGTGAACATATATTTTTCTCAGAATTTTTAAAAGTCATTTACTATTTTTCATATTGCCAAAACAGCCGAATATTTAGACATTTATCAAAAATTGTACTTTTGTCCAAAAATTTTGAAATTTACAGAGTATCCTTCTATCATATACATGTACACCCAATAAAAATTTCATCAATTTTGGAGTAAACCACAAGGAATTATAAGTGATTATTTTTAAAATAGTCTTTTCTCATAAAATTCATAACTCTCAATCTATACATCCAAAAATCACCATTTTTGGACACAATCAAGAAAACTCATCAAAATATCATTTTAAATTTTTCCAGAATTTTTGAAGGTCAGAAAAATTACGAAACTGAAAAATATAACAACCCTTAAAATCCCTTACTATCCCTTACTATCCCTTACCTCAAAAGAGCAGTACTTCTGATCGGTATAAGGCTAAAAGAAACTTGCACTGATGAATAGAAACTCACAAAGTATCTAAATACTCACAAAATGTACTCAATAATCTAGAGAGAGAAAGAGAGAAAACTTATGAATTCTGGTGTGATTTTCAATTCTAACTTAGCTCTCTATTTATAGGAAAATATTAGCACGCCGAAACAGACTTAACCTGCAACCTGATGGCTTTACCTGCTACTATTCCCACCCACCACATTAGAATAAAAATCTCAGCATATTTCTTCACCAACCAAGAGTGGGGCCCACCAATTCTAGAATTTTCCACCAAAATGACAAACTCCGAAAATTCAACAATTTCTAAACCAGTCATCTCGTAAAATTCATAACAAATCATGCGTTTATTTTTAACGGTTCAAAATTTGTGGACATATACTCAACTTATATATGTATAACATATCCAAATATTACCACGATCCAACGGTCGGATTAAAAATTATAACCCTCGCAAAATATCTTAAAAACCCTAATTTGATTTTCAATACCTCCGTTCCGATAAAAATACAGATAAAACACCTCAACATTAACTCCTTCATTTTTAACCACAAAAATATATCCCTCATTTATATCTACATAAAATAAATATTTCCTTATCATATGAATCAATAATTAATTATTCACAAAAAATATTACAGAATCACATTTATGACAACTAGGCCGTTCCCAGGAAAGAGGGGGCTTTCCAATAAGAATTTTTTCCTTACTGGCGCGCAATTAGGTGACCAAACCTCTCCTTAAACAGAACTTTCTAGACATTGCCAATAATGTTATCTAATAATATTATTCAAATAATATGAATTATTGATCTGATAATGGAAAATACTGTGCAGTGACAATTGTTGAACAACAATAATATAAAATTTCAATGTAACAATTATTGAATCAATAAAATAAAATATTGAACAGTAATTACTGTAACAATTATTGAGTAGTGCCTTCTTACGTAAGAATCAATAATTTCAAAAATACTATGCAATACCGTGTGCTACTGTGCAATAACGCGTATTACCGTATTTTAACCACCGGGTATTCCAACAGTGTTAACGGTAACAACTACGCCGTTATTTGTAAAAACTCAAATTTGTCGTTTTCTTCACCCGACAATTATTCGTTATGGGGCCCACAAATAGCTGCGCCGTCGTACGAATATTCCCAGACAGAAAGAATATTCCACGACCAAACGAATATTCCCCGACAACAATGAATATTTTATAATTAACCACTTGCGTATTTTAAAAAAAATTTCATAATATCACCCTTAACTTTAACTTTTATCAATTTAACCATTTACTGAATAGTAATTATAAGAAAAAATTGAATACTTTTATTTCATAAAATTCGGGGTCTTACATTAAGGAGGGGGGGAAGAAACTGAACACGACATATATATATATATATATATATATATATATATATATATATATATAATAAATTTTGTTTTTTTATGAAAAATAGAATGTATTATATTTTATTATGCATAGTATTTGCATAATAAAATCAGATAATTTCAGTCGAATCCGTAAACTTCCACTGTGCAGTCCGTGATTATTTTTCCTAAATAGTATCTAGCCATTCTCCTATAAATAGGATGCTCGGTTTAGAAAAAAAAAATCACACCAGAATCAGAGAATTCTTCTTCTATAATATTGAGCGTATTTCTTTAAAGTTTAAGAAAGCTTTGAGTGTAGAAAATAGTAAAAGTTTTCTTCAAAAAAATATTCGATATATCAGTCAGAAATACTCTTCTTTTGAAGTAAGGGGTATTATTTATTTCATATTCTCTTACGATATTATTTTTCGTATTCGTAAGAAATGTTATTTCGTTCAATATTCTCAAGAAATATTATCTTCGTTTAATATTCGTAAGGAGTATTATCTTTATTTAATATTTGTAAGGAATATTATTTTCGTTCAACAGTTGTAAGGGATGTTATTTTTGTTCAATATTCGTAAGAAATAATATTTTCTTCTATACTTTGTAGTATATAAGTAATATTTTTCGTTTCAGATTCTAAATTTTACACTTATTTTGTTAAGTATTGCTTCTATACACCTTGAAATTAGTAGAATATCCTTGAAATTTACGCTTCATTTAGTATCGTTTCACAAGGATATTTTTCTGAACATTCTTGTTCATTTTTAAGCTTTTCATGCCGGAGTACTATTTATGGATACTATTCATTTATACGACACTATTCATATATACGACACTATTTATACGTACGGTACTATTCATACATATGGGTACTATTCATGAAGTACTATTCACGGGGTACTATTCACCCAAGTACTATTCATAACAACAATCGATTTTTTTTCTGTCTAAATTATTTTTAATACAATATTATTCTTGAATTTTACTCCACGAAGCAGTATCATGTTGACAATTTGAACATTTTTAAACTTTGGATAAATTTAAAGTCTTTAATATTTATCCTTGATTTCGTTTGATTAATGCTTATATCATTGGGTGTAAAGATGAATTGTTGTTTGGCATGTTCATGACCATTGGTGAAAACACGATTATCCTTGGCCCGTAGTGCATGGATAATTCGTGGTTGTGATACTAATGAATATCATTGACCCGTAGTGCATGGACAATTCAGTGATGTGGATTATTTATTAAGTTGAGTCTCAGTGATAAAATTGATGATAGACTTTTAAATCATAGAAGATAATAGATATTATGCTCTACTTGACTCTTCTAATGGATTGTTATTTCCGCTACAGTTGTTGATCTAAAACTTATTTTCTATTGTATTCTATTAGTTGTTATACCGTTGAAGACTAACGATAATTTATTATGTATTGTCTTAGTCATAATATTTCTTACTGGGCTAGTTGAGCTCACCCTTTTCTTTCACTGTTCTCTTCAGGAAATGAGAATATAGCTGGGACTAGTCGGGGAATGGAGTGACGGTCATAGATGGTTGTTTTAGCAGTCCTCATTATTCTGTAAAATAGTGTGATAATAATTGTAATGAGGATTGAATTTGAGTTTGGATATTGTCTAGAAGACAATATTCGTGTTAAAACTCTCAGCTATATTTTGTCGTATTTTATACGACAGTTGTATAATTAAGTTTGTAGTTGTATTCTGTACCATATATTTGACGACTCAGAATGGGTGATGTATACCTATTTTGGGGGCATCACAAGTTAACTTTAAAGCACTAGGCGTAAAAACACCCCTAAGTGCTTAGTAACTCGTGTAACAAAGGCCACAAATCTAGACTAGTCAGTTGCTTATATTCATCACATTTTTCAGCGTGAACATCAATGCGTCGTCTTGAGGCTTGGATACCCAGTTATTTCATTCAATGGACATTGAAACAGTTTTTTATTTCTTTTCTCTTTTTTTTTTAAACTTCTTTGAAATTTTTTGACTCATAGTTTTATACCCCACAACTAAAGATTAGAGAAAACATGAAGTGCAGAAATGCATAAGAATTTTAATTTCATTCAAGATATTGTTTCAAACTAAGATTTTGTATTTTATTAAAGATTCAAGACTTCTAAATCTTTTAATTAATCCTACTCACGAGTTTCTACTCCACAGACACTTATAAGAATTTATTCAACTCATAAATAGTCAAGCAAAAATTCTCAATTTTTTTATTTTTTTCATTTTTTTTCCAATTTTTTTATTGTTTTTTATATTATTATTTTCCTAAAATTCTAATAAATAAATGCAAAACTCTCTCTATACCTAAATCACGCATTGTCCTCAATGTATGCAAATGAAATATATTATAAAGAAATGAAAAGATTGTGCGTTGTATGTGGGGACATTGTGCTGCAAAAATGTGGTGAAAAAAAAAACAAATTTACATATCTATAAATTTCAAATAACCTAAAAAGCATGAGACAATAAATGAGTGATGCAAAGGTGCAAGTGAGTGTGAATTTTTCTTAATTTTTTGGAGGCCTAATAAATTGAAAATAGTCACAATTTTCATCAGGAATGTGTTTAAAGTCTACCTTAAGAAAACATTCACTAACGTGTTCGAAGTGTGAAAGAATAAGCTCGCATGATTGTTCCCATTTGGTTGACTTATATGTAGTGGATTTCAACAACCTTCTCTAAATATTCATATTTATCCTACTTTTGGTCAAGGTAATTTAAGAAAAAGTTAATTGGGTCATCCTTAACCATGATTTTATTTTCAATTACTTCTTGGGTCATTGACAGTTCTTGGATCATGTTTAATTCAATTGGTTGGGACGAAAATTACTCGATTGTTTTCTTGAAATAAGTCTTTCAGGATAACCGACTCATTTAATATGACATGATCAATTTTAGGCATAGACTTATAATTTTTAGATTCCTCAAATTGGCTCGACTCAAAGTGTAGAATTAAGTACATGATTCACATTTTTCTCACCATTTTTCACAACCATAATGACTTTCAAAGTTAACCTCAGACTCAATAGAAAATTCATTCATTCTCTTGTTCATTTATTATGGTGACTAACTGACACATTTGAATTTCTAAACCAAATATGGCTTCATTAGTGTTTTGTATGAAATTAGCTTTAGCTTTCATTAAACCTTCCATAGTTTTTTCTAATGTGCAAAATCTTTCCTCTTCTTCATTTGAAAATTCTTGTGGATATTAAGGTTCTGCATTCAGATCTGAATATGGATATGAATATAAACTTAGATAATAATTTTGGTATGGTGGAAAAAATTGATTTACTTGATGTGCATTAAAAAATTTATAAGATTTTTTTCTTTTTTTTAAAGCCCCACTTTTTGGGGAATACAATATAACTTTATAATTAAAAACATCATCACTGTTACAATATTATCAAGAACCAATCAAACCTCACTAAAGAAAGAAGAAATAAACTCACAACCCAAACAAACCCCACATAAAGGGGAAACAAACTTCACATAAAGGAAGAAATAAACTCACACGGAGAGCCTTTGGCTTAAGTGGTACTCTAGGTCTCTTTGCCATGCAAGACAAAAAAAAATCACTTAAGCGTGAGAATCGAACCTGAGACCTAAAAGTCATAGTACGTCAGTCTTAACCACTATAGGCTAAGACCTCATCGACTTATAAGATTCTTGATTCCAAACAAAATTATTATTACAACTATAATAAGAGTATGTTGTTTCCCAGAGGCACACTAGAGATCTAGAAAGGGGGGTTGAATAGATCTTTAAAAATATTTCGATTAATTAAAGATGTATTACTAAGTAATCAGTTAATTATATTGATTAAGCACAACGGAATATTCTTTTGTAAAATTCCCTTAAAGATGGAAACCTCATATCCAAATTTAGTCTTGTTGATGTTCAAACACATAGTAGATATTGCAGCAATAATGTACAGAGTGTAAATGACGTAAAGTAAATGACATAAGAGATTTTAAAGTGGTTCAAAGATTGAACAACTCATAATCCACTCTTTTACTCCACCGAGCAGGATATCTACTAAGGATATAGGTCACCCACACCATTTACAACCGAACCACTAAGGTTCCTTCGAGTTACTGAGTCTCGGCATCGAGTCACTTAAGCTCGGCAATTCGGTCACAAAGACCAGGATCCTCTTACCCCAATTCTGTTACTAAGACCAGGATCCACCGACTCGAATTCGGTCACTTAGACCAGGATCCTCCGACCCTACTGTGACTCCCCCAAAATAGGTCCACACAATCCATTCTGAGTCGCCAAATATATGGTACAGAAACAACTACAAACTTCATTATTACAATTGTCGTGCAAAATACGACAACACATATGCTGTGAGTTTAAATAAAAATATTATCTTCTAGATAATATCCAAACTCAAAAAAGTCCACATTATAATTTTTGATACACCATTTTATAAAATAGCGAGGACTGCTAAAACAACTGTCTAGAAACATCACTCCACATCCCGACTAGTTCCCGCTATATTCTCGCCTCTTGAGAAGAAAAATGGAACAAAAAGAAAAAGGGTGAGCTCAACTAGCCCAGTAAAAAATATTATGACTAAGATAATGTAGAACAAATTATCGTTAGCCTTCAATAAATCAGATAAAATATAATGGACAACAAGTTTTAGATCAATATTCGCAGCAAAAATAACAATTCATTAGAAGAGTTAAGTAGAAAATGAAGTCTACTCTCTTCTATGATTTACAAGTCCATCATCAATATTTTATCCCTGTAACATCAAAAAATATACATCTTGAACCAAATATTCATCTTTGCACTACGGGCCAAAGATATTTATTTGTATCACTAGTTGGTCATGTTCATCTCAACACATGTTCATCTTTGCACTACAGGCTAAAGATATTCATCATGTAATCATTCATATTTGCACTACAGGCCAAAGATATTCATCAAGTATCACCATTTATGACTGAGGATGATTAAAAATATTTTAAAGAAACGAATCAAGTGAGATAAAAGGACAAAGATTAGGAATTCGTACTTTAGATAATCCAAGTTCAAAAATACTCCATAATAAACCATAGTGAAGTAAAATTCAAGAATAAAAATTAAAACATGAATACAATCAAAGATAGTAACAATAATAGACATCTTGGACAAAAAAGAGAAAATTTTATTTTTCTGTGAATAGTGCCGTATACGTGAATAGTGTCGTATACGTGAATAGTAATCCCGACACGAAAAGGTAGAAATTTCGCAAGACAAATCATACTTCGTGAATAGTACTCGTGAATAGTATCGTATTCGTGAATAGTGTCATATACGTGAATAGTACCGTATATGTGAATAGTAATCCCGACATGAAAAGGTAGAAATTTCATAATAAAATTCATACCAATATTTCGGTATAATGATATTGAAAGAAATAACATCATTTACGAAGAAAATAACATCCCTTACCTCAAAAGAACAGTACTTTTAACTGAAATATCGGATATAATATTGAAGGAAACTTGCACTGAATAGCAACTCTCAAAGTATCTAAATACTCATAAAAATACGCTTGATATTATAGAGAGAGAAAACTTCAGTTTCTGATGTGATTTTCAATTCTAACCTAAGCACCCTATTTATAAGAAAATGCTAGAGCGCCAAAGCAAACTTAATATGCTACCTGATGGCTTTACCTGCTGCTATTCATGCACACCACCATTAAAAAAAATCTCAGCACATCAACAAGGACAAGAGTGGGGCCCACCCATTCTAGAAAATTTTTAAAAATATTTTAAATTTAAACAATATTTAGAAACTTCAATAATTCATAATAAATAGCTCTTTTATCAGAAAATACGAATTTTATATCCATTTCATAGGAAATTTAATTCTCTACAACTTTATAGAAGAAAGTGTTTCCAAATTCTAAACATAAAATGGCCGAAATTCATATACGGATGATTTTTAATACATTCATTCTGACAAAATACTGATAAAACACCTCAACATTAATTCCTTCATTTATATCCACATAAAATAAATATTTTCTTATAATATAAATTAATAATTAGTTATTCACAAATAATATTACAGAATCACAATAATGACAACCAGGTCGTTCCTAGGAAAGAGGGGCTTTCCGATAAAGATTTTTCCTTACTGGCGCACAATTAGGTGACCAAACCCATTTTTTAAACAGAACTTCCTTAGACATTGTCAATAATGCTATCTAATAATATTATTCCAATAATATGAATTATTGATCTAATAATAAAAAATACTGTGCAGTGACAATTATTGAAACAACAATAATATAAAATATCAACATAGCAATTATTAAATCAATAAAATAAAATATTGAACAGTAATTACTGTAACAATTATTGAGTAGTGCCTTCTTACGTAAAAATTAATAATTCAAAAATATTGTGCAATACCTTGTGCTACTGTGCAACCACGCGTATTACTGTATTTTAACCATCGGGTATTCCAACAATGTTAACGGTAACAATTACGCCGTTATTTATAAAAACTCAAACTTGTCGTTTTTTCATCCGATCGTTTTCTATTATGGGGCCCATAAATGGTTGCGCCATCGTATGAATATTCTCCGACAACAAGAATATTTCACGACCAAACGAATATTCCCCGACAATAATGAATATTTTATAACCACTTATTTATTTTGTAAAATTTGCACATTTTACCCATAACCAAAGCATTATAACAAATTAACACCTCGTTTTCATTTCTGATTCTAACTCCCAGATCATTTCCTCAATAGCATGGTTCCTCCACAAAACTTTGACTTGTGGTATAACCTTAGTGCGTAGGACATGCTCCTTCCTTCCAAGATCTTAAAAGGTACCTCCTCGTACGTTAAAATCTTCAGTTATCTCGTCTGGTTCTAACTTAATAATGTGGTTTGGGTCTTTCACATATTTACGAAGCACAGATATGTGAAAAATATTATGAACATGAGACATGCTTGGAGGTAATACGAGTCTATAGGTAACATTTCCTACTCGGTCAAGAATCTCAAATGGATCAACAAATTTTGGATTGAGCTTTCCTCTCTTCCCGAATCTTATAACTCCCTTCCATGGAGCAACACGTAACAATACATGATCTCCAATATTAAATTCCACTTCCTTTTGATGAAGATCCGTATAACTCTTTTGTCGATCCTGTGCCGTTTGTATACGTTGTCAGATCTTTTGGATCTTCTTTGTAGTCATACGTACCAACTCTGGTCCCAACAACGTTGCTTCTCCCACCTCATCCCAACATACTGGAGAACGACACTTGGGCCAATACAACGCCTCAAATGGAGCCACACCTATACTTGCCTTGTAGCTGTTGTTGTAGGAGAATTCCACCAATGATAGGTATTTATCCCAACTCCCTTTAAAATCTATGACACAGAGTCTTAATAGATCTTCAAGAGTTTGAATAGTCTTTTCTGATTACCCATCCGTTTGAGGATGGTATGCCGAATTGAATCGTAAATCCGTGCCCATAGCTTTCTACAAGCTAACCCAAAATAATGAAGTGAATCTTGGGTCACGATCCAAAACTATGGATACTGGCATGTCATGCAATCTCATAATCTTATTCACGTACATACGAGCAAGACGTTCAAGGGAATAAGTCTCCCGTATCTACAAGAAATGAGCAGACTTGGTTAACCTATCAATAATTATCCAAATCGCATCTATGCCTTGAGAAACCTTGGGAAGACCCGTAACGAAATCCATGGTAATGTGTTCCCATTTCCATTTCAGAATCTCAAGTGGTTACAATGGACCCTTTGGAACTTGATGCTCCGCCTTTACACGTTGACAAGTTAAACACCTCGAGATAAACTCTGCGATCTCTCTCTTCATTTTGCTCCACCAAAATGTATGTCGAAGATCATGATACATTTTGGTACTCCCAAGATGGATTGCAAATGGTGTGTTGTGTGCCTCCATCATGATTATATACTTCAAGTCAGAATCGTTAGAAACACAAAGTTTGGAGTTGACTCGAAGTATTCCTTCTTCATCGATTCTTACTTTTGGAATAACACCTTCTTGTACTTTTTTTTCATACGCATCTGCTCCAAGTCCGTAGCTTGGGCAGCTTTAACTTTATCGATTAAAGTCGGTTCTATTCACATATTTGATATCATTACGTGGGTACTTGGAGCCTTTAACTCTATCTCCATCCTTTGCAAGTTATACAAAATAGGCCTTTGCGTTGACAATATCACAGTTGTACCCGTATATGATCTTCTACTCAATGCGTCAGCTACTACATTCACTTTTCCAGGATGATATTGGATGGTATGATCGTAATCTTTCAACAGCTCGAGCCAACGTCATTGCCGCATGTTGAGTTCCTTCTGGGTGAAAAAATATTTGAGGCTTTTATGATCTGTATAGATCTCCACTTTCTCCCCATACAGGTAGTGTCTCTAGATCTTCAACTCAAAAACGACTGCTACCAACTCTAGATCATGAGTAGGATAATTTCTCTCATATTCTTTGAGTTGTCACGAGGCATATGCTATGACTTTCCCATGTTGCATGAGAACATATCCTAACCCTTTGTCTGGAGCATCGCTGTAGATAACAAATCCATCCGAACCAAATGGTATTGTCAGAACAGGTGCCGGAATAAGTCTCCTCTTGAGCTCTTGGAAACTCTTCTCGCATTTCTCACTCCATACAAATTTTGTATCTTTTCGGGTTAGCTGAGTTAACGAAGTAGCGATTCGAGAAAATCCTTCCACGAATCTCCAATAATAACCAACTAAGCCTAGAAAGCTACGTACTTCGGTCACCGACTTTGGTTGCTCCCAATTTTGTATTGCTTCAATCTTTGTCAGGTCAACAGATACTCCATATTTTGACACCACGTGCCCAAGGAATGCTACTTCCTCAAGCCAGAATTCGGATTTCTTTAGCTTGACATATAGCTTATTTTCACGAAGCCTTTGAAGTACCAGCTTTAAATGGTGCTTATAATCTTCACGGCTTTTGGAATAGATAATGATGTCATCAATAAAGACAACAACGAACTAATCCAAATATTCTTTGAATACATGGTTCATCATATCCATGAAAAAAGTAGGAGCATTAGTCAATCCAAAAGACATGACTAAGAATTCATATGCCCGTACCGAGTTCTGAAGGCAGTCTTCGGAATATCCTTAGTTTTAATGTTCAGCTGATGATATCCAGAATGAATATCGATCTTTGAAAAGAATTATGCTCCTTGCAACTGGTTGAACAGGTCATCAATGCGAGGTAACGAATACTTATTCTTGATGGTGCCATGGTTCAATTCCTAATAGTCAATACAAAGTTGCATACTCCCGTCTTTCTTCTTTACGAATAAAATAGGAGCACCCCAAGGAGATGTACTAGGATGAATAAAACCTATGTCTAACAACTCCTGTAGTTGGACCTTTAACTCCTGAAGTTCAATAGGAGACATTCGATATGGGGTTTTAGAAATGGGTTTTGTACCAGGTTCAAGGTCAATAAAGAATTCAACTTCACGTTCTGGGGGTAGACCGGGAAGTTTTTCAGAAAATACGTCAGGAAATTCACTAACAACAGAAATATTATTCAAATCTGACGTATTTTTGTTCAAGTCCATGACATGGACTAAGAAAGCTTGACATCCATTTTTTAATAAATGAATGGCTTTATGGCTTGATATGATAGTGATTGACTTTAGTGATTTGGTTGCTTGAATTCGCATAAAAGTTGGTTAGGATTATGAAAACTAACAACCTTACGAAAATAATCAATTTTGGCATGATGAGTGGTTAACCAATCAATCCCTAAAATCACATCAAATGCAAGTATTTTCAAAGAAATAAGATCGACAGGTAATGTGATGGTCCCAACTTGAATCAAACAAGATTTATAAATAATGGATGTAATGAAAGTTTATCCTAACGAAGTCTCAACAGATAAGTCAAAGTCTAATTTCTGCAGAGTCAAGTTCAAACGTTTAGCACAAGCAGGAGAGATAAAAGAATGGATAGAACCGGTATCTGATAAGGTAAAAACTTCGCAAGAGTTTATGATTAGCTTACCCGTGATCACCTTATTTTGGACAGTCACGAAAAGCGCTCTCACTTGAACCACCGATTTTGACTTGTTTGGGACAGCCTTTTGTGTCATCATTACCGTTAGAATTGACTTTCGCTATAGGACATATTCCACCCGCAACTGCTTCGTCGTACTCCTGTTCCATAATCTGAATCATTAATCTTCGATTCATATCAAATTGGGGTTGACCGCAATGTACAGGATAATTTAAAACTCGATGTTGGGTTCTCCCAATTGATGTCCAAAAAGAGAAATACATATAATCTATTTTAGCCTTTTTAGATCGGACTTCTCTTTTCATAATATCAACGCGTCGTGCGGCTTTTACCCATGTATCCTTCATTCTCACTCTTTCAGTTGTTTCTTCTTTCAGCTGATCCTTGACATTTGAATTCTCATATTCCAGCTTTATCATCTTATACTCTGCCAAAGAGTGCTTTTGTTCAAGCATCATATATCGGGTAACACAAGCTTGAATTATTGCATCATTTTACTCCACGACTGCCTGCCGTTCTTCAGCTTGCTCTTCTAACTCATTAATACGATTTTACAGTTCTACATTTCGATCATAAAGTTCTCCTAATAAATCCTTCTCAGGTTCCTCTTCTTCCTCACTCTCAGCTGCTACCTCTGCGACTAACTCGGGTGCAACTATTAATTCTTCACTCACCACATGGATATCTCTAATTTCTTCTTCGCCTGATATTACATTATCTTGAATGGTGATTAGAGGTGTCTCAACGGTCTCATTCACTCTATTGTTAACATTTTTATCTGTCATTCTCAAATACTGCCATAAAACAAGGGTTAATTAAAGAAATTGACATTCCACATATTATCCTTATATTCTGACCGACCAATTAAATACCAAATAAGCTTAGGTAGGACACACTAGCGAAGGATTTACTCGTCTCTCCCCTCCTAGTTCTATTCCTCGATCTCCGCCAGAGACCATATCCCTAAGCTCTGATACCAACTGTGACGCCCCCAAAATAGGTCCACACAACCCATTCTGAGTCGCCAAATACATGGTACAGAAATAACTATAAACTTCATTATTACAATTATCGTGTAAAATACGACAACACATATGCTGTGAGTTTAAATACAAATATTATCTTCTAAACAATATCCAAACTCAAATAAGTCCTCATTATAATTATTGATACACTATTTTATAAAATAGTGAGGATTGTAAAAATAACTGTATGAAAACATCATTCCACGTCCCAACTAGTTCTCGCTATATTCTCGGCTCCTAGAAAGAAAAATAGAACAAAAAGGAAAAGGTGAGCTCAACTATCCCAGTATCGTTAGCCTTCAATAAATCAGATAAAATATAATGGACAACAAGTTTTAGATCAATATTCGCAGTAAAAATAACAATTCATTAGAAGAGTTAAGTAGAGAATGAAGTCTACTATCTTCTATGATTTACAAGTCCATCATCAATATTTTATCTCTGTAACATCAATCAATATACATCTTAAACTAAATATTCATCTTTGCACTACAGGCCAAAGATCATTTATATCATAAGTTGGTCATGTTCATCTCAACACCTGTTCATCTTTGCACTACAGGCCAAAGATATTCATCATGTAATCATTCATCTTTACACTACAGGCCAAAGATATTCATCAAGTATCACCATTTATGATTGAGGATAATAAAAATTATTTTAAAGAAACGAATCCAGTGAGATAAAAGGACAAAGATTAGGGATTCATACTTTAGATAATCCAAGTTTAAAAATACTCCATAATAAACCATAGTGGAGTAAAATTCATGAATAAAGATCAAAATATGGATACAATCAAAGATAGTAGCCATAATAGACATCTTGGACAAAGAAGAGAAAATTTTATTTTTCTGTAAATAGTGCCGTAGTCGTGAATAGTGCCGTATACGTGAATAGTAACCCCGACACGAAAAGGTAGAAATTCCACAAGACAAATCATACTTCGTGAATAGTACTCGTGAATAATATCGTATTCGTGAATAGTGTTGTATACGTGAATAGTAACCCCGACATGAAAAGGTAAAAATTTCATAATAAAATTCATACAAATATTTTGGTATAACGATATTGAAAGAAATAACATTATTTACAAAAAAAATAGCATCCCTTACCTCAAAAGAACAGTATTTCTGACTGAAATATCGGATATAATATTGAAGAAAACTTACACAGAATAGCAACTCTCAAAGCATCTAAATACTCACAAAAATACGCTCGATATTATAGAGAAAGAAAACTTCAGTTTTTTGGTGTGATTTTTAATTCTAACATAAGCACCCTATTTATAGAAAAATGCTAGAACGCCAAAGCAGACTTAACCTGCTACCTGATGGCTTTACCTGCTGCTATTCACGCACACCACCATTGAAAAAAAATTCTCAGTACATCAACAAGGACAAGAGTGGGGCCCACCCCATTCTAGAAAATTTTCAAAAATATTTTAAATTTAAACAATATTCAAAAACTTCAATAATTCATAATAAATAGCCCTTTTATCAGAAAAATACAAATTTTATGTTCATTCCATAGAAAATTTAATTCTCTACAACTTTGTAGAAGATAGTGTTTCTACATTCCAAATAAAAAATGACTAAAATCCACATACGGATGATTTTTAATATCTTCATTCTGACAAAATACTGATAAAATACCTCAACATTAATTCCTTCATTTATATCCACATAAAATAAATATTTTTTTATCATATAAATTAATAATTAATTATTCACAAATAATATTACCGAATCACAATAATGACAACCAGGTCGTTTTTAGGAAAGATGGGGCTTTCCGATAAGGATTTCTCCTTACTGGCGCGTAATTAGGTGGCCAAACCCCTTTTCTAGACAGAACTTCCTTAGACATTGTGTAAGACCCCAACTTTTATAAATAAAGATGAATTTTCTATAAATATCATTTTTGAATATTATGGAGTTAATTTGATATAATGTTATAGTTGTGGGTAATATTTATAAATTTTGTAAAGTACGCAAGTTGTTATATAATATTCGATTGGTCGGAGAATATTCGTTTTAACAGGGAATATTTATACAATGGCACAATCATTGCTGGACCCCACAACGGAATTATTGTCGGATTGAGAAAACGACAAAAATATTTTATTAAAAATAACGGCGCAAGTTTTACCATTGATACTGTTGAACTACTCGGTAGTAAAAGTACAGTAACACGTGTGATTGCATAGTAGCACACGGTATTAATTATTAATGCTTATGTGAGAAGTCACTCAGTTTGATTCAATTATTGTCAGTTAATAATATGAATTATTTAGCGATAATGAAGTTTTGTTTTATTCGTATTATTAACGTAATAAAACAGAAACATCTTTTTATATAAAACAGAATACTTTATTAAATTTATTCTATAATTAGAACATATTATATTTTATTTAAAAGATTTTTCTTTAAATATGGACCGTCAGATTAAAGTAATCAATCTGGACCGTTCATGGATTAGTTACTATGCATTCTATTTTTTTATAAATAGCAACTCATTTCTTCATTATTTCTTACGAATTCACTGAACTCTAGAGAGAGAAACTATAGAGAGACAGAGAGAAGAAAAGTATTATGCTACTTAACTACTTCCTTATTTTAGTTCTTCTTTAAAACGGTAAGAGGTGTTATTCTTTCTTATTCATGAAGAGAACTTTTGTTATTCCATTTCTTATTATTCTGTTGGAATAACCTGTATACCCTATACTTGGTGACATTCTTCTATTATTCTATTGGAACATCATGTCTGTGTGTTTTACACCGGACCTGGTTCCGTTTTTATTATTATTCTATTAGAACATCCTGTCTGTGTATTTTACACCGGACCTGGTTCCGTTTTTATTATTATTATGTTAGAACATCCTGTCTGTGTGTTTTACACTGGACCTGGTTCCGTCTTGTTATTTTTCTGTTGGAACATCTTGTCTGTGTGTTTTACACCGGACCTGGTTCTATTATTTATTATTCTGTCGGAATATCCTGTCTGTGCGTTTACGCCGGACCTGGTTCCATTATTTATTATTCTGTTAGAATAACCTGTCTGTGCGGTCTATCGCAAGCCGGGTGATTTCTTTTGTTATTCCATTCTTTATTATACTCAGTTGGTTAAGTTTTAACTTCTATACTCCATGAAATTAGTGGAATATCCTTGATAATTGCGTTTCATCCAGTATCTTTTCATGAAAATATTATTCTAAGCATTCTTGAATTTTACTCCACAAAACAGTATCATGTTGACAATTTGGACGTTGTTAATTCTTGGATAAATTAATTCTTGAACTTATTTTATTGAATTCTTATATCATTGTCATCATCCTCATGTTTATAAAATGTTGAAAGTCATCTGTGGCCTGTAGTGCATAGATGGACTTGGTATGATTATGACCAGAAATTATTCGGTATAATCATGACCGTAATGTTAGAGATGTTGTGGTAAAAGTCATCATTGGCCCGTAGTGCATTGATGGACAGTTGTTGGCATGATCATGACCATTAATGAATACACAAATATTCTTGGCCCGTAGTGCATGGATAATTGTGGTCGTGATACTAAAGAATATCCTTGGCCGTAGTGCAAGGGTGATTCGATGATGTGGATTATTTATTTAAGCTGAGTCCCAGCGATAACAGTGTTGAAAAACCTTTTAAATCATAGAAGATAGTAGATTTTATTCTCTACTTGACTCTTTTAATGGATTGCTTGTTCCGCTGCAGTTAAACTTGATGTTCGTTATATTTTGTCAGTTTAACACTGTTGAAGGCTAATGATAATTTATTCTGCATTATCTTAGTCATAATATTTCTTACTTGTCTAGTTGAGCTCACCCTTTCTTTCACTGTTCTCTTCAGGAAATGAGAATATAGCTGGGACGAGTCGGGGAACGGAGTGATGGACCAGATTATAGTATTAGTAGTCCTCACTATTTTGTTAAATAGTGTGATAATAATAGTAATGAGGACTCTTTTTGAGTTTGTATAGTCTCTAGTAGACAATAATTATATTCAAACTCACAGTTATGTTTTGCCGTATTGTACACGACAGTTGTATTAGTAAGTTATATTTGTATTCTGTACCATGCATCTGACGACCCAAGATGGGTGATGTATACCTAATTTTGGGCACGTCACAGTTGGTATCAGAGTTTAGGGATATGATCCCTGGCTAAGATGTGAGAATAGAACTAGGAAGGGAGAGACGGGGAATTCCTTCGGTAGTATGACCTACCTAAGTTTATTTGCATGGTATTTAATTGGTCGATCAGAATATAAGGATAAAATATGACATATCAATTATCTTTTGTTTTGTGGCAGTATCTAAAAATGGCATCCGAGAATGTTGAGAATAGCAATGGAGCACAGGCGACTGTTGATTCACCACATATCAATAATCGGGATAATGTGTATCAGGAAGACGACAATCCTCATGCAAACAACAATACTGACCAAATAATGAATGATGGAATGTTCAGAAGCTTTATGCAGTTCATGCAACAGTAGGCGAGAGCGGCTCCTATTCAAAATGTAGGTGGAAACACTGAAAACTCTCGGACGGTCACCGCTAAACAGTTTAAGGATCTGGGACCACCGGAGTTTAAGGGAGAGCCAAAACCACTTATAACGGAAACATGGATAAAGAAGATCACCAAGATATTTGATGTCTTGGAATGCTCTGAGGAGCAAAAGGTTCCCTTTGCCGCCTTTATGTTGCGAGGAGAGGCAGATTACTGGTGGGAATCGATTAAGCGTACTCAACCTGCAGCACTGAAGATATCTTGGGAGAAGTTTCAAGAGCTGTTCAATGACAAACACTTTCCCGAAAGTGTTCGTCACATGAAGGAGGTGGAGTTCATCAAATTAGAGCAGAATAATATGACCGTGTCGCAGTATGAGGCTAAATTTGCTGAGTTGTCCTGGTTTACGTCCCACTTGGTGGATAATGAAGAGCGAATGACGCGAATGTTTTTACGAAGTTTGAAACCTGAGATACGTCAACATCTTATTTCTCATAAACTGTGTTTGTATTCAGATGTTGTGAATTGGGCTCAGTTAGTGGAGCGCGATAATGAGTCAACGCAACCAAAAGAGAGCAGTCGACAAAATGATAATACTAGTGAGAGCAGTCATCGAAGCGGTGACAACAAGCGTGGAGGGAATCAACAGGCCAGAAATGGTAACCACTTCGGTGGTAATCAGGGCCAAAAAAATAAGAATGGTCATTTCAAGAAGAAGAGATTCAACAATGATGGAAAGACGTCAGCACCATCACCCGTTGTTAAGGAAGGAGAACGACCACCTATCATATGTTTCAAATGCGGAGGGGTGGGGCACATCAGTCCAAACTGCGCGATGCCGTCTAAAGCATGTTATAATTATGGAAGAGAATGGTATTTAGCTCGATTTTGTCGTTTACCAAAAACAAGTTCAGCCATTATGGAGACACCAAAGACCGTCCCAGAAAAGTCAAAACCGGTAGTGCAAGGGAGAGCGTTTGTTGTGACCTCCCAGAAAGCAAGGAACCCGAATGAGGTCATCACGGGTAAGCTTATCATAAACTCTAACGAAGTCTATACTTTATTTGATACCGGTTCTACCCATTCTTTTATTTCTCCTACTTGCGCTCATCGATTAAATTTGACTCCGAAAAAATTAGACTTTGACTTATCTGTTGAAACTCCATTGGGAGAAACCTTCATTACATCTACGGTTTATAAGTCTTGTTTGGTTCAAGTTGGTACCCACACATTACCTGTCGATCTTATTTCATTAAAAATACTTGCATTTGACGTGATTCTAGGGATTGATTGGTTAACTACTTATCATGCAAAAATTGATTGTTTTCATAAGATTATTAGCTTTCATATTCCTAATCGACCTATTATGCGAATTCAAGTAACCAAACCATTAAAATCAATTGATGTCATCTCAAGCCATAAAGCTATTCGTTTATTGAAAAATAGATGTCAAGCTTTCTTAGCTCATGTCACGGATCTAAACAAAAACACGTCAGTTTTGAATGATATTTCTATTGTTAATAAATTCCCTGACGTATTCCCTGAAGAACTTCCTGGCCTACCCCCAGAGCGTGAAATTAAATTTTGTATCGACCTTGAACCCGGTACAAAGCCCATTTCCAAAGCCCCATATCGAATGGCTCCTATTGAACTTCAGGAGTTAAATATCTAACTGCAGAAATTGTTAGACATTAGCTTTATTCGTCCTAGTACTTCTCCTTGGGGTGCTCCTGTTCTATTCGTGAAGAAGAAAGATGGAAGTATGCGACTTTGTATTAATTATCGGGAGTTGAATCATGTCACCATCAAAAATAGGTACCCATTGCCACGTATTGATGACCTGTTTGACCAATTGCAAGGAGCACAATTCTTTTCAAAGATCGATCTTCATTCTGGATATCATCAGCTGAAGGTTAGAACTGAGGATATTCCAAAGACGGCTTTCAGAACTCGATACGGGCATTATGAATTCCTAGTCATGTCCTTTGGATTGACTAATGCTCCTGCTACCTTCATGGATATGATGAACTGGGTATTCAAAGAATATTTAGATCACTTTGTGGTCGTCTTTATTGATGACATCCTTATTTATTCCAAAAGCCGTGAAGATCATGAGCAACACTTGAGGCTGGTACTCCAAAAGCTTCGTGAATACAAGATTTATGCCAAGTTAAAGAAATGCGAGTTCTGGCTGGAGGAGGTAGCATTCCTTGGGCACGTAGTATCAAGTCGTGGAATATCTGTTGACCCGACAAAGATTGAAGCTATTCAAAGCTGGGAGCAACCTAAATCAGTGACCGAAGTACGTAGCTTTCTTGGTTTAGCTAGTTATTATTAGAGATTCGTGGAAGGATTTTCTCGAATCGCTACTCCATTAACTCAGCTGACTCGGAAAGATACAAAGTTCGGTTGGAGCGAAGAATGTGAGAAGAGTTTTTAAGAACTCAAGAGGAGACTCATTTCAGCACCTGTTCTAATAATACCATCTGGCTCAGAGGGATTTATCATTTATAGTGATGCTTTGAGCAAAGGGTTGGGATGCGTTCTCATACAACATGGAAAAGTCATAGCCTATGCATCAAGATAACTCAAGGAATATGAGAGGAATTATCCAACTCATGATCTAGAGTTGGCAGCTGTTGTCTTTGCACTTAAAATTTGGAGGCATTACTTATATGGGGAGAAGGTGGAGATCTTTACGGATCATAAAAGCCTCAAATATTTTTTCACTCAAAAGGAACTCAACATGCGACAACGACGTTGGCTTGAATTGTTGAAAGATTATGATCATACCATTCAATACCATCCTGGAAAAGTGAACGTGGTAGCTGACGCATTGAGTAGAAGATCATATGCAAGTACGAATGCGATATTGTCAACACAAAGGCCCATTTTGTGTGACTTGCAAAGGATGGAGATAGAGTTAAAGACTCCAGGGACCCATGTGATGATGGCGAATATACGAGTACAACCAACTTTAATCGATAAAGTTAAAGCTGCTCAAGCTACAGACCTGGAGCTGATGCGTATGAGGAAGAAAGTGCAAGAAGGTGCTATGCCGGAAGCAAGAATTGATGAAGAAGGAATACTTCGAGTCAACTCTAGAATTTGTGTTCCTAACAACCCTGATTTAAAGTATGAAATCATGATGGAGGCGCACAACACACCATTTGCAATCCATCCTGGGAGTACCAAAATGTATCATGATCTTCGTCATACATTTTGGTGGAGCAATATGAAGCAAGAGATAGCGCTGTTTATCTCAAGGTGTCTAACTTGTCAACGAGTCAAAGCGGAGCATCAAGTACCAAAAGGTCCATTGCAACCACTTAAAATTCCAGAATGGAAGTGGGAGCACATTACCATAGATTTCGTTACTGGTCTTCCTAAAGTTTCTCAAGGTATAGATGCGATTTGGGTCATTGTTGATAGATTGACCAAGTCTGCTCATTTCTTACCGATACGAGAAATTTATACACTTGAACGTCTTGCTCATATGTACATAAACGAGATTGTAAGACTGCATGGTATGCTAGTATCCATAGTTTCTGACCGAGACCCAAGATTCACTTCACAATTTTGGGTTAGTTTACAAAAAGCTATGGGTTACGGTTTAGTTCGGCATATCATCCTCAGACGGACGGACAATCAGAGAGGACTATTCAAACTCTAGAAGATTTATTAAGACTCTGTGTCCTTGACTTCAAGGGAAGTTGGGACAAGTTCTTATCATTGGTGGAGTTTTCCTACAACAACAGTTATCAAGCAAGTATTGGCATGGCTCCATTCGAAGCGTTGTATAGAAGAAAGTGTCGTTCTCCAGTATACTAGGATGAGGTGGGTGAAGCAACGTTGTTGGGACCGGAGTTGGTACGTAAGACTACAGAAAAGATTCAAGCGATCCGATAACGTATAAAAACCTCACAAGATCGACAAAAGAGTTATGCTGATCTTCATCGAAAGGACGTGGAATTTGATATAGGAGATCATGTGTTCTTACGTGTTGCTCCATGGAAAGAAGTTACGAGATTTGGAAAGAGAGGAAAGCTCAATCCTCGATTCATCGGTCTATTTTTAATCCTCGATTGAGTAGGAACTGTGGCTTATAGACTCGCTTTACCGCCAAGTATGTCTCGTGTTCATAATATTTTTTACATATCCATGTTACGTAAATATGTGGAAGACCCGAACCACATTATTGAGTTAGAACCGGACAAAATAGCGGAGGATTTAACGTATGAAGAAGTTCCTATTCAAATCTTGGATAAGAAGGAACATATTCTACGCTCCAAGGTTATACCTCAAGTCAAAGTTTTGTGGAGAAATCACCATGTTGAGGAAATGACTTGGGAGTTAGAATCTGAAATGAAGTCAAGGTATCCTTACCTCTTCGACATACCAGGTACGTACCCTAATTTCGAGGGCGAAATTTCATAATAAGGGGAGGTTGTAAGACCTCAACTTTTATAAATAAAGATGAATTTTCTATAAATATCATTTTTGAATATTATGGAGTTAATTTGATATAATGTTATAGTTGTGGGTAATATTTATAAATTTTGCAAAGTACGCAAGTTGTTATATAATATTCACTTGGTCGGGGAATATTCGTTTTAACAGGGAATATTCGTACAACGGCACAATCATTGGTGGACCCCACAACGAAATTATTGTCGGATTGAGAAAACGACAAAAATATTTTATTAAAAATAACGGCGCAAGTTTTACCATTGATACTGTTGAACTACTCGGTAGTAAAAGTACAGTAACACGTGTGGTTGCATAGTAGAACACGGTATTGATTATTAATGCTTATGTGAGAAGTCACTCAGTTTGATTCAATTATTGTCAGTTAATAATATGAATTATTTAGCGATAATGAAGTTTTGTTTTATTCGTATTATTAATGTAATAAAACAGAAATATCTTTTTATATAAAACAGAATACTTTATTAAAGTTATTCTATAAATAGAATATATTATATTTTATTTAAAAGATTTTTCTTTAAATATGGACCGTCAGATTAAAGTAATCAATCTGGACAGTTCATGGATTAGTTACTATGCATTCTATTTTTCTATAAATAGCAGCTCATTCCTTCATTATTTCTTACAAATTCACTGAACTCTAGAGAGAGAAACTATAGAGAGAGAGAAGAAAAGTATTCTGCTACTTAACTACTTCCTTATTTCAGTTCTTCTTTAAAACGGTAAGGGGTGTTATTCTTTCTTATTCATGAAGAGAACTTTTATTATTCTATTTCTTATTATTCTGTTGGAATAACCTGTATACGCGGTCTACCCTATACTTGGTGACATTCTTCTATTATTCTGTTGGAACATCATGTCTGTGTGTTTTACACCGGACTTGGTTCTGTTTTTATTATTATTCTGTTGGAACATCCTGTCTGTGTGTTTTACACCGGACCTGGTTCCGTTTTTATTATTATTTTGTTGGAACATCATGTCTGTGTATTTTATACCGGACCTGGTTCCGTCTTGTTATTATTCTGTTGGAACATTCTGTCTGTGTGTTTTACGCCGAACCTGGTTCCATTATTTATTATTCTGTCAGAATATCCTGTCTGTGCTTTTACGCCGGACCTGGTTCCATTATTTATTATTCTGTTAGAATAATCTGTCTGTGCGGTCTATCGCATGGCGGGTGATTTCTTTTGTTATTCCATTCTTTATTATACTCGGTTGGTTAAGTTTTAACTTCTATACTCCATGAAATTAGTGGAATATCCTTGATAATTGCGTTTCATCCAGTATCTTTTCATGAAAATATTATTCTAAGCATTCTTGAATTTTACTCCACAAAACAGTATCATGTTGACAATTTGGACGTTGTTAATTCTTGGATAAATTAATTCTTGAACTTATTTTATTGAATTCTTATATCATTGTCATCATCCTCATGTTTATAAAATGTTGAAAGTCATCTGTGGCCTGTAGTGCATAGATGGACTTGGTATGATTATGACCAGAAATTATTCGGTATAATCATGACCGTAATGTTAGAGATGTTGTGGTAAAAGTCATCATTGGCCCGTAGTGCATTGATGGACAGTTGTTGGCATGATCATGACCATTAATGAATACACAAATATTCTTGGCCCGTAGTGCATGGATAATTGTGGTCGTGATACTAAAAAATATCCTTGGCCGTAGTACAGGGGTGATTCGATGATGTTGATTATTTATTTAAGCTGAGTCCCAGCGATAACAGTGTTGAAAAACCTTTTAAATCATAGAAGATAGTAGATTTTATTCTCTACTTGACTCTTTTAATGGATTGCTTGTTCCGCTGCAGTTAAACTTGATGTTCGTTATATTTTGTCAGTTTAAGACCGTTGAAGGCTAATGATAATTTATTCTGCATTATCGTAGTCATAATATTTCTTACTGGGCTAGTTGAGCTCACCCTTTCTTTCACTGTTCTCTTCAGGAAATGAGAATATAGCTGGGACGAGTCGGGGAACGGAGTGATGGACCAGATGATAGTATTAGTAGTCCTCACTATTATGTTAAATAGTGTGATAATAATTATAATGAGGACTCTTTTTGAGTTTGTATAGTCTCTAGTAGACAATAATTGTATTCAAGCTCACAGTTATGATTTGTCGTATTGTACACGACAGTTGTATTAGTAAGTTATATTTGTATTCTGTACCATGTATCTGACGACCCAAGATGGGTGATGTATACCTAATTTTGGGGGCGTCACCCATTGTCAATAATGTTATCTAATAATATTATTCAAATAATATGAATTATTGATCTAATAATGGGAAATACTGTGCAGTGATAATTATTGAAACAACAATAATATAAAATATCAACATAGCAATTATTGAATCAATAAAATAAAATATTGAATAGTAATTATTGTAATAATTATTGAGTTGTGTCTTCTTACGTAAGAATCAATATTTCAAAAATACTGTGCAATACCGTGTGTTATCGTGCAACCACACGTATTACTGTATTTTAGCCACTGAGTATTCCAACAGTGTTAACGGTAACAATTACGCCGTTATTTATAAAAACTCAAACTTGTCGTTTTCTTCATCCGACCGTTTTCCGTTATGGGGCCCATAAATGGCTGCGCCATCGTACGAATATTCCCCGACAGCAAGAATATTCTACGACCAAACGAATATTCCTCGACAACAATGAATATTTTATGACCACTTACTTATTTTATAAAATTTGCATATTTCACCCATAACCAAAGTATTATATCAAATTAACACCTTATTATTCAAAATAATAATTAGAGGAAATTCAGTTTTATTTATAAAAAGTTGGGGTCTTACACCTTCCTTTGATGATGTTTGTTGGTGGTGCTGCTAAAATGACATTTAAGCTCTTCATCTTCTGATACTTAGCAGCATAGTTGTGATCATCTCCTTGGTGCTGCTGAGCTTTGACGTTGATGCTCAACCTCTTCTGGTAGTCAGTGTAAGACCCTAAATTTTATGAATAAAGATATAATTTCTCAAAATATTTTTTTTAATATTAAGGTGTTGATTGATATAATATTATAGTTGTGGGTAGTATTTATAAAATTTGAAAAATATGTAAGTTGTCATAAAATATTAGATTGGTCGGAGAATATTCGTTTTATCAGGAAATATTCGTACGACGGCACAATCATTGGTGGACCCCACAATAAAATTATCGTTGGAGTTAGAAAACGACATAAATATCTTTTTATAAAAATAACGGCGAAAGTTTTACCGTTAACTGTTGAAATACCCGATGATAAAAGTACAGTAATACGCGTGGTTGTATAGTAGCACACGGTATTGATTATTAATACTTACATGAGAAGTCACTCAGTTTTATTCAATTATTACTACAGTAATTGCTGCATAGTATCTCACGTTATTGATTCAATTATTGTCACAATATTTTATATTATTAAATCAATAATTGAGACAACAAAATTATTCATATTATTATTTGTATTATTGACAATGTCTAGAAAGTTCTAGCGAGAAAAGGGGTTTGGTCACCTAATTGCGCGCCAATAGAGAGAAATTCTTATCGGAAAGCCCCCTCTTTTCTGGGAATGATTTGGTTGTTAAATATTGCGAGTTATAATATTGGTGAATAAATATTGTTAAAAATGTGTTTTGTGAAGTCAAGTAAGTTGAGATAAATAGAAGAAATTTTTATGAAGTATTTGTTGTAAATTTGGCTTATTATATGAACCCCCAATTATCTATTTTTCAAAATAGTCGGGAGAAATTTATCTCAATTTTATGTTATATATATATATATATATATATATATATATATATATATATTAAATAATGAAAGTGGGGTCCGGGGGGGGTATACCTTATTATTATTATTATTATTATTATTATTATTATTATTATTATTATATTATATATCTATATATATATATATATATATATATATATTATAATAAGTTTTATTTTTTTATGAAAAAATAGAATATATTATATTTTATTATGCATAGTATTTGCATAGTGTCTGCATAGTATTTGCATAGTGTCTGCATAATATTTACATAGTGACTGCATAGTAAAATCAGAAAATTTTAGCCGAATCCATGAACTCCCACTGTGCAGTCCGTGATTTTTTCTTTACTGTGCATCCAAATAGTATCCTGCCATTCTCCTATAAATAGGATACTCAGTTTAGAAAAAAAAATCACACCAGAATCAGAGAGTTCTTCTTCAATAATATTGAGTGTATTTATTTAGAGTTTAAGGAAACTTTGAGTGTAGAAAATAGTGAAAGTTTTCTTTAAGAAAATATCCGCTATACCAGTCAGAAATACTCTTCTTTTGAGATAATGGGTATTATTTATTTCATATTCGCTTATGATATTATTTTTCATATTCGTAAGAAATATTATTTCGTTCAATATTGGCAAGAAATATTATCTTCGTTTAATATACGTAAGGAGTATTATCTTCATTTAATATTCGTAAGAAATATTATTTTCCTTCAATAGTTGTAAGGGATATTATTTTTGTTCAAAATTCATAAAAAATAATATTTTCTTCCATACTCTGTAGTATGTAAGTAATATTATTTTATTTCAGATTCTAAATTCTACACTTATTTTGTTAAGTATTGCTTCTATACTCCTTGAAATTAGTAGAATATCCTTAAAATTTGCATTTCATCTAGTATCGTTTCACAAGGATATTTTTTTGAACATTCTTTTTTATTTTTAAGCTTTTCATGCCGGAGTACTATTCATTTATACGACACTATTCATATGTACGACACTATTCATACGTACGATACTATTCATACATACGGGTAATATTCACGATGTACTATTCACGGGGTACTATTCATGACAAAAATTGATTTCTTTTCTGTCCAAATTATTTTTGATACAATATTATTCTTGAATTTTACTCTACAAAGCAATATCATGTTGACAATTTGGATATTTTTAAACTTTGGATAAATTTAAAGTCTTTAATATTTATCCTTAATTTCATTTGATTAATGCTTATATCATTGTCATCATCCTCATGCTTATATTGTGATAAAAGTCATCTTTGGCCAGTAGTGCATAGATGGACTGTTGATTGGCATGATTATGACCAGGGATTATTCGGTGTAATCATGACCTGTAATGTTACAAATGATGTGATAAAAATTCTCATTGGCCTATAGTGCATTGGCGGACTGTTGTTGGTATAATCATGACCATGCGTTCTCTTCGGCCAAGGGTGCAAAGATGAATTGTTGTTTGGCATGTTCATGACCATTGTGAAAACACGAATATCCTTGGCCCGTAGTGTGTGAATAATTTGTGGTTGTGATACTAATGAATATCCTTGGCCCGTAGTGCACGGATAATTCAATGATGTGGATTATTTATTAAGTCGAGTCTCAACGATAAAATTGATGATAAACTTTTAAATCATAGAAGATAGTAGATATTATGCTCTACTTGACTCTTCTAATGGATTGTTATTTTCGCTGCAGTTGTTGATCTAAAACTTGTTGTCTATTGTATTCTATCAGCTGTTATACTATTGAATACTAACGATAATTTATTCTGCATTATCTTAGTTATAATATTTCTTACTGAGCTAATTAAGCGCACCATTTTCTTCCACTGTTCTCTTCAAGAAATGAGAATATAGCTGGGATTAGTCGGGGAATGGATTGACGGTCCGAGATGATTGTTTTAGCAGTCCTCACTATTCTGTAAAATAGTGTGATAATAATTGTAATGAGGATTGAATTTGAGTTTGGATATTGTCTAGAAGACAATATTCGTGTTAAAACTCTCAGCTATATTTTGTCGTATTTTACACGACAGTTGTATAATTAAGTTTGTAGTTATATCATGTACCATGTATTTGACGACTCCGAATGAGTGATGTATACCTATTTTGGGGGCGTCACAGTCAGCAACTACTCATGATCATACTTGATGTGTTGTTAAGCTTTGCAATTCAGCTCGACATCCCCTTGTGCTTCGTAGCTTTGAACACTTGTTGGATGGTAGAAATCAACTGTTTTACATCTTTATTTGTTCAGCTCTTAGTGTTCTGATAGGTCTCTAAATTGATTAGTTTTATTTTGATGATAACAAATTTAGTAAATAGGTTTAAAATTAAAATAGGTAGAATCCTCTCCATATGACTATATAAATGTTTTTAATATCCTATTTTATTCTTATCAAAAATATTTTTTATCCTAAAAATTGAATTTATTTTTCTTAACCTTGATAAATTAATTATCAAGTGTTAGTTAAAATAATTCAAATATTAACATTTTTCAAGGCAAGGAGATTCCTATCCTTTTTCAAAATTCTATTGGGCAAAAAGAAACATTCAAATTTAGTCCGTGTATTTATATACGGTATAAGTATATATGTATATATATAATATAATTGTGTGTGTGTGTGCAAAACCGTGTGTGCATGTGTACGAGTGTTGGCATGAAAAAGGCTAAAAGCTAGACTTTGTAAAATCATTTAATATATTAACCAAAGCATGCAGGCAATTTTAAAAAATAACCTGACTTGGGCATCTTAATGTTTTTATGGGCTAACCGTGAGAAACAAGTCAGCTAGTTTTTATGTGAATCCGTGTGCTCCAAAATTAAATCCGAACCCTCTAATTTTTATCCATGTAATCCGGATCACTGGTTCAAAATCAGATTTCTAAAAGATTATTTTGTCTTTAACTTCAAAATTCTATAAATAGGAACTCTTTTCTTCATTTCTAATTTACTAATTTACAAAGCAAAAAAAAATTACATCTCCTTGCCTATATTTTCTCTCTGCGGAAGCTTTCTCTTCATCTTCTAATTCAAAGTTCTATTTCTTGAAGGAAGATAAAATTGGTCAAAATAGTAGAGTGATGAGTGCATATTATTCATTTATTTTGATTCCTTTATGTTTAGTTTTATTTAATGTTTCATGTGTATATGAGCTTACTAAGGCGTTTAATGATTTCAAGAAGAATTGGAGCTGAAATGAGGAAAAAGGAAAAATTGCAGGATTTTTAGCATTAAGTTGGATGCATGGTCTTGGCTTGGGGCTTGGATTTTATCGTAGAGCTCTTTCCTAGCTTTCCGGAATATATTGAATCGTCCCAATCGGAGTTCATATGAAAATGTTATGATTTTTTTACTAAACGGACGTTGAACCTCAAAGTTTGGAAGTTATAATTTACACATCATTCACTTGGAGTCCGATTTCAACCTCGATGCACCCAAAATCTGTCAATTCTCAAAGAATGAAAGTTTTAGATCTCGCTGGGAGCTTCGATTTGATAGGTAGCAGGCCTCGTAAGTCCTCCCGAATCAAAAGTTATGGTCGTTTTACCAAAGGACGTTGCAGTAGGAAATATGAGTGAATTTGAGCGGGAAAATTGAGAAATCTTAAATTTTTGGAAAGTTTCTAAAAACATATTTTGACAGATTTCTACATGGAATTGGATTGATATTTCTATTAGATTTAAGATATCTTTAGATTGAGATTTATTTTCAAATTGGATTCTATTTTTTTATGGAAACTAGTTATGATTTGTAATTCCTTTTAAGATTTGAATTTCTAATTCCCATAAGATTTAAGACTTTGTCTAGCACTATAAATAGAGGATGATAGTCAAAATTTTATTCATTCAATCATTTACTACACTCTCTCATCTACAACATTAGAGGATTGAAGACATGAGCTAAGTTATTTTTATTCAGTTTTAAGAGATGTTGAACATTATTTATAATTAATGGTTAATTGAGTATTCATTATTTATTCCTTCTCACATAAAATTCATTCTTGAAAATCTGATTTAATTTCTGAATGTTATTTGGCTTAACTGATTTGATTTCTGCAGGATTGAGTTGGTTAACAAATATCATATGCTAGATCAATGAATAATATTACATGTAATTGATATTGTTCCTAATCACAAGTAGTAATTAGTAATACCTGATTATGGACAAGCTTTTGAGTATTGCTATGATTATCAAAAGATAAGTTAAACAATCCGAGCTTATGTGTTTGTTGCTTGGAATAGTCTAATTCCTTAATTCTTAATGCACTGTTATATGAAATCTAGAGAGCTTATTATAGGTTATATATTGGTTAGAATTTTGTGAAGAGCTTGTTTCATTGAGTGACAATCTAAGGGGAGTTTCGGGTAGCAGAGCTTGTTGTTACCTAAGGCTATTAGTTTCATTGAAGGATAAATAAATTAAAGGGTAAATAATGTTACACTTGATTAATCTATTATTGTAAAAATGTGATACTGAACTGAAGAACTGAAACTTTTTATTCATTGTTTATTCTTATTAGTTTAGTCTTGTTAATTTAGTTAATTAATTCAAAATCCCCTTTTCATTAGAAATCATAGGATAAATATAAAATAAATCACTCTATGTGGGATCGATCATTACTTACTACTGTGTTAATTGTTTGAATTTATAAAGTGAAAGCAAGGTTAATTTAGGAGTGTAAATGATATCTCCCATATTTTGGCGCCGTTGCCGGGGAGTGTTAATTGTTTTTGTTTATTCTTTGTTTTCATTTATTTATTATTTCGTTTTTCTTTTTATTTTTATTTTATAACTTAGTCATCTCACTCTATTGACTTAAATTTTGTTCAAGAGATAGAGAAAACTGCAGATATAGAAGAAGCTCTTGTTCCATCACTTGAAGTGGAAAAGATGGTAGTGCCAAACAAAAATAGGACTTTAAAAGAACTAGCTACTCTTGATCTTGATCAATCATCATTTTGTATTGAGTATCCTACTTTAAATGTTGCTTTTGAACTTAACTCTAGACTAATTCGTCTTTTGCCTACTTTTCGTTGTCTTACAAGTGAAAATCTATATAAGCATTTAAAGGAGTTCTATGTGGTGTGTTCCAAGATGAAAGCACAAGGAGTGGCAGAGGAGCAGATCAAACTTAGAATTTTTCCATTCTCATTAGCAGATTTGGCTAAAGACTGGTTATACTATCTACCTTCAGGATCAATACGATCATAGACTATATGCAAATGTTATTCTTGGAAAGGTACTTTCCTGCATCAAGAGTCGCCCACCTAAGGAATGCGATATGTGGAATCAGGCATCTCAATGGAGAAACTCTCTATGAGTATTGGGAAATGTTTAAGAAGTTGTGTTCCAGCTGTCCACCTCACGGAATTGATTACCATCACTTGATCCAGTCCTTCTATGAGGGGTTGCTACCAATGGAAAGAAGCATGATTGATGCAGCAAGTGGAGGAGCACTGGTAGACAAGACTCCAGAAGCTGCAAGGAACTTAATTGCAAACATGGCAGCTAACTCACAATAGTATGGAACTAAGATGGATCACACACCACAAAGGGTAAATGGGGTAAGCACGAGAGACTTGGAGCAGCAGATTTCTGAATTAACTGATATAGTTCGACAAATGGCTGCAAGGAATACACAAGGTTTTCAACAAGCTCAACCTCAGTACCACACAGAAAACCAAGAAGTACTTGTCAATTCTGGGACATCTATGGAGGATATGTTCAAGGCATTCATGAACCAAACAAAACAGTTCATGAATCAGACAAAACAATTCCAGCAGGAGACAAAAACTTATGTTCAAGATCTGAGGAACCAAGTTGGTCATCTTGCAACCACAGTAGAAAGGTCACCTTCTCAAACTGTTGAAAATGTAAGTGCCATTACATTGAGATGTGGTGCAGAGGATTAGCAACAAGGAAAGTCAATACAAAACAAGTCAGACAATAGTGAAACAAACAGCAGTGTTGTACTCAAGCATAAATTTCCACCTCTTTCAGCTCATGAACCGAAACTACCTTTTCCCTAAGTTCTAACAAGGAATTGAAAAGTTGGAAAGAATTCAACGTGGTATACAGAGTCTAATGAAAAATTTCTTGAAGAACTTAAAGATGATAAGGAGTTCACTAGTGGAAACCATTTAGAAGTGCTCGAGACTACTGCTAAATTTGAAGAAGAAATCAGGTACTCAAAGTCTGAAAAGGATGAACAAGAGGTAGAGATGGAAGAATTAATAATTCCTACAGATTTCTATAAGAAGGACGTAGATGATGATACTTTCCTTGTACCAGCAACAACACAGAATGATAAACACCATCGGACCTTACACATGGAATTGGACGACGTACATGTTCAGTTCGGCATATATGAAGTTAAGAGGTATCTTGGTACTGTTAATTCTATTTTTGCTATTGATGTTGTTGACTCTATAGTGTAGGAATCTCTTGAGCAAATATACGAGAAGGATTTGAGGGCTGGAATGGAGTAAAATCATGATATGAAGGATTCTCCTAATGAATTGAAACTGTTACCAGTCCACTTGAAGTACACAAGTCTAATTACATAGGATGAGAAGGATGATGTCAAGCCAATGACAAAAAATAAGGGCAGCTGCTTGGGAGACAACCCAAGATCTCATATTTGATTTTTCTATCCCTTTACTTTTTAGTTTTTTTCTATTACATGTTAGCTAGTAGTATTTTCTTCTTTGCATGATTTTCTTACATTGGGGACAATGTAAGGTTTGAGTGTGGGGGGAAGATTTAGGTTTTTATTTTATTAGGGGATATTGATCCGATTTTGATGAGAAATTTGAAAAATTGATGCTTTTTAAAATTTTTGAAAATTTTGGGTTCCATGATTCTATTTGCCTATGTGTTCGAAGGTTAAAGTTAGAGATTGAAAATCAATGCCAAATTTCAAAATCTGTTTGAAGCCTAATTGGTTAATGAATGATGAGAACTAAGCTATGATCCATAGTAATTGACTTAAATTGAATTTGTGATACATGAGTACTTGAATATGAGAAACATGTTTATTCGACTAAGTTATTTATGGAGTTGTCTTTGTGCACTGATTTCATGACTTAGAACTGTTTAACTTGCTTATGTTGTTGCAGAACCATGTGAAAAAATGATAAATGAAAAAAAAGAAAAAATGAAAAGGAAAAAATAAAGATTGAAAATCTGCTTCAATGTTTATTGTGCTAAATAATTGGGTATCCAAGCCTCAGGAAGCATCGATATTCATGCTAAAAAGTGTGATGGATAAAATCAGCTTGACTAGTCGACTTTTGTGGCCTTTGTTACTTAAATAAGTAAGCCCTAGGAGTGTCTCTACATCCAGCGCCCTAAGATCATCTTGTTTGGGAGTCGTTGGTGGAAAGTTCACTACATAGGTAACTCTGAAAAGCCTAATAAAAGAAGACATTGCACATTTCAAGAAAAGAAAAAATACGAGAAGAGCATGACAATATATTCTTATGTGCTAAAGAAAAGGTTCTATGAAAAAATTAAAAAGCAAGGAAAATTTGTTCTTGGTTATGAGTCTGGTGCATGATTTTTGTTCCATAATAACCAAGTTGAGTAGGTATGTGGACTGTAAGAAAGTTTCTTTTGTGGTTACAAGTTGGTTTAATGAAGTTCGTTGGTGAAATGGTAAGATTGTTCATTGTGAGTTAACCGATGAGGTATTGATTAGATTACTGTGAGTTTAGTGTTAAAATTCATGATTTATATCTTGAAATCTCTAGACATAATGGTTGAATAGAATTTTTCTGGAAATCAAACTTTTGGTTTACACGAGGACGTGTAAAGGCTAAGTGTGGGGGAATTTGATGAGTGCATATTATTCATTTATTTTGATTCCTTTATGTTTACTTTTATTTCCTGTTTCATGTGTGTATGAGCTTATTAAGGTGTTTAATAATTTCAGGAAGAATTGGAGCTGAAATGAGAAAAAAGGAAAAATTGCAGGGTTTTTAGCATTAAGTTAGATGCATGGTCTTGGCTTGGGACTTAGATTTTATTGTAGAGCTCTTCCTTAGCTTTTCGAAACATCTTGAATCGTCCCAATCAGAGTTCATATGAAAAAGTTATGATTTTTTTACTAAACTGACGTTGAACCTCAAAGTTTGGAAGTTTTATTTTACATATCAGTCACTTGGAGCCCGATTTCGACCTTGATGCAGCCAGAATATGTCAATTATCATAAAATGAAAGTTTTAGATCTTACCGAGAGCTTCGATTTGATTGGTAGCAGGCCCCGTAACTCTTTCCGGATCAAAAGTTATGGTCGTTTTACCAAAGAACATCGCAGCAAGAAGTATGGGCGAATTTGAGCGGGAAAATTGAGAAATTTGTTTCACCCACGTGTATATTATATATTATTTGATCAAAACAACTCCCAAATATGAACGAAAATATATGAAGAGTGATACAAACTAATAAAGTCTCCAAAACATATTGATATAATTAATTAATTAATTAATTCAAAGAGTACAAATACGAGTTACATGTACCAACGCCAACATGAAACTATTATATTAATTTCACACGAAACAATTATGTAAAATAATATCCAAATTTGAAACGAGGAACAAAACGAATTAATTAAATTTAACAATATTATTGTTGAGGAAGTACGAAATCCGTACCTGAATATAACACCGAAATAATTTATCGAATCCAAATATCACACCGCTAGACCTCCTCAATCAGATCTATATCATTATCAAAATAATATAAGTGTCTAGGGGTGGTCAAAATTTTTAATTTTTTCAGGATTTAAGGTTAACCGGACCGGTCCGTACAGGCCAGTTCGGGACAGAGAAAACCAGTTTAGTACCGATTCGGTATAGACCGATTTTCAGTTTCGGTTAGCAATTTTAATGGTTCGGTTCGAACCGTACCGAACCGATTTGTACCGAATCATGAGAATCTCCATCAGCAGCCTCACTTTCAATCTCCATTTCCTTGTACGGATGAGTGTCAGTTAGTTTCTCCTAGAGCTTTCTCCTCTTTCACACTTTCATTTTCAGTCAAGTAAAGCTTAATAGCATCCTTACCTCAGAAGTTTTGTTCATTAAAGCTGTAATATGTTGTTCCAACCTTAGTAATAAACTTGTTTGCATCCCAACCTATTATAAGTTTATAACCCATTATAGATGCACTGAAAATGGAGAAATAAGCACTACGAACATTGAATTTGGATGCAATAGGACCTACCCAGTAAGCAATTACATCAAAAAATATTCAATTTGGTGAATTGAATTCTAAGAATTGGGTTAACGGTTGTTGAAGCTGATTGTAGGCGATTTTTAGGTACTTGACCTTTGTTGAATGGTACATCAATGGTGGCCTCTGCATTTCCAGGGAGGTTTGGGATTGAAGGTAATGGAAACTTGACTAGATCTACGTGAGCTAGATTTGGGGGAATTTTTGGGAGGCGATCTATGTTTCTAGAGGTGGAGATGAAGGAGCTTAGCAAGCATTAGGTATGGAAGGATGTGACCGAAGGCCAACCATGGAAACATAACTATGTGTAATTTGTCAGTGGCAACCATGGATGAAAGAGTTTCTTGTTTCCTTTCATCTTCAATGTGAAGAAATGTGAAGTACAAAGCAAATTATGAGCACAGAGCAATAATATTTTTTCTTCCTTTTTAGCCCCTTATCACTAAGATCTCTGCCGCCCTATCATTTATTTTCGGTATTTTCTGGTAAAAATTGATACTAAACCGGTACCGAACCCACTAACTGGTCCAGTATATCGGTCTAACCGGTATCGATTTCGGGTATATTCGATAACCGGTCTGGTACGGTAATTTACCGATTAATGCAAGACCCCAAATTTTATGAAATAAAAGTATTCAATTTTTCTATTTAGTAAATAGTTAAATTGATAAAAATTTAAAGTTATAGGTGAAATTATTTTTTCAAAATAAGCAAGTGGTTATAAAATATTCATGTTGTCGGAGAATATTCGTTTGGTCGTGAAATATTCTTTCTATCGGGAAATATTCGTACGACGGCGCAGTCATTTGTGGGCCCCATAACAGAAAAACGGTTGGATGAAGGAAAACGACAAAGTATGAGTTTTTATAAATAACGGCGTAATTGTTACCGTTAACACTGTTGGATTACCCGGTGGTTAAAATACAGTAATACGCGTGGTTGCACAGTAGCACACGGTATTGCACAGTATTGATAAATTATTGATCCTTACGTAAGAAGGCACTGCTCAATAATTGTTACAGTAATTACTGTTCAATATTTTATTTTATTGTTGCATTGATATTTTATATTATTGTTGTTTCAATAATTGTCACTGCACAGTATCTCCATTATCAGATCAATAAGTCATATTAATTGAATATTATTGTTAGATAGCATTATTAGCAATGTCTGAGGAAGTTTTGTCTAAGGAGAGGTTTGGTTACCTAATTACGCGCTAGTAAGGAGAAATCCTTATTGGAAAGCCCCCTCTTTCCTGGGAACAACCTGGTTGTCATAATTGTGATTCTGTAATATTATTTGTGAATAATTAATTATTGATTTATATGATAAGGAAATATGTATTTTTTTTGTGGATATAATTGAAGGAATTAATAATGAGGTGTTTTATTAGTATTTTGTCGAAATGAAGAACGAAATATGGGATTTTCAGAAAAATTAGTTTATTACTTGATTTTGTAAAATCTATAACTCTTTGTGTATAATGAGTTAGGAGATGAGCCATATATCAAAAGAAAGCCCTGGAAGTAAGCTAACCGTAGAAATTTGAATCACCTAAAAAATTTTTGTGAATTTTTCGTGGTGACTGTTTGAGTGAAACTGATACAAGAGACTTATAGTCCGAAAATCAAATCAGTGTTCTTAAGCTCTATTGCGTGAGTTATAATTTTGATTCGACCGTTGGATCGTTGTGATTTTTAGATATGTTATATATATATAAGTTGAGTATATGTTCACAAATTTTGAACCGTTAAAAATTAACGTATGATTTGTTATGAATTTTATGAGGTATTGAAAATCGTCCGTTTATGGATTTTGGATATTTTCTGTTTGGAGTTTAGAAAAACTTAAAGCTACAAAGTTGTAGAGAATTCGATTTCGTGTGGAATGAACATAAAATTAGTATTTTTTTTAATAAAAAGGCTATTTATTATGAATTACTGAAGTTTCGAAAAATAAAATAATTTTTATTAAAATTGGGTGGGATCCACTTTTGGTTGGTGTTGAATACATGTGCTGATTTTGGGTGGGCCCCACTGTGGTGGCTGATGATTTTTCAAGAGTAGCTGCATAGGATAAAAGAAAAAAATTATAATATTATTTTATTATTTAGTCTCCTTTGGCGTTCTAGTATTTTCCTATAAATAGGCGCTTAAGTTAGAATTGAAAATCACACCAGAAACATAAGTTTTCTCTCTTTATATTATCGAGCGTATTTTTATGAGTATTTGATACTTTGAGAGTTGCTATTCAGTGCAAGGTTCTTTCGGCTTTACATCCGATATTCCAGTCAGAAATACTGCTTTTTTGAGGTAAGGGATTATAAGGATTATTATGTTTTTCAATTTCGTAATTTTTTCGACCCTCAAAAATTTTGAAAAAATTTGAAATGATAATTTGATGAGTTTTCTAGATTGTGTCCAAAAATGACGATTTTTAGATGTATAGATTATGAGTTATGAATTTTATGGGAAAAAACTATTTTAAAAATAAACCCTTATAACTCCTTGTGGTTAACTCTAAAATTGGTGAAATTTTTATTGGGAGTACATGTATATAATAGCAGTATACTCTGTAAATTTTGAAATTTTTAGACAAAAGTACAGTTTATGATAAATGTCTAAATATTCGGCAGTTTTGGCTATATGAAAAATAATAAATGAAATTTAAAAATTCCGAGAAAAATATATGTTCAATATGGGACTATATTCTGGTAAATCCCAAAAAAAAAAATTCTGGGACTGATTTGGTATTTTTCATGAAAATGGACTAGTTATGAGTAAATGAATTAAACATGTTATGTGAAGAAAGAAAATTGGAAAATAAAATTTTATGGCTTGAGAACCCTATATAAGGTATATGCAGATTTTTTATGAGGGTTTTAGTTATTGATGATGAAATCTTACGAGTTTGACATTTTAGGATGATTAAATGTATTAATTAGTAAAGTGTAAATAATTAAAATAAATTATTTATAAGTTTAAGTAATGATTAATATTGTGGTAATATTAATAATATTAGATTATGAGATTATTAAGTGATTTATAACATTTGGATGAAGGTGTATGAAATCATTGATTTAAAATATTATTTAATGATAAATAATATTAGTAAATAAATTTAATGTTATTATATAATGAATAATGTTATTATCTTCTTTGAATATTCGTAGAAATATTATTTTCTGTTCAAATTATTTTTGATATAATATTATTCTTGAATTTTACTTCACAAAGAAGTATCATATTGACAATTTGGATATTATTGAATTATGGATAAATTAAATTGTTAAAGTCTTTAAAAATTTATCCTTTATCTCATGTATATCATTGTCATCATTCTCATGTTTATATTGTATTGAAAGTCATTTATGGCCAGTAGTGCATAGATGGACTTGGTATGATTATGACCAGGGATTATTCGGTATAATAATGACCGTAATGTTACAAACGATGTGGTAAAAGTCATCTTTGACCCGTAGTGCATAGATGGACTTGGTATGATTATGACTAGGGGTTATTCGGTATAATCATGATCGTAATTGAAAACATGAATATCTTTGGCCCGTAGTGTATGGATAATTCGTGGTCGTGATACTATTAAGCTGAGTCTCAGCATTATTGGTTTTACAGTTGTATATCTTTGGCCTGTAGTGCAAAGATGGACTGTTGGTTATTGGTTTTATAGTTATATATCTTTGGCCTATAGTGCAAAGATGGACTGTTGGTTATTGGTTTTACAGTTGTATATCTTTGACCTGTAGTGCAAAGATGGACTGTTGGTTATTGATTTTACAGTTGTATATCTTTGGCATGTAGTGCAAAGTTGGACTGTTGATTTACTTGATTATAAATTTGAATTGTGATTTAATTATAATCTGTGGTAGTTCAGGTGAGGACATGTGATGAGAGTTCTCTTTATCTTGGGTATCACCAAGAACTGTTGATGATTATTACAGGAATAAAATATTAACGATGGACTTTTAATCTAGAGGAGATAGTAGACATTATGTTCTACTTGACTCTTCTAATGGATTGTTGATTCCGATGTGATTAAGGTTGGAAACTTTTATCTTCTACCATATGTTCTAAATTTCTGATTTATTACTGATGAAGGCTATTGATAATTTAATTATCTTTAGTCATGATATTCTTTACTGGGCTATTTGTGCTCACCTTTTTGCTTCACAATTCTTTTCAGGTAATAAGAGTGTAGCTGGGTCGAACGGGGATAACAGGGGAATAGAACGGTGGTCTCTAGCTGTAGATATTCTCCCTAAACAGTATAAAAAAGTGTGTTGTATTTTTTACATCATTTAGTAGTTATATTTGGTGAATCAAATAGGGTGAGGCAAACCCAACGTTGGAAGGGTGTTTTGCCACTATCATACAAGATGTATAAGTACATGCGACTTCGTGTTATCATAAGACAGGGTTGTGCACATCCACTCATTGAGTATATCTACTAGCACTACCTATACAATCTTGGAGTTTGGTTAAAATATAATTCTCAATTGGAGAAAATGGAGATAATTATATGTCAAGAGAAGACTCACCATTGAAGAAAATATGATAGTAATCTTCTCGTTTTTCTTTGGAGTCTATTGGGTCAACCAAGGATAATTCTGTGGGCATATGATATATGTCATAACCTAGACGCATGGCCTCCCATGTACAAAGGTTTCCTTGAGTATTTTTTGAAGATTTTAATTTCTAAAATAGTTATTGACTGTACCTTTATGTAAGGTGTCATTGTGACGTGCTATCCAAGGTTGGGATGAGAGTCGCAGTTGGCATATATTTGTATCAAAACTCACAACATATGTATTGTTGTATTTTGCACGACAATTGTAGTAATAAAGTTGTAGTTGTTTTCTGTACCATGTATTTGGCGACTCAGAATGGGTGATGTATACCTATTTTGGGTACGTCACAATTAACACCCTAACAAGCCTATTAATTAAATTACTAACTTATAAAATTTATGTATTTTGTTTTAATAACTTAATTGCTTTAATATTAGTTCATATATCCTTTAGAGTTAAGAAAGTGTTCAATACATTTTAATAATGCAAAATATTGTTTTAATTTAATATAGTTAACGTTATAATAATATAGATATAATTTTATCAGTTCTTAAACCCTTATAATATTATTATTAAGTTACTAAGCTACTGATTCTAATTCATCAAGATCATCATGCAAATGATTCGTATATATATATATATATATATATATATATATATATATATATATATATATATATATATATATATATATATAGAGAGAGAGAGAGAGAGAGAGAGAGAGAGCCATTCTCTACAGACTGATCCGTGGACCAATTCGTTAGAGAACGTCTCCGTATATATATATAAATAACTAATCAGGTATATATATATATATATATATATATATATATATATATATATATATATATATATATATATATATATATATTACTTATATACCATCACTACAAGAAAAAGAGCTATCTGGTTACGATTCTATCATATGGATGTTTACGATTGTATTGTGTTGTGTTGGTCCTAACATTGTGTTGTGTAGGTCCTAACATTGTATTGTGTTGGTTTACGATTCTATCATATGGATGGATGTTTATATATACTATTGTGGATGTGTTGGGATATATATATAAATCATGGATGGATGCTTATATATACTGTTGTGTGTTGGGATAGAAAGCAGGTACAAAGTAGGGTATTTTTGAGAAATCCATAAAACAAGAAAAATATTTTTTTTTAAAATAACAACATCAGCGACCACATGCGGTCGCTACTACTATAACGCGGTCGCTAATAGCTCCTTGGAAACTAGCGACCGACGCTGTCGCTATTGCCGGTCACTGACACGTGTGCCATGTCATCCCTGACAGCTAACTCAACATGAGTCAGATTAGCGACGGATTCGGTCGCTGATGGCGGTCGCTGATAAGTCGGTCGCTATTAAGGGTCGCTGATGTCCATCTAGCGACCAGATTACCTGCGACTAATATCAGCGACCACATTCGGTCACTAATACTCATTTGCGACCATATGCGGTCGCAGATATGTAGTCCCTGATAAGCCTTTTTGTTGTAGTGCATAACCCGAACTTATATATATATATATATATATATATATATATATATATATATATATATATATATATCAAACTCAGAAGGAATTAGTATTCCTGCGGCAATGAACTTATATATGTGACGCCCCCAAAATAGGTATACATCACCCATTCTGAGTCGCCAAATACATGGTATAGAAACAAATACAACTTCAATAATACAATTGTCGTAAAAAATACGACAACACATACTGTGAGTTTAAATACAAATACTGTCTTCTAGACAATATCCACACTCAAATAAGTCCTCATTACAATTATTCAAACACTATTTTATAGAAATAGTGAGGACTGCTAAAACATCTTTCTAGAACTATCACTCCATACCCCGACTAGATCCTGCTATGTTCTCACCTCCTGAGAAGAAAAATGAAACAAAAAGGAAAAGGGTGAGCTCAACTAGCCCAGTAAAGAATATTATGACTAAGATAATGTACAACAAATTATCATTAGTATTCAACAGGGAAAAATCTGATAGAATATAATCGACAACAAGTTTTAGATCAACAACTGCAGTGGAAACAACAAACCATTAGAAGAGTCAAGTAGAGAATGAATTCTACTATCTTCTAAGATTTAAAAGTCCATCATCAATATTTTATCCCTGTAACATCAATTAATAATCATCTTTAACCAAACATTCATCTTTGCACTACAGGCCAAAGATATTCATTTGTATCACCAGTCAGTCATGTTCATCTCAACACCTGTTCATCTTTGCACTACAGGCCAAAGATATTCATCAGGTAATCATACATCTTTGCACTACAGGCCAAAGATATTCAGTAATATCATCATTTAGGACTGAGGATGATGAAAAATATCTTAAAGAAAACGAATCCAGTGTGACAGAAGGACAAATAGTAGGGATTTATTTAACAGTTTATCCAAGATCAATAATACTTCATAATAATCAATTGTGAAGCAGAATTTAAAAATAAATATCAAAACATGGATACAATCAAAGATAGTAACCATAATAGACATCTTGGACAAGAAGGAAAAATTTTATTTTCCGGTAAATAGTGTCGTATTCGTAAATAGTGTCGTATACGTGAATAGTAACTCCGACACAAAAAGTTCCAAATTTGATAAAAACTCATATCAATATTTCAGCATAATGATATTAAAGAAAATAATATTATTTAAGAAGAAAATAATATCCCTTACCTCAAAATAACCGTACTTCTGATTGAATTTCGGGTATAGTGTTGACAGAAATTTGCACCGTATAGCAGCACTCAAAGTATACTCACAAGAATAAGCTCGATAATATAGAGAGAGAAAGAGAAAAAACTTATGAATTCTTGTGTGATTTTCAATTCTAACTTAGCCCTCTATTTATAGGAAAATGTTAGCACACCGAAGCAGACTTGACCTGCAACCTGATGGCTTTACCTGCTACTATTCCCACCCACCACATTTGAATAAAAATTTTAGCACATTTCTCACCAACCAAAAGTGGGGCCCACCAATTCTAGAATTTTCCACCAAAATGATTAACTCCGAAAATTTAACAATTTCTGAACCAGTCATCTCGTAAAATTCATAATAAATCATACGTTCATTTTTAACGGTTCAAAATTTGTGGACATATACTCAACTTATATATGTATAATATATCCAAATATTACCATGATCCAACGGTCGGATTCAAAATTATAACCCTCGCAAAATATCTCAAAAACCCTAATTTGATTTTCAATACCTCCGTTCCGACAAAAATACAGATAAAATACCTCAACATCAACTCCTTTATTTTTAACCACAAAAATATATCCCTCATTTATATCCACATAAAATAAATATTTCTTTATCATATGAATCAATAATTAATTATTCACAAATAATATTACAGAATCACATTTATGACAACCAGGCCGTTCCCATGAAAGAGGGGGCTTTCCAATAAGAATTTCTCCTTACTGGCGCGCAATTAGATGACCAAACCTCTCCTTAGACAGAACTTTCTAGACATTACCAATAATGTTATCTAATAATATTATTCAAATAATATGAATTATTGATCTGATAATGGGAAATACTGTGTAATGACAATTATTGAAACAACAATAATATAAAATATCAATGTAGCAATTATTGAATCAATAAAATAAAATATTGAACAGTAACTACTGTACAATTATTGAGTAGTGCCTTCCTTCGTAAGAATCAATAATTGGTGCAATACCGTGTGCTACTGTATTTTAACCACCAGGTATTCCAACAGTATTAACGGTAACAACTACGCCGTTAATTATAAACAACTTATACTTGTCGTTTTCTTCATCCAACCGCTTTCCGTTATGGGGCCCACAAATAGTTGCGCCGTCGTATGAATATTCCTCGACAGAAAGAATATTCCACGACCAACGAATATTCCCCGACAACAATGATTATTTTATAACCACTTGTTTATTTTAAAAAAATTTCACATTTCACCCATAACTTTAACTTTTTATCAATTTAACCATTTACTGAATTGTAATTATAAGAAAAATTGAATACTTTTATTTCATAAAATTCGGGGTCTTACAATCTCCCCTCCTTATGAAATTTCGTCCCCGAAATTTACGTACCTGGTATTTCGAAGAGTTGAGAATACCTCGCTTTCATTTCTGATTCCAACTCCCAAGTTATTTCTTCAATAGCATGGTTTCTCTACAAAACCTTAACTTGTGGTATAACCTTTGTGCATAGGACATGTTCTTTCCTATCTAATATCTTAACAGGTACCTCCTCATACGTTAAATCTTCGGCTATCTCGTCTGGTTCTAACGCAATAATATGATTCGGGTCGTCCACATATTTACGTAACATCGATACGTGAAAAATGTTATGAACACGAAACATACTTAGCGTTAAGGCGAGTCTATAGGCCACAGTTCCTACTCGATCGAGGATTTCAAATAAATCAAAGGCTTGAGCTTTCTTCTCTTCATCGACTCTTACTTCTAAAATAACACATTCGCGCACCTTCTTCTTTATATTCATCAGCTCCAAGTCTGTAGCTTGAGCGGCTTTAATGTTATCGATTAAAGTCAATTTTACTCGTATATCATTACGTGGGTTCCTAGAGTCATTAACTATATCTCTATCATTTATAAATTATACAAAATAGGTCTTTGTGTTTAATAATATCGCACTCGTACTCGCTTACAATCTTCTACTCAACGCGTCAGCTACTACGTTCGCTTTTTCAGGATGGTATGGTCAGAACAGGTTCCGAATGAGTCGCCTCTTGAGCTATTGGAAAATCTTCTCGCATTCCTCGCTCCATACGAATTTTATATTTTTCTGAGTCAGCTAAGTTAATGGAGTAGCGATTCGAGAAAATCCTTCCACGAATCTCTGATAGTAACCAGCTAAGCCCAGAAAGCTACGTACTTTGGTCATCGACTTCGGTTGCTCTCAATTGTGATTCATATCCCAATCTTGGATAGCACGTCACAATGGCACCTATTATTTTACCACCACACAAATATAGAGTCCCCTACGGAGAGTCTGGCTTTGGTGCATTCCACAAAGGAAGTCACCAGATAGAGGCTCGGGTACCAACTTCTATAGTTGGGTTTTTAACTCCTGAAGTTCAATAGGAGCTATTCAGTATGAAATTTTAGAAATGGGTTTTGTATCGGGTTGAAGATCAGTACAAAAATTCAATATCACGCCCTGGGTTAGGCCAGGAAATACGTCAGGAAATTCACTAACAACAGAAATATCATTAAAATCTGACGTATTTTTGTTCAATTCCATGACATGGGCTAAGAAAGTTTGACATCCGTTTTTCAATAAACGAATGGCTTTATGGCTTGGTATGACAGCGATTGATTTTAGTGGTTTGGTTGCTTGAATTGGCATAACAGGTTGGTTAGGAATATGAAAACTAATAACCTTACGAAAACAATCAATTTTGGCATGATGAGTAGTTAACCAATCAATTCCTAAAATCACATCGAAAGTAAGTATCTTTAAAGAGATAAGGTCAACAGGTAATGTGATTGTGCCAACTTAGATTAAGCAAGATTTATAAACTGTAGATGTAATAAAAGTTTCTCCTAACAGAGTCTCCACAGATAGGTCAAAGTCTAATTTCTCCTGAGTCAAGTTTAAACGTTGAGCACAAGCAGGAGAGATAAAATAATGGGTAGAACCGGTATCTAGTAAGGTATAAACTTCGCAAGAATTTATAATTAACTAACCCGTTATATTTCGTTCGGGTTCCTCGCGTTTTGGGCAGTCACGACAAACGCTCTTCCAGAAACCGTCGACTTTATTTTGTCCGTATCCGCCTTTGGTGTCACCGTCCCAGCTGGACTTGGTTTCGCTAAAGTATAATCTCGAGCGATATGTCATTCCTTTCCACAATTATAATATACCTTGAACTGTTGTGGGTAGTTTGGACTTATATGTCCCTCCTCTCCGCATCTGTAACATCTAACTGGCGGTCGTTCTCCTCCCCTAGAATTTGTTCCTGGTGCTGGTGCTGCTGTCGACGTCTTCCTGTCATCGTTAAATCTTCTCTTCTTGAAATTTCCACTTGACTCACCTCTCCTATTATCATGGCCACGATGACCACCCGAGTGGTTACCACTTTTGTCTGTATTTTTCCCTCCTCGCTGGTTCTCATCGCTCTGATGACTGATGTCACCAGTATGACCCTGGTTGTGGTCCCTCGGTTACACATACTCATTATTTCGCTCTAATAATTGAGCCCTGTTTACAACATCTGAATATAAAAAAAATTTATGAGAGATAAGATATTGCCGAATCTCGGGTTTTAAACCTCTCAGAAACATCCTTGTCATTCGTTCCTCATTCTCGACCAAATGAGGTACAAACCTGGATAACTCTACAAACTTCGCCTCGTACTGGGACACCGTCATGTTATTTTGTTCCAGTCTAATAAACAATACCTCCTTCATATGACGAATACTTTCAGGAAAGTACTTGTCATTAAACAGTTTCTGAAACGTTTCCCAGGACATATTGAGTGCGTCAGGCTGGGTACGCTTCACAGACTCCCACCAGTAGTCTGCCTCACCGCGGAACATAAAGGTGACGAATGGAACCTTTTATTCCTCCGTGCATCCCAAGACATCGAATATCTTCGTAATTTACTTGACCCACGTTTCCGCTATGATCGGATCCGGCTTTCCCTTAAATTATGGTGGTTCCAATTCTTTGAATTGCTTGGCTGTGATAAATCGCGCATTGTTATCATTTCCACCCGTATTCTACACACGAGTCTCCCTCATCTGATTTTGCATGAACTGTAAAAAGCTCTTAAACATTCCATCATTCATCGTTTGCTCGGTAACGTTGTTTAAAGGAGGAATATTACCTTCCTGTTGCACGTTCCCCTGGGTGGTGATTAAATGTGTCTCCACAGTCTCATTCACTCCATTGTTAATGTTCTCTGCTGCCATTCTTAAATACTGCCACAAAACAAGGGTTAATTGACATGTCACATATTATCCCTATATCTGACCGACCAAATAATTACCAAATAAACTTATTCAGGTCATACTAGCAAAGGAATTCCCCGTCTCTCCCCTCCTAGTTCTTGTCTCACATCTCAGCCAGGGATCATATCCCTAAGCTCTGATACCAACTGTGACACCCCCAAAATAGGTATACATCACCCATTTTGAGTCGCCAAATACATGGTATAGAAACAAATACAACTTCAATAATACAATTGTCGTGAAAAATACGACAATACATATTGTGAGTTTAAATACAAATACTGTCTTCTAGACAATATCCACACTCAAATAAGTCCTCATTACAATTATTCAAACACTATTTTATAAAAATAGTGAGGACTGCTAAAACATCTTTCTAGAACTATCACTCCATACCCCGACTAGATCCTGCTATGTTCTCACCTCCTGAGAAGAAAAATGGAACAAAAAGGAAAAGGGTGAGCTCAACTAGCCCAGTAAAGAATATTATGACTAAGATAATGTACAACAAATTATCATTAGTATTCAACAGGGAAAAATCTGATAGAATATAATCGATAACAAGTTTTAGATCAACAACTGCAGTGGAAACAGCAAACCATTAGAAGAGTCAAGTAGAGAATGAATTCTACTATCTTCTAAGATTTAAAAGTCCATCATCAATATTTTATCCCTGTAACATCAATTAATAATCATCTTTAACCAAATATTCATCTTTGCACTACAGGCCAAAGATATTCATTTGTATCACCAGTCAGTCATGTTCATCTCAACACCTGTTCATCTTTGCACTACAGGCCAAAGATATTCATCAGGTAATCATACATCTTTGCACTACAGGCCAAAGATATTCAGTAATATCATCATTTAGGACTGAGGATGATGAAAAATATCTTAAAGAAAACGAATCCAGTGTGACAGAAGGACAAATAGTAGGGATTTATTTAACAGTTTATCCAAGATCAATAATACTTCATAATAATCAATTGTGAAGCAGAATTCAAAAATAAATATCAAAACATGGATACAATCAAAAATAGTAACCATAATAGACATCTTGGACAAGAAGGAAAAATTTTATTTTCCGGTGAATAGTGCCGTATTCGTAAATAGTGTCGTATACGTGAATAGTACCGTATACGTGAATAGTAACTCCGACACAAAAAGTTTCAAATTTGATAAAAACTCATATCAAAATTTCAGCATAATGATATTGAAGAAAATAATATCCCTTACCTCAAAATAACCGTACTTCTGATTAAATTTCGGGTATAGTGCTGACAGAAATTTACACCGTATAGCAGCACTCAAAGTATACTCACAAGAATACGCTCGATAATATAGAGAGAGAAAGAGAAAAAACTTATGAATTCTTGTGTGATTTTCAATTCTAACTTAGCCCTCTATTTATAGGAAAATGTTAGCACACCGAAGCAGACTTGACCTGCAACCTGATGGCTTTACCTGCTACTATTCCCACCCACCACATTTGAATAAAATTTTTAGCACATTTCTCACCAACCAAAAGTGGAGCCCACCAATTCTAGAATTTTCCACCAAAATGATTAACTCCGAAAATTTAACAATTTCTGAACCAGTCATCTCGTAAAATTCATAATAAATCATACGTTCATTTTTAACGGTTCAAAATTTGTGGACATATACTCAACTTATATATGTATAATATATCCAAATATTACCACAATCCAACGGTCGGATTAAAAATTATAACCCTCGCAAAATATCTCAAAAACCATAATTTGATTTTCAATACCTCCGTTCCGATAAAAATACAGATAAAACACCTCAACATTAACTCCTTTATTTTTAACCACAAAAATATATCCCTCATTTATATCCACATAAAATAAATATTTCTTTATCATATGAATCAATAATTAATTATTCACAAATAATATTACAGAATCACATTTATGACAACCAGGCTGTTCCCAGGAAAGAGGGGGCTTTCCAATAAGAATTTCTCCTTACTGGCGCGTAATTAGATGACCAAACCTCTCCTTAGACAGAACTTTCTAGACATTGCCAATAATGTTATCTAATAATATTATTCAAATAATATGAATTATTGATCTGATAATGAGAAATACTGTGCAGTGACAATTATTGAAACAACAATAATATAAAATATCAATGCAGCAATTATTGAATCAATAAAATAAAATATTAAACAGTAACTACTGTAACAATTATTGAGTAGTGCCTTCATTCGTAAGAATCAATAATTGGTGCAATACCGTGTGCTACTGTATTTTAACCACCAGATATTCTAACAGTATTAACGGTAACAATTACGCCGTTAATTATAAACAACTTATACTTTTCGTTTTCTTCATCCAATCGCTTTCCGTTATGGGGACCACAAATAGCTGCGCCGTCGTACGAATATTCCCCGACAGAAAGAATATTCCACGACCAACGAATATTCCCCGACAACAATGATTATTTTATAACCACTTGTTTATTTTAAAAAAATTTCACATTTCACCCATAACTTTAACTTTTTATTAATTTAACCATTTACTGAATTGTAATTATAAGAAAAATTGAATACTTTTATTTCATAAAATTCGGGGTCTTACAATATATATATAATATTTACGCATCAAACCTTTAATAGCCATAAATTTCCTTATCTCATATACCATATATCCCAATTACAAATCAAAACTGTATTAACAAATTCGATTAATCAAGCGGCATAATAAATTTTTAAAATAGATTGTAAACAAAATAATTATAATAGTCCAATAATTACCTTTTGAGAAGAAGAATATGATGAATAATTTTAAATCCCAGCTTAGTTCTATCCCTCTCCTTCCACTTCTTCTTCTTCGTTTATGTGATGCCCCCAAATTCAAATACCTCTATCTCGAATCTGGTGCTTCACGTTCTAATATACCAATACTTAAAGAACGGAAATCATAGAATAATTTATATTGATATATATAATATAAATATTCTTGTCCCAATTGTCGCAACCATTACTAACATATTACACCACTTAAATCCAAATATAACTTAATACATAATTCTAATCAAGTCTTATTACAACATAATGCATGATAACTTTTAAAACGAAAGAACAAAGCTACTCTATAGTCTTGTCCTTGCCCTTATCCTTTCCTGAGATTCCACATTGTTCTGCCTTAACTGAAATGTTTAAGGAAAGCAAGAATGAGCAACAAATTTGCCCAACAAATTGTATAACAATAAGGGTGAACATGTATAATATAAGTTGCAATCATATAAGTTTTAGAGATTTTTTTATATCTAACAAGATTGCGTAATTCATTCAAATATACAATTTGGAATTATTGTTGATCTTTTTTATGCTTGTCTGCTGATAGAAAATATGTCATCAAATTCATCTACTGCTACATCCGTATGGCTTCCGTTCATATGTCGTTGTGGTACGGGCCCTTGTATAGTAAAACTTTCAATGTCGGAAAAGAATCTGGGTACACACTATTATTCTTGCCCAAGAATGGTATGTATTTATTTATTGTAATTTTTGTATATTTGTTCCTTTTACACAAGTGAATAAATTTATTGCGTCCCAAAATATGCAGCAATATGGTAACTTCATCAGCTGGTGTGACGAGTATGTTCGAGTGTTGCATAATCAAGGGAGGTTGCAGATGGACACATCTGAGCGTTTAAATGTAAAAACTCATCCAACGAATACTAACGACTCCAACGAATTAGCGATTGTGAAATTTGAAATGCGTCAATTGCAGCTAACTCAACGATTTGTCATAATTGTTAATGTTATGTATGTGGTGTTGTTGTTAATGTTATTAAATCGGTTATAATTTTGATAATTTTCATTATCTAACCAACACGTTATGTATGTGATTTTTGCATTTATAGGTATTGAATGAGATTTCCTACTATGTTAGTTTTACAGTAGTAGTACTTTAAATTAAGGAACCTTGCTTCAAATACAACTGTTAATTGAAGTTTATTTTGTTAATTAATTGTGAATAACAAATGTGAATAATATCATTACAATCAGGTTTGTGCATAAACAAATGTTTTTTTTACTAAGGTTCTTTTTCAATTTTTGAAGTAAATCTATTAAACCAATGTAGCATATTATGTTTTGTTTGGCAGCATGTTTTCAAGATGGGACAATAAGAATATACGAAAGAAAAAATTGAATATAGAGTACTTATACAGAGTAATTGTATAGAAGAAATTGAATACAGAAGAAATTGAAATATCCTCAACTGTAATATGGAAATGGTTTGCACTTATACAGAGTATTAATTCACCCTTAAAAAATGAGAAGGGGAAACAAGTAAATGAGAAAAAACTTGTACCAAACAGAAAAAAACATTTGATACCATTAATCTAGTCATTCAGACATATTGAGATGAATATAAATAGGTACTAATTGTGTTTAAGAATCCAATAGTCGGTGAGAACACTAAAACATATTTAAAGTTGCGAAATCCCAATAGTGTTATCAACTATTACATAAAACAGGGAGAAAAAACAAAAAGTACTGTGAGAACACTAAAATACAACAATCACTTAACCTATGCCCCCATAGTAGACAAGTCTTGAAGATGGAAAAATCAGTAAGGAGTTTCTGAGTGCAGCATAAAAGCAAAAAATCTTTACAAGCTTTGCCATCCTATTGCACACCTGAGGGATCAGGGTAAATGTTATATATTAAACTCAAAGAACATTATAAGTTATGATAATATGCACGAAAGCAACTGAATATAGTAGATATAAATCAATGATGCTTAACCTGGTATCTATGAAGTATGGACACTTCTCAGAGGTGATGCACGAAAGCAACTCAAAGAACATTATATTTCATTATTTCCATAACCAACATCATCTTGCATCTCTGTACCTGTAAATAAAATAAAAAAATATGTATATTAGATTTATAGATATGTAACTCATAATATTGAATAAAATAAATGATCAAACCTTGGATTGTATGACTATCATCCTCTTAACTTGAAGATGATGTTGCAGTTTCATTGTTGGGAGAATCTCTACATAAAAGCCAAAATAACACTAATCATTTAAAGATTGAGATATCTAAAATTTTTTACTATTGCTTAAATATTACTTACCGATGTGCAACTATTGGATAATTCCTTTTATCATGTGATTGTCCAACTTTCCTACAACCATGACAACGTCTACCTTTTGAGTTCTTTGCCTTTCCTAATGCCCTTTCTTTAATAACCCGATATTTTTTATATAATTAAATTAGAAATTTTGCATATAATTTTTTTTTATTAACTATTATTTTAAAGGTGAGGATATGTATAAGATAAAGCGTATGTATTTATGTGATAAATAAAAATATATTTATTACATGAATAATTACAAATAATCTTATTTTAGAATTATTACTTATTATAAGTATATTCTTATAATAATTAATTTTATAGTAGAAATGTTTTATTATTTATTTTCTATGAAAATTTGATTATATATTATTTAAATAATATATGAAATGATTATAGAATTATTATAATAAATATTTTATTATATGAATTTGTCCAGCGTATTTAAGTTAATCATTTTAACTTAATTATTAATGTTATATATGACAGATAAATCAGATATGGAATCCAAATCCTAATTCTGGGTTTGGAATAAGGAAAGAGAATATTAATATAATAATATTATATTATATTTATTTTAGTGCTATAAATATGTACTGTATGTGTGTAGACTGATAATTGGTCAATTACGGTATAGTGTTAGAAAGCCTTAGCAATACTGTGTTAAAACCTAATTTGAAACTCAATTATGAGTTCGAGACTGTTATGTAACTGTATTATTATGATTAAGGTTAAGTATTATAGAATTTATTATTAATTAGAGGAACCCTAATTAATATTTAGGAATCCTAATTTTTAGAAACCTTAATATTTAAATTATAAACCCTAATTGATTTGAAACCCTAACTCGAAGGCCATTTACGATTCTATGAATTTGTTAAGTCCTTTTGTAGTCGTGTTACTGTGATAATGTGTCTAATGGCAGGTATTATACTTAATTAGGGAAAATTCTATTTATTATTTAGAAAACCCTAATTATAAATTTATAACCCTAATTTGCTATGTATGAACCCTAATTACTAATTTAACGATCTTAATGATAATTTGTAAAGCCTAAACCTAATTCTCAAGTATAATATAATTAGAAAACTAATTATAAATAGTAAACTCTAAATTTCATTTTTAGAAACTAATTTTTTGTTATTTTAAACTCTAATTAGAAATCCTACAATTTTTGTGCTAAACTTTAAACCCTAAGGGTCAAACCCTAAGGGTCAAACCCTAACAGTCATGTTGCATTTTTGCCATTAAAATCATAAGACTAATGACAATTATACCCCTCTTGTATTATTTGAGCTTACTTGCAAATCTTGCTAAAATAAGAGTTGGTCACCAACTCTAACCAACCCCATGTTACTGGTATAGATACAACTCAGCCAATCTACCAGCCATATACATTGCATACAAGACATTTATAAGATCAAAGAGAGAGAGAGAGAGAAAATTCATTTTAAGCCTCTTTTGTGACCAAACACTCAACCAACTCTCTCCCTCAAAAAACCTCCGAATTTCATTGCTAAGATCAGTCACAAAACAAGCCCCACGAATTCCTTAAACAAAATCAGAAGCTCAGAATCAAAATTTCTCAAAGTGAGTTATAAAGCTAACCCTAAAATCTGATCTTGTTCACCATGTTAGATGTTATGATTTTGTGTTTTAATATGTTATATGATGTGTAACTAAGTGATCTGGGTTGGTATTTGATAGATCCATAACATTTAAATACACGAAATGGGTGTTTTCAAAAATCTGGGAATTTTTTTTTTGGACTGACAACAAATGTCAGACCCTGTAGATCTCAGTCTGTTAAGTGTTTTTGTTGTTTAAATGTTTGAAAATGTGGTTTGTTATGTGATCTTTCATCTGGAACTTGATTCAAAGCCATATTGGTTGTAGATTGAAAGTTATTGATGGTCAAAGGTCGTTGACCGACCATGACTTTACTGATTATGGGTAACCCAGAATTTTTCCAGAAGTCTGACAACGTTTTTAATGGGCTCTGATCTTGCTGTTGTTAGTTAGTTATGCTATGTTATTGTTATGGTTGTGTAGATTGACATGAGGACTATCAATCCATGCCTTTATAACTCCTAAATCATTCACAGAATCGAAATTGTAGCCGATCAAACAAGCTTTGACCGTCAGCCGGATGAGTTTTCTGGAAAACCTAGAAAACTCAACAACAACTTTCTGACATAGGTTGACCGGATTAAATCTCTTAACTGTGATGTTGATATACTGATATAATGTGGTATTTTTGTTCCTTGTCATGTATAATATAGGTTTGAACCTTTAGATCACACTAAGAAGAACAAGAATACAAGTTATAAGGATCGAAAGGAAGGTACCTTGACTGTTCTTCATTTCTGAGAAACCTAGAAATTGAAGAACAGTCCTGACAAGGATTTTGATGGGCCAGAACTCACTACTATTATGATATATGGACATAAAACTTGTTGATGATTATAACATTACATTAGTACTGCAATCATAAACCATTAACAAACCCAAAACCTTGATAACTAATGATCTAGAACCGGTCAAACCTTGCAACTTGAACTCTGACTTTGAAGATCTGGGCAGCCTCAAGAACACCTATAGCGACGGTTCTGTCGCTATAGGGCCCTTTAGCAACACTTAATTTCTAAAAATTATATTTTTATTAAATAATTAGAGAAAATTAGTTTTAAATTATTAAAAATACAAATTAAATTACTAAAAATTACTTTAAAGTCAATTATGGTACAGTGTTAGAAAGTCTTAGCAATACTGTGTTAAAACCAAATTTGAAACTCAATTATAAGTTCGAGACTGTTATGTAACTGTATTATTATGATTAAGGTTAAGTATTATAGAATTTATTATTAATTAAACGAACCCTAATTAATATTTAGGAATCCTAATTTTTAGAAACCTTAATATTTAAATTATAAACCCTAATTGATTTGAAACCTTAACTCGAAGGCCATTTACGATTCTATGAATTTGTTAAGTCCTTTTGTAGTCGTGTTACTGTGATAATGTGTCTAATGGCAGGTATTATACTTAATTAGGGGAAATTCTATTTATTATTTAGAAAACCCTAATTATAAATTTATAATCCTAATTTGCTATGTATGAACCCTAATTGCTAATTTAACGATCTTAATGATAATTTGTAAAGCCTAAACCTAATTCAAAAGTATAATATAATTAGAAAACTAATTATAATTAGTAAACTCTAAATTTCATTTTTAGAAACTAATTTTTTGTTATTTTAAACTCTAATTAGAAATCCTACAATTTTTGTGCTAAACCATAGGATTAAACCCTAAGGGTTTGCCATGTTGCATGTTTGCCATTAAAATCATAAGGCTAATGATAATTATACCCCTCTTGTATTATTTGAGCTTACTTGCAAATCTTGCTAAAATAAGAGTTGGTCACCAACTCAAACCAACCCCATGTGACTGATATAGATATAACTCAGCTAATCTACCAGCCATATACATTGCATACAAGACATTTATAAGATCAAAGAGAGACAATTCATTTTAAGCCTCTTTTGTGACCAAACACTCAACCAACTCTCTCCCTCTAAAAACCTCCGAATTTCATTGCTAAGATCAGTCACAAAACAAGCCCCACGAATTCCTTAAACAAAATCAGAAGCTCAGAATCAAAATTTCTCAAAGTGAGGTATAAAGCTAACCCTAGAATCTGATCTTGTTTACCATGTTAGATATTATGATTTTGTGTTTTAATATGTTATATGATGTGTAACTAAGTGATCTGGGTTGGTATTTGATAGATCCATAACATTTAAATACACGAAATGGGTGTTTTCAAAAATCTAGGAAAAAAATTTTTGTGGTCTGACAACGAATATCAGACCCTGTAGATCTCAGTATGTTAAGTGTTTTTGCTGTTTAAATGTTTAAACATGTAGTTTGTTATGTGATCTTTCATCTGGAACTTGATTCAAAGCCAGATCGGTTGTAGATTGAAAGTTATTGATGGTCAAAAGTCGTTGACCGTCCATGACTTTACTGATTATGGGTAACCCAGAATTTTTCCAGAAGTCTGACAACGTTTTTAATGGGCTCTGAACTTGCTGTTGTTAGTTAGTTATGCTATGTTATTGTTATGGTTGTGTAGACTGACATGAGGACTATCAATCCATGCTTTTATAACTCCCAAATCATTCACAGAATCAAAATTGTAGCCGGTCAAACAAGCTTTGACCATCAGTCAGATGAGTTTTTTGGAAAACCCAGAAAACTCAAGAACATCTTTCTGACATAAGTTGACCGGATTAGATCTCTTAACTGTGATGTGGATATACTGATATAATGTTGTATTTTTGTTCCTTGTCATGTATAATATAGGTTTGAACCTTTAGATCACACTAAGAAGAACCAGGATACAAGTTATAAGGATCGAAAGGTATGTACCTTGACTGTTCTTCAATTTTTGAGAACTCACTACTATTATGATATATGGACATAAAACTTGTTGATGATTGTAGCATTTCATTAGTACTACAATCATAAACCATTAACAAACCCAAAACCTTGATAACTAATGATCTAGAACCGGTCAAACCTTGCAACTTGAGCTCTGACTTTGAAGATCTGGGCAGCCTCAAGAACACCTATAGCGACGATTATGTCGCTATAGGGCCCTTTAGCGACACTAAATTTCTGAAAATTATATTTTTATTAAATAATTAGAGAAAATTAGTTTTAAATTATTAAAAATACAAATTAAATTACTAAAAATTATTATGAAGTATGAAAATTAGTTCTTAATAATTTTTAACATATTTCAAAAATATTTAATATTTTTGAAATATTAAAGGTATTTAATTTATTTAATTATTATATTACATAAATTATATAAAAATAATTTTAATACTTGAAAAATCATTTAAAATTATAATTATGATATGAGAAAATATTTTAAGTTATTTTTAATGACTTTTAATATTTTGTAATAAATTTCATTAATAAATTAATATTAATGATAATTAAGTTATTTAATAAATATATTAAATAAATTATAAAAAATAGAATTAATGATTTAAAAATTATATAAAAATGATTTAAAGGTTATAAAAATATTTTAAGTTATAAAATATAACTTTAGATATTTTGTCATGAAAAATATTAATATTTTAATATTAATGATATTAGAATTATTTAATAATTATATTAAATAAATTAGTTTAAAAATGATTTTAATATTATTAAAATCATTTTAAATGAAAATAAAGTGTTTAAAAATATTTTAAGTTATAAAATATAACTTTTAATATTTAAAGGATAATTTTATTAATAATTTAATATTAATGATATTAGATTTATTTATTAATTATATTAAATAAATAGTAAAAAATGGTTTTATTGATTGAAAAATTATTTAAAAAGGATATAAATGGTTTAAAAATATTTTAAGTTATAATTAATGACTTTTAATATTTTGATAAGTAATGCATTAATATTTAGATATTAATGGTAATTATTTAAAAATAATTTTAAATATTTTAAAAATTATTTAAGAGTAATATTAGTACCTTAAAAAAATTTTGAGTTATTATAAATAACTTTAATATTTTGGCAATGGTTTCATTAATAGTTTAATATTAATTAAATATTAATGATAATAGAATTATTTAATATTTAAATCATTTAATAATGATTCCGGTGTTTGAAAAATCATGATAAATTATAATAATTGTTTAAAAATTATTATAAGTAATTTAAAAATAATATGACTGATATTTTTAGTTATTGAACTACATGATAGAGTCTTAGACTTGATAAATTACCCGATAAAACTATCGGTACACCAAATTGACTTCGAAACTGATCCAGACCTAGATAGTTCGACTGTATTAGTGTTTGTTTGTGATCTAATGCCTGCTAAATGTGTGTGACAATGTGATTAAGTTATGTGCTGACTGCAATAAGTAGTATTATGTGTTACGATATGTTATACTAATCGATAAAATGATCTTATTACTGATAGGTTGCTTTATAAAAGATAAAACTAAGTTGCGTATTGTAAGCAGCAGACCAGGCAAGTATCCTACCTTTGCATTTTCTTTATGCAATGGACATAAGTAAGAAAGTTTCAGAATTATATTACTATTATTATGCCAGAATAATAACCCTATTGTTATCGAGTATGTATCCGATCATTATTTATTAGTACAGTATTATTGTATAATTCAGATATTTATTCTGTTCATTAATTTTTAAATATGGTTATACAAGTGTCCCCACATGGATTCATTGTATTTAATCATATGTTAACACATACTTATTAATTTCTATTATGTATACCTTAATTGAAAGCCGTCTAAGCTATTTGACCTAGCTAGACACAGATTTAGAAATATCGTTGAATATTATAAAACTTTATTGTATCCAACCGAATTATTTTGGTTCGAATTCCCGACTAAGTATGAACATCCCGAACATGAGAATAATTTTTGTGCGCCCAAGGCGGATAGAGTGAACGATAATATCGTTCTTGTATGCAGTATTAATCAATACAGGGCACATTGGGATGATCACCCTTGTGCCCGTAAGTTATGACGGTTTACGGATGAAGTTCTGCTAAACCTTATAGAAAATTAAAAACAAAGTTCATAGTCTGTCGACTACTCTCTATATATAGTCAATACGTAGTTTCAAAAATTTGATATATAATTGTTATGTTATTATTATTGGTTCAGTTTACTTCACAATTGTTGATGCGTTGTAGAAGTGTTATGCATAGAAAATATTTAATCCTTTCAGTTAATATTTATAATTGATATTACTTGTTGGGCACTCAAATGCTCATCCTTGCTTAATTTAAATGTTTTTAGCTAAGTGTAAACAACCAGAAGGTTCGGCTAAGAACAAGGGAAATGGAAAGTAAATAGAATAAGTGTTATGTTATTCTATGTAATAGTATGACTTTATTAAGACAATAATATGTATTATCTATCATGTAATGTAATGTAGTAAAGTTGCGTACTTGGGATTAGACTCTAATATATGTAAGTTAAGTTCGATATTTATATTATTGTTATTATTATTAGTATTATTCCACTCATAGAAATGGTATCGTAAAGCACCAAGTTCGAGTTTCAAGTACCTGAATTTGGGGGCGTTACACTTTCTTTCCCTCCTTTAAGTCTTTTGCCACATCCTTTTGCCCTCACTTGATATGGTTCATTATACATATGGTCTTTATTGTAACTCATCTTCCCAGAGACTACACTTTGCACCAGTTCCACATTGTGAACTTTTACCACTATCTGCAACAAGATTGATTGATTCGAGTACACGATCTAAAGCATCTTTATAAATATTAATTCCTTCTTGGCTTGTGAGGGTGTTATTAATAACATCCAAAGAACATTGAATTAATTCACTCCGCTTGATTAGATATTCTTTGTCACTATTTATCATTATGTCACTTTCATTATCAACCACTATCACAGAGTTTGCCTTCTTAGTCCACCTTTGCAAGATGTATTGTTGGTATAATTTGTTAAAATCATGCATTTTGAGCAAGTAACCAAGAACATGTCTACATGGTATCCCCATACTCTCAAACTTGTGGCAACTACATAAAGCAAAACCCAATCCTTTGTCATAAATAAGTTGTCGCACTCTACGTGTGATTGTTTTTTTCCTATGAACTTAAAACATGCATTGATTGTCACTCTCCTTGATAAGCTCAAAACGATAATTCAAGCATTCTCATATCTCATCTTCAAATTTATAATACATCTCTCGAGTATAAATTTCAACCATTTGGAACATAAAGCCATGATTCATTTTCACTTTAGACTTCTCAATCAAATCTTTGTGATCAGCCAACAACTCTTCTTGACATTGGCGTACTAGCCCCCTATTAAATTGGATCATGAAATCAACTAATGAATTAGTCTTAGAAACATATCTTTTGAAAAAAGCATGAGAGCTTTCCGCTCGTTGGCTACTTGACATATTGGCTGAGAAAACATGATTACAATAAGCTGGCACCCAATTTTACGAATGTCATACATTGTTTGTAACCATTTGTTGTCATGTAACCCGCTCCTCCCAACAAGCTCTGTCCATGTCAAATCAAACTCTTCTTTAGACTCTGAATTCCAAATACAATCGGCAAATTCATTATAGTAAGCATTATACTTCATCGAGTCTAATTTTTTTTAAAATTTTGTCAATATGTGCCAACTACAGAATCTATGAAAAGTATCCGGAAGAGTTTCTAATATTGCTTTGGACATCGTGGGATCTTGATCAGTAATGATCATTTTAGGGGAATCACCTGGCATAGCCTCTAAAAATTGGTTGAATAGCCAAAAAAATGAATCTGAGGTCTCGTCACTTAAGAATGCACAAGAAAAAACTATGGTTTAACCATGTTTGTTAACTCCCATCAGTGGTGCAAAAATCAGCCCATATCGATTGGTGTTGTATGTAGAATCGAAGACGACTACATCACCATAAAAACTATATGCCCTTCTGCTGAGAAATCATGCACACACAAATACACTAAGATAAATACAAACACACTACTGTATGAGATATAAAAATAATAACACCAGAAATTTATGTGGAAACCCAATTGGGAAAAACCACGGGGAGAGATCTTAGAAATTCACTATAAAAATAATATGGAGATTACAAACTCTCAACTGAGAAATAAACTAACTGTTTATTTCTCTCTAACTCACTATTTGCTCAACTGAGCTTTCTTTCTAACTCTCCACACTCTTTGACACTCAAACTAGAGCTTTGCTCTCTTTTCTCTTTAAGAGATGTTCTATCAATTTTGGTGTGTCATTCCCTTCTCATTTACTGCCTATTTATTGCCCAAAAATCTAATTGTAGGCAAAGAAAAGAGAAGGCGAAAATCAATGGGCTGGACTGTGGAAAAAAGAATAGGCGGAGACTTTGACCAAAGAAGAAAGAGGAGCCAAATATTCAATAATCTCTACCTTGGCTCATATTTTTTAACTACTGTGAACTTCTTTGTGTCTGTGAATGTATCCTTCTCCCTGGATACTCCACCACGATCTTAGTATTCGACGAAGTGAATTAAGTCCAAGCAATGCTTGAACTTTTCTATTGTAACCAACTTTGTGAGCATATCTGCGGCATTCTCCTTTGTGTGAACTTTACGAACTGCAATGTCACCATTGTTCATGAGCCACTCACGAATCTTGTGATATCGAACATCGATATGTTTGGTCCTGGCATGAAACACCCGGTTCTTTGCTAAATGAATAGCACTTTAACTATCACACTGAATCTGGATACTGCCCTGCTTGAAACCTAGTTCTTCAACTAGTCCCTTAAGCCACAAAGCCTTTTTGCTTGCCTCTGTCAATGCCATATACTCGGCCTCTGTTGTTGATAATGCTACCGTAGACTATAACACTGACCTCCAACATATACATACTCTACAAAAGGTGTATACAAACCCTGTCGTAGATCTCCTTGCATCTAGGTCTCCAGTATAATCTGAATTAATAGACCCTGTAACCTCATTTCTTGTGGTATCACGATCAAACATAAGACCGTAATTGGTTGTACCTGCTAGATAACGAAAAATTCATTTTACAGCATTCCAATGCTCTTTTCTTGGATTTGCCATATACCTGCTAACCACACTGACTGCTTGTGAGATATCTAGCCTTGTACATACCATGGCGTATATTAGACAACCCACCGCATTTGTATACGGTATTTTGGACATATTCTCCACCTCATCCTCTGTCTGTGGGCTCAACTGTGAAGACAACCTAAAATGTGATGCCAATGGAGTGCTAACTGGTTTATCATTGTTCATGTTAAACCTCTCCAAGACCTTCTGTATATATCCTTTCTGAGTTAGACACAACTTTCCTACCTGACAATCCCTGTGAATTTCCATACCTAGGATCTTCTTGGCTGACCCAAGATCCTTCATGTCAAATTCACTGCTCAATAAATTCTTCAGCTGAAGAATATTTGACTTCCTCTTTCCTGCTATCAACATGTCATCGACATATAACACCAACAATACTAGAGAGCCATCATCAAGGGATCTAAAATACACACATGAATCATACTCCGAACGAGAGTAACCATGAGCCACCATGAAGTTGTCAAACTTTATGTACCACTATCTTGGGGACTGCTTTAAACTATAGAGAGACTTCTTCAAACTGCAAACTAAACCCTCTTTCCCTGGTTTAATAAACCCCTTAGGCTACTTCATGTAGATCTTTTCTTCTAAATCACCATGGGAAAAAATTGTTCTAATTCCATATCATGTGATGCTACAATAGATAAGATCAACCGAATCGACGTGTGTTTCACAACTGGTGAGAAGATCTCACTGTAGTCGATTCCCTCTCTCTGAGAGAATCCCTTTGCCACTAACCTGGCCTTAAATCTTTCACCTTCTTTATCAGACAGAGCTTCCTTTTTCCTGAACACCCACTTACATCCTATAGCCTTCGATCCTTTTGGAAGTTGAACTAACTCCCAAGTCTGATTCTTCTGTAAAGACTCCATCTCTTCTGCCATCGCTATTGCCCTTCTAGTGCCTTTGTCAATCCTTGTTGAGCCAATACATCTTTGACTGTACACTGCCAAATACTGAAATTTGACTTACCGTCAAATGGTTCAACTTCATACCTCGCACTTGTGCTTGCCATCTTCGTATTTATGACCTGCCTAATTTCTCTTTAAAAGGATCGTACCAGTTGGCCAGGTAAGTGTAAGTCAAGTGGGAGTCTCTCCGTGCTTTTGCAACAGGGACTAATTAAATAACCACATTTCTTAAAGGCGGTGCATTTTGAACCACTTTTCTAGACACCAACGACGTGAACCAAAAACTCGGATACCAATTTTTGAGAAATCATGCTCACATAAATACACTAAGATAAATACAAACACACTACTGTATGAGATATAAAAATAATAACACCAAAAATTTACGTAGAAACCCAATTGGGAAAAACCATGGGGAGAGATCTCAGAAATTCACTATAAAAATAATATGGAGATTACAAACTCTCAACTGAGAAATAAACAAACTTTTTATTTCTCTCTAACTCACTATTTGCTCAACTGAGCTTTCTCTCTAACTCTCCACACTCTTTGACACTCAAACTAGAGCTTTGCTCTCTTTTCTCTCTAAGGGATGTTCTATTAATTTTGGTGTGTCGTTCCCTTCTCATTTGTTGCCTATTTATAGCCCAAAAATCTGATTGTAGGCAAAGAAAAGAGAAGGCTAAAATCAATGGGCTGGACTGTGGAAAAAAGAATGGGCGGAGACTTTGACCAAATAAGAATGAAGAGCCAAATATTCAACACCTTCTAGAGGTAGCATCAGCCCAAAAATAATGTGTTATCCTCAGTTTATTATCGACATTAATTTTATAAGTGAATGATGGATTCTTGCCCTTTTCTAATTTGCAAAACTCACTAAACATTTCTCCGCCATGCCCCTTCTACTCATTACGTCTATCCCTTTCATAATTATATAAATCTGTTTGTGTACAACAAATGTTTTCAATCCCTCCAGCATGTACTCCAAGGAAATTGAATTGTTGATGTGAGGGTATATTTATCATGGAAAGTTGTTGAGTCAAACACTTTTGCGCACTCGAAACACTTCGGTGAGATCTTAATAAATGTTTCTTTGATAAAGTTGCCAAAGGGTGACTATGACCCTCAATAAATTGGGTGACTACAAGCCTCCGAATTTATTTTTAACACAGCTACCATTGCTTTACGACTCTCTTTTATCGATCCCCGACGCCTTTTAGTTTCAACATTCGCAATTGTTAGTCCCTTACCTTGTTTAAAACAGACATACTCTTTCCTTTTGACTTCATCACTTCCTTCGAATTTCTTAGTAGTTCAACTTCGAATACTAAATCCCGCCTCTTTAGCATATGCATTGTAAAAATCCCTAACTTCATCTATTGTTTTGAATTCTTTTCCAACACTAGGTTTGAGATGGTCGGCTACTTGCGGATTATAAATAAAATTTTCCCTACCTTCATCACTCTCCCCTTCAATTCTCTTATTCTCTACTTCCTTTTCATTATTGTCAACATTATCACCACATTCATCACTACCCCGTACTTCATCCTCTAAGTTAGCATCCATCCCTACAGTTACAAAAAACAAACTACATTTAATTTCGGACAACAACAATTAGAAGAACATTGAGAATTGCATAATTCATGACAAATTTTCATATACAATAGTGATCTTGGGCAATATAGATAATGTGTATGGTGCACAGCTTAGAGTAATGCTAAGGACAATTGTTCTTCAGCTATGTCAAGGATGTGACGCCCCCAAAATAGGTATACATCACCCATTCTGAGTCGCCAAATACATGGTACAGAATTCAAATACAAACTTAATTAATACAACTGTCGTATAAAATACGACAAAACATATCTGAGTTTTACACGAATATTGTCTTAAAGACAGTATCCTAACTCAAATTCAATTCTTATTATATTTATTATCATACTAAATAGTGAGGACTACTAAAACAACCATCTCGGACTGTCACTCCATTCCCCGACTAGTCCCGGCTACGTTCTCATTTCCTGAAGAGAACAATGAAAGCAAAAGGGTGAGCTCAACAAGCCCAGTAAGAAATATTATGACTAAGATAATGCAGAATAAATTATTGTTAGCCTTTAACAGTGTTAAACTGATAAAATATAATAAATATCAAGTTTAACTACAGTGAAACAAACAATCCATTAGAAGAGTCAAGTAGAACATGATATCTACTATCTTCTATGATTTAAAAAGTTTATCAACAATTTTATTGGTAAGACTCACCTTAATAAATAATTCGCATCACTGAATTATCCATGCACTACGGACCAAGGATATTCATTAGTATCACAACCACGAATTATTCATGCACTATGGGCCAAGGATATTCGTGTTTTCACCAATGGTCATGATCATGCCAACAACTGTTCATCAATGCATTACGGGCCAATGAGGACTTTTACCACATCATTTGTAACATTACGGGTCATGATTATACCGAATGATCCCTGGTCATAATCATACCAATCAACAGTCCATCTTTGAACTACGGCCAAAGATGATTTTCATCACAATATAAGAATGAGGATGATGACAATGATATAAGAATTCAATTAAATGAAAGCAAAGGATAAACTTTAAAGATTTATAATTTAATTTATCCAGAATTCAAAAACGTCCAAATTGTCAACATGATACAGTTTTGTGGAGTAAAATCCAAGAGTAATATTATATCAAAAATGATTTGGACCGAAATGAAATCAATTTTTATCATGAATAGTACTCCGGGTGAATAGTACTCTGTAAATAGTACTTCGGGAATAGTATCCCGTGAATAGTACTCTGGCATGAAAAAGCTTAAAATTTAACAAGAATGCTTAGAATAATATTTACATGAAAAGATACTGGATAAAGCGCAAATTTCAAGTATATTCTACTAATTTCATGAAATATAGAAGCCAAAACTTAACAAAATGAGTATAGAATTCAGAATCTGAAACGAAATAATATTACTTACATACTACAGAGTATGGAAGAAAATATTATTTCTTACGAGTATTGAACAAAAATAATATCCCTTACCTTAAAAAGAAGAATATTCCAACTGGTATAGCAGTGATATTTTTGAAGAAAACTTTCACTATTTGCTACGCTCAAAGCTTCTTAAAACTCTAAAGAAATACGCTCAATATTATAGAAGAAAAATTCTCTGATTCTGGTGTGATTTTCAATTCTAACTAAGCATCCTATTTATAGGAGAATGGAAAGATACTATTTAGAAACGGACTGCACAGTAACTTTTTAAACGAAAATTCACGGGCGCAACTTTCTGATTCACAAGATTTACTGTGCGCTGCATAGTAAAATACTATGCAAATAAAATATAATATATTCTATTTTTCATAAAAAAATAAAACTTATTATAATATATATATATATATATATATATATATATATATATATATATAAATATATAAACTTATTAAATATAATTATATATATATACTTTCTTTTCTTACACGTAAACTCCCTTCCCCCCATTTCCATTTTCTTCCTACATGTGGGCCCCACCCCACATGTCACTTTCACACACAACACACTCACACATATTATATATATATATATATATATATATATATATATATATATTGAATAATTTTTTACCGATTATTTTAAAAAATGGATAAATAGAGGGGTCCAATTAAGAAAATTTACAACAAATACTTCATAAAAATCCCCTCAATATTTTTAACAACATTTATTCATCTTATTATAGTTCGCAATATTAACAACCAGATCGTTCCCAGTAAAGAGGGGGTTTTCCGATAAGAATTTTCCCCAATTGGCGCGCAATTAGGTGACCAAACCTCTTTCCTCGACAGAACTTTCTAGACATAGTTAATTATGCAGATAATAATATGAATAACTCGTCATCTCAATTATTGATTTAATAATATAAAAATATTGACAATAATTGAATCAAATAACGTGAGATACTATGCAGCAATTACTGTAGCAATAACTGAGTGACTTCTCACGGAAGCATCAATAATCAATACCGTGTGCTACTATACAATCACGCGTATTACTGTACTTTTATCACCGGGTATTTCAACAGTTAACGGTAAAATTTTCGTCGTTACTTTTATAAAAAGATATTTCTGTCGTTTTCTAACTCCGACAATAATTTTGTTGTGGAGTCCACCAATAATTGCGACGTTGTACGAATATTCCCTGTTAAAATGAATATTTCCTAACCAATCGAATATTTTATAACAACTTGCATACTTTGTAAAATTTATAAATATTATCCACAACTATAACATTATATCAAATCCACACCATAATATTCAAAAATATATTTCGATAAAAATAATCTTTATTTATGAAAGTTGGGGTCTTACAACCTCCCTTTCTTATAAAATTTCGTCCTCAAAATTAGGGTACATACCTAGTATGTCGAAGAGGTTAGGATACCTTGATTTCATTTCAGATTCTAACTCCCAGGTCATTTCCTCAACATCGTGGTTTCTCCACAAAATTTTAACTTGAGATATAACCTTGGAGCGTAGAATATGTTCCTTCTTATCCAAGATTTTAATAGGTACCTCTTCATACGTTAAATCTTCTGCTATTTCGTCCAGTTCTAACTCAATAATGTGGTTCAGGTCTTTCACATATTTACGTAACATAGATATGTAAAAAACGTTATGAACACGAGACATACTTGGCGGTAAGGCGAGTCTATAAGTCACAGTTTTTACTCGATCGAGGATTTTAAATGGGCCAATGAATCGAGGATTAAGCTTTCCTCTCTTTTCATATTGCTCCACCAAAATGTATGTCGAAGATCACGATACATTTTGGTACTCCCAGGATGGATTACAAACGGTGTGTTGTGCGCCTCTATCATGATTTTATACTTCAAGTAAGAGTCGTTAGGAACACAAAGTCTGGAGTTGACTCGAAGTATTCCTTCTTCATCGATTCTTACTTCCGAAATAACACCTTCTTACACTTTCTTCTTCATACGCATCAGCTCCAGGTCTGTAGCTTGAGCAGCTTTAACTTTAACGATTAAAGTCGGTTCTACTCGTATATTTGCCATCATCACGTGGGTCCCTAGAGTCTTTAACTCTTTCTCCATCCTTTGCAAGCCATACAAAATGGGCCTTTGCGTTGACAATATTGCACTCGTACCCGCATATGATCTTCTACTCAACGTATCAGCTACTACGTTCGCTTTTCCAGGATGGTATTGAATGGTATGATCATAATCTTTCAACAGCTCAAGCCATCATTGTCGACGTCGGGATTTTATTTGTCCCCTTTTCTGTTCTTGTTCTTTGGTGTTCTCATGTTATGTGAGATTTGTTTGAAAAAACAAGTTATGAAAAAGGTCCGACATTTATATGTCGACTATTTGACTATAAGAGTCGCCAGTTGATTTTTTAACTGGTTGTACCAACACAACCGAGAAAAGGTTTGCACATTGACCCAGTGATGTGACATTGCTAAACGGGTCCGAGGACTTGCTTATGCGGAGGGAAGGTGTTAGGCACCCCCCGACATCCGTGTTACCACGGTGACCGCCACTTTTTATGAAAATGTTATATTAATATGTGCGTGTGTGTGTGGGTCAATGTGCTGTTATTTAGAAGTAGTGCGAGGCCTCGTTCGCACCTATATACACAGGGTTTGAATTTATGTAAAAATTCAGTTTTAAACAAGATATAGCAGTGATGTTTTGTAAAAGAGGTTTTTCAAACCCTTATGCTCAATAGTAATTGAGACCTTTTACACTTCCATTTTATTATGTTCGGCTTGAATACTTTTATTTTCGAGATGTGAAGCATCTTCGAGAAAATACTATGCAAAATGGTGTCGAATTCCTCATGGGCATGAAAACCATCTGAGAAAATCCAAACACCGTGAATAATTTACAAGCTTTTTATAGCTGAAAATTTCCATCACGAGAACCGAATCTAGATTCAGTAGACTGAATCTGTGATCACATAATTCCTAGGCTCACATGATGCCGCAATTTATATGAAAACTGTAAGCAGTTATATATATAAAAGCTGTAAATATATATATACAAACTTGATCAACCACCACGAAGCACCTCCATGAGGGATCGAAAATATAAATATATAAAAGCGGTAAATATATATATATAGAAACAAGATCGACCACCACGAAGCACCTCCATGGGGGATCAGAAATATAAATAAAGTTGTAAAAGCGATCAACCACCATGAAGTAAACTCCAGGCGGGACGAAATATAAATAAAGCAGTAAAAACGATCAACCGCCACGAAGTAAACTCCAGGCGGGACGAAATATAAATATATATATATATATATATGAACTGTTGTCGAACTCTGTTCGATGAGCACACACACACACACACACACACACACACACACATATATATATATATATATATATATATATACCGCTTTTACACACACACACACACACACACACACATATATATATATATATATATATATATATATATATATATATATATATATAAAAGTAAGTAAACGTTCTGGATATAAATCCAGGCACATCAAACAAAGTTTGACCATTGTTTATATATAAGTATATATATAAAAGCAAATAAACTCTCCGGACGTGAGTTCAGGCTCAATCGAGGCATAACTCAATAATGTTAGTCCGTATATATATATATATATATATATATATATATATATATATATATATATATATATATATATATATATATACAAAAGAAATAAAAGCCACAGACCGAAGTTCGGGCAAACACACACAACACGACTCTCAACATGAAGAATGGTGTGTGCAAAGATGAAGAGAAATGCTTTAAAGTGTGTAAGAAGGCTTACAGTGGGCTGCCAAAGAAGACTTCAATAACTTGAAAGGGATGAACACTCGGCTCTTGCCGGTAAAAAGTAGCTATATACTAGCTTACAAGTGTTTAAAATGAGAAACCACTCAGTTTAGGGTGTGTACAGAGAAAATTGGACAAGGCTTCCTCGCCTTTTTCTCTTATAAAATGGCCACCCCAATTCCTCTATTTATAGAAGGGGAGCCGAAGGTGTACCTGCGGCTAGCCGTAGATGTACCTGCTGCTGCCCGAGGTGCCCCGGATTCCACGAGTCCTGCCTTCTTGAAGTACGTGCACGCGTGCAACGTAATTTCCGCTCAAACTTTAAGAACTGCAATTCGGGCATCCGATTGAGGTGTACAAGACCTATTTCAGACCACCGTTGTCGAGAGCTACACAATGACATGGAATTAAAGATTGTAAGAAGTCAGGAAGATGGGACCATGCCCTATCTCTTTAAGCTTCAAATTCTATCTGGTGTGTTGTCTTGTGCAGTAGTCACACGGGATTGGACTTCCTTGATTCTTGTGGGACATTTCTGTGTAGAAATGTCTGTATGTTGTTGTTGAGATGGCGCGATGTGGCATTGGGATGGCAAAATAACGGTCCTACCCTTCACCGGGGTTATCTCCGGTTTGAGCTGTGTTAGCGGTCGTTGCTCAGGGTTATCTCTGAGATTGGACTACTGTAAGTGTTGACCGTCCTCAGGGTTGTATCTGAGATGTTCTTGACTTCCCGGGGTTATCTCCGAGCTTGTGGAATAAGTACCTTGGGGCTTTTGCCGAGTGTTCTGAAGCTGTTTGCATGGCTTTAAAACAAGTATTTTTGGGGTTATATCCGGAACTGCAACTGCATGCCTTGGGGTTATCTCCAAGGTTGATACTATCTTTTCCAGTGTTGTCTGGGGCTGAGACTGAGTGTGACGCCCCCAAAATAGGTATACAACACCCATTTTGAGTCGCCAAATACATGGTACAAAAAGCAAACTACAACTTCAATAATACAATTGTCGTGCAAAATACGATAACACATACTGTGAGTTTAATACAAACATTGTTTTCTAGACAATATCCACACTCAAATAAGTCCTCATTACAATTATTCAAACACTATTTTACAGAAATAGTGAGGACTGCTAAAATATCTTTTTAGAACCATCACTCCATACCCCGACTAGATCCTGTTATGTTCTCACCTCCTGAGAAGAAAAATGGAACAAAAAGGAAACCCTGATATTTCTCAAAATAACCCTGATTTGATTTTTAATACCTCCATTCCGATAAAAATATTGATAAAGCACCTCAACATTAACTCCTTCATTTTTAACCACAATAAATATATCTAACATTTATATCCACATAAAATAAATATTTTCTTATCATATGAATCAATAATTAATTATTCACAAATAATATTACAAAATCACATTTATGACAATCAGGCTATTCCCAAGAAAGAGGGGGCTTTCCAATAAGGATTTCTCCTTACTAGCGTGCAATTAGATGACCAAACCTCTCCTTAGACAGAACTTTCTAGATATTGCCAATAATGCTATCTAATAATATTATTTAAATAATATGAATTATTGATCTGATAATGGAAAATACTGTGCAGCAACAATTATTGAAACAACAATAATATAAAATATCAACGCAGCAAATTATTGAATCAATAAAATAAAAAATTGAACAGTAACTACTGTAACAATTATTGAGTAGTGCCTTCTTACGTAAGAATCAATAATTGGTGCAATACCGTGTGCTACTGTATTTTAACCACCGGGTATTCCAACAGTATTAACGGTAACAACTACGCCGTTATTTATAAACAACTTATACTTGTCATTTTTTTCATCCAATCGCTTTCCGTTATGGGGCCCACACAAGGCTGCGCCGTCGTACGAATATTCCCCGACAGCAAGAATATTTCACGACCAAATGAATATTCTCCGACAAAATGAATATTTTATAACCACTTGCTTATTTTACAAAATTTGCACATTTCACTCATAACCAAAGTATTATATCAAATTAACCCCTTATTATTCATAATAATATTTAGAGAAAATTTGATTTTATTCATTAATAAGTTGGGGTCTTACAACCTCCACTCCTTATGAAATTTTGTCCTCAAAATTGACGTACGTACCTGGTATTTCGAAAAGGTGAGGATACCTCGCTTTTATTTCTGATTCTAACTCCCAAGTCTTTTCTTCAATAGCATGGTTTCTCCATAAAACCTTAACTTGTGGTATAACCTTCGTGTATAGGACATGTTCTTTCCTATCCAATATCTTAACAGGTACCTCTTCGTACGTTAAATCTTCGGCTATCTCGTCTGGTTCTAACGCAATAATATGATTCGGGTCGTCCACATATTTACGTAGCATCGATACGTGAAAAACGTTATGAACACGCGACATACTTAGCGTTAAGGCGAGTCTATAGGCCACAGTTCCTACTCGATCGAGGATTTCAAATAAATCAAAGGCTTGAGCTTTCTTCTCTTCATCGACTCTTACTTCTAGAATAACACATTCTTACACATTCTTCTTTGTATTCATCAGCTCCAGGTCTATAGCTTGAGCGGCTTTAACGTTATCGATTAAAGTCGATTTTACTCGTATATCATCACGTGGGTCCCTAGAGTCATTAACTCTATCTCTATCATTTATAAATTATACAAAATAGGTCTTTGTGTTCAACAATATCGCACTCGTACTCGCGTACAATCTTCTACTCAACCCGTCAGCTACCACGTTCACTTTTGCAGGATGGTATGGTCAGAACAGGTTCCGAATGAGTCGCCTCTTGAGCTATTGGAAAATCTTCTCGCATTCCTCGCTCCATACGAATTTTGTATCTTTCTGAGTTAGCTAAGTTAACGGAGTAGCGATTCGAGAAAATCCTTCCACGAATCTCCGATAGTAACCAGCTAAGCCCAGAAAGCTACGTACTTTGGTCACCGACTTCGGTTTCTCTCAATTGTGATTCATATCCCAATCTTGGATAGTACCACCACACAAATATAGAGTCCCTTACGGAGAGTCTGGCTTTGGTGCATTCCACAAAGGAAGCCACCAGATAGAGGCTCGGGTACCAACTTCTATAGTTGGGTTTTTAACTTCTGAAGTTCAATAGGAGCTATTCAATATGAGATTTTAGAAATGGGTTTTGTATCGGGTTGAAGATCAATTCAAAAATTAAATATCACGCTCTGGATTAAGTCAGGAAATACGTCAGGAAATTCACTAACAACAAAAATATCATTCAAATCTGACGTATTTTTGTTCAAGTCCATGACATGAGCTAAGAAAGCTTGACATCCATTTTTCAATAAACGAATGGCTTTATGGCTTGGTATGACAGCAATTGACTTTAATGGTTTGGTTGTTTAAATTCGCATAATAGGTTGGTTAGGAATATAAAAACTAACAACCTTACGAAAATAATCAATTTTAGCATGATGCGTGGTTAACCAATCAATCCCTAAAATCACATCAAATGCAAGAATTTTCAACAAAATAAGGTCGGCAGGTAATGTGATGGTACCAACTTGAATCAAGCAAGATTTATAAACATTAGATATAACGAAAGTTTCTCCTAACGGAGTCTCCACAGATAGGTCAAAGTCTAATTTCTCCGAAGTCAAGTTTAAACGTTGAGCACAAGTAGGAGAGATAAAAGAATGGGTAGAACCGGTATCTAGTAAGGTATAAACTTCGCAAGAATTTATAATTAACTAACCCGTTATACCTTCGTTTGGGTTCCTCGCGTTTTGGGCGATCACGACAAAAGCTCTTCCAGAAACCGCCGACTTTATTTTGTCCGTATCCGCCTTTAGTGTCACCGTTCCAGCTGGACTTGGTTTCGCTATAGTACAATCTCGAGCGATATATCCTTCCTTTCCACAATTATAACATTCCTTGAACTATTGTGGGTAGTTTGGACTTATATGTCCCTCCTCTCCGCATCTGTAACATCTAACTGGCTGTCGTTCTCCTCCCCTAGAATTTGTTCCTGGTGCTGGTGCTGCTGTCGACGTTTTCCTGTCATCGTTAAATCTTCTCTTCTTGAAATTTCCACTTGACTCACCTCTCCTATTATCATGGCCACGATGACCACCCGAGTGGTTACCACTTTTGTTTGTATTTTTCCCTCCTCGCTGGTTCTCATTGCTCCGATGACTGCTGTCACCAATATGACCCTGGTTGTGGTCCCTCGGTTACACATACTCATTATTTCGCTCTAATAATTGAGCCATGTTTACAACATCTGAATATAAAGAAAATTTATGAGAGATAAGATATTGCCGAATCTCAGGTTTTAGACCTCTCAAAAATATCCTTGTCATATGTTCCTCGTTCTAAACCAAATGAGGTGCAAACCTGGATAACTCCACGAACTTCGCCTCGTACTAAGACACGGTCATGTTGTTTTGTTCCAGTCTGATAAACTCCACCTCCTTCATATGACGAATACTTTCAGGAAAGTACTTGTCATTAAACAGTTTTTGAAATGTTTCCCAGGACATGTTGAGTGCGTCAGGCTGGGTACGCTTCACAGACTCCCACTAGTAGTCTGCCTTACCGCGGAACATAAAGGTGGCGAATGGAACCTTCTGTTCCTCCGTGCATCCCAAGACATCGAATATCTTGGTAATTTGCTTGACCCACATTTTCGCTATGATCGGATCCGGCTTTCCCTTAAATTCTGGTGGTCCCAACTCTTTGAACTGCTTGGCTGTGACAGATCGCGCGTTGCTATCACTTCCACCCGTATTTTGTACACGACTCTCCCTCGTCTGATTTTGCATGAACTGCAAAAAGCTCCTAAACATTCCATCATTCATCGTTTGTTTGGTAGTGTTGTTTACAGGAGGAATATTGCCTTCCCGTTGCACGTTCTCCTTGTTTGTAACTAAAGGTTGTTCCACAGTCTCATACACTCCATTGTTAACGTTCTCGGCAGCCATTCTTAAATACTGCCATAAAACAAGGGTTAATTAAACAAATTATCATATTACATAATATCCTTATATTATGACTGACCAACAAATAAGCTTAGGTAGGACACACTAGCGAAGGATTTACTCATCTCTCCCCTCCTAGTTCTATTCCCCGATCTCTGCCAGAGACCATATCCCTAAGCTCTGATAGCAACTGTGAAGCCCCCAAAATAGGTATACAACACCCATTCTGAGTCGCCAAATACATGGTACAAAAAGCAAACTACAACTTCAATAATACAATTGTCATGCAAAATACGACAACACATACTGTGAGTTTAATACAAACATTGTCTTCTAGACAATATCCACACTCAAATAAGTCCTCATTATAATTATTCAAACACTATTTTACAAAAATAGTGAGGACTGCTAAAACATCTTTCTAGAACCATCACTCCATACCCCGACTAGATCCTGTTATGTTCTCACCTCCTGAGAAGAAAAATGGAACAAAAAGGAAAAGGGTGAGCTCAACTAGCCCAGCAAAGAATATTATGACTAAGATATTATACAACAAATTATCATTAGTATTCAACAGGGAAAAATCTGATAGAATATAATCGACAACAAGTTTTAGATCAACAACTGCAACGGAAATAGCAAACCATTAGAAGAGTCAAGTAGAGAATGAATTCTACTATCTTCTAAGATTTAAAAGTCCATCATCAATATTTTATCCCTGTAACATCAATTAATAATCATCTTTAATCAAATATTCATCTTTGCACTACAGGCCAAAGATATTCATTTGTATCACCAGTCAGTCATGTTCATCTCAACACCTGTTCATCTTTGCACTACAGGCCAAAGATATTTATCAGGTAATCATACATCTTTGCACTACAGGCCAAATATATTCAGTAATATCATCATTTAGGACTGAGGATGATGAAAAATATCTTAAAGAAAACGAATCTAGTGAGACAGAAAGGCAAATAGTAGGGATTCGTATAACAGTTTATCCAAGATCAATAATACTTCATAATAATCAATTGTGAAGCAGAATTCAAAAATAAAGATCAAAACATGGATACAATCAAAGATAGTAACCATAATAGACATCTTGGACAAAAAGGAAAAATTTTATTTTTTGGTGAATAGTGCCGTATACGTGAATAGTGTCGTATACGTGAATAGTAACCCCGACACAAAAAGTTCCAAATTTGATAAAAAAAAACTCATATCAATATTTCAATATAATGATATTGAAGAAAATAATATCATTTAAGAAGAAAATAATATCTCTTACCTCAAAATATCAGTACTTATGTTCGGAATATCGGTATAAGGCTTAAGGAAACTTGCACTAATGAATAAAAACTCACAAAGTATCTAAATACTTCTAAAATACACTCAATAATCTAGAGAGAGAAAGAGAGAAAACTTGTTTCTGGTGTGATTTTTAATTCTAACTTAGCCATCTATTTATAGGAAAATGTTAGCACGTCGAAGCAGACTTAACCTGCATCCTGATGGCTTTACCTGCTACTATTTCCACCCACCACATTTGAATAAAAATCTCAGCACATTTTTACCAACCAAAAGTGGGGCCCATTAATTCTAGAATTTTCCGCCAAAATGACAAATTCCGCAACTTCTATAATTTCTGAACCAGTCATCTGGTAAAATTCATAACAAATCATACATTCATTTTTAACGGTTCAAAATTTGTGGACATATGCTCAACTTATATATGAATAACATATCCAAAAATTACCACGATCCAACGGTCGGATTAAAAATTATAACCCCCGCAATATTTCTCAAAAAAACCCTGATTTAATTTTTAATACCTCCATTCCGATAAAAATACTGATAAAGCACCTCAACATTAACTCCTTCAGTTTTAACCATAATAAATATATCTAACATTTATATTCACATAAAATAAATATTTCCTTATCATATGAATCAATAATTAATTATTCACAAATAATATTACAGAATCACATTTATGACAATCAGGCTATTCCCAGGAAAGAGGGGGCTTTCCAATAAGGATTTCTCCTTACTAGCGCGCAATTAGATGACCAAACCTCTCCTTAGACAGAACTTTCTAGATATTGCCAATAATGCTATCTAATAATATTATTTAAATAATATGAATTATTGATCTGATAATAGAAAATACTGTGCAGCAACAATTATTGAAACAACAATAATATAAAATATCAACGCAGCAAATTATTGAATCAATAAAATAAAATATTGAACAGTAACTACTGTAACAATTATTGAGTAGTGCCTTCTTACATAAAAATCAATAATTGGTGCAATATCGTGTGCTACAGTATTTTAACCACCGGGTATTCCAACAGTATTAACGGTAACAACTACACCGTTATTTATAAACAACTTATACTTGTCGTTTTCTTCATTCAATCGCTTTCCGTTATGGGGCCCACACAAGGCTGCGCCGTCGTACGAATATTCCCGGACAGCAAGAATTTTCCACGACCAAACGAATATTCCCAACAAAATAATATTTTATAACCACTTGCTTATTTTACAAAATTTGCACATTTCACCCATAACCAAAGTATTATATCAAATTAACCCCTTATTATTCACAATAATATTTAGAAAAAATTTGATTTTATTCATTAATAAGTTGGGGTCTTACACTGAGTATCTCGGGGTTATCTCCGAGATGACACCGTCTTCTCCGGTGTGTTTTTCGGTATTGGCACTGCACTCCTCGAGGTTATCTCCGAGGTTGAAATTGAAACTCCGGGTGTTGTCGCCGAGGTTGAGGTTGAAACTTCCGGTGGTATTTTCGGATCTGAGCTGGATGTCTCGGGGTTATCTCTGAGATGGTGATACTGAATATCCCAGGGTTGTCTCCGGGACTGAATTGCGCTGTCTTCCAGGGTTATCTTTGAAAGACGATTATGCCCTCCTACAATGTTAGTAACAGGTATACAGAAAATTTTGAGTGTCTACAATCGTCGTTGTCGTCGTTGTGACATGGTTTAATTCTCGATAGTCGATACAAAGTCGCATACTCCCGTCTTTCTTCTTCACGAATAGAACAGGAGCACCCCAAGGAGACGTACTAGGACGAATAAAACCGATGTCTAACAATTCCTGTAGTTGGGTCTTTAATTCTTGAAGTTTAATAGGAGTCATTCGATATGGGGCTTTGGAAATGGGCTTTGTATCGGGTTCAAGGTCGATACCAAACTCGATTTCACGCTCCGGGGGTAGGCCAGGAAGTTCTTCGGGAAATATGTCAGGAAATTTTTTAATAATAGAAATATCATTTAATTCTGACGTATTTTTGTTTAAATCTGTTACGTGGGCTAAAAAAGCTTGACATCCAGTTTTCAATAAACGAATAGCTTTATGGCTTGATATGACAGTGATTGACTTTAGTGGTTTGGTTGCTTGAATTCGCATAATAGGTTGGTTAGGAATATGAAAACTAACAACCTTACGAGAACAATCAATTTTTGCATGATGCGTGGTTAACCAATCAATCCCTAAAATTACATCAAATACAAGTATTTTCAAAGAAATAAGATCGATAGGTAACGTACGGTTGTCGATTTGAATCAAACAAGACTTATAAATAGTGAATGTAATGAAGGTTTCTCCGAACGGAGTTTCAACAGATAAGTCAAAGTCTAATTTCTCCGGAATTAAATTTAAACGTTGAGCGCAAGTAGGAGAAACAAAAGAATGGGTAGAACAGGTATGAAATAAGGTATAGACTTCGCTAGAGTTTATGATTAGCTTACCCGTGATAACCTCATTCGGGTTTCTCGTTTTTTGGGAGGTCACGACAAATGCTTTCCCTTAAACTACCGACTTTGACTTCTCTGAGACGGCCTTTGGTGCCTCTATCCCAGCTGGACTTGGCTTTACTACACGACAAAATCGAGCTAGGTGACCTTCTCTTCCACAATTGTAACATGGTTTGGACTGCTGCGTATAGTTTGAACTGATGTGTCCCTCCCCTCCGCATTTAGAGCATACGATGGGTAATCGTTCTCCTTCTTTAACAACGGCTGCTAGTGATGATGTCCTTCCATCATTATTGAATCTCCTCTTCTTGAAATTTCCACTTTTATTGTCTTGGCCATGATTATCACCGAAGTGGTTACCATTTCTGGCATGTTGACTTCCTCCACGTTTGTTGTCACCACTTCGATGACTGCTACCACTGGTATTATCATTTTACCGATTGCTCTCTCTTGGTTAGGTTGACTCATTATTACGCTCCAATAACTGAGCTCTATTTATAATATCAGAATATAAACACAGTTTGTGAGAAATGAGATATTGACGTATTTCAGGTTTTAAACCTCGTAGAAATATTCGCGTCATTATCTCCTCATTATCAACCAAGTGGAATGTAAATCGGGACAACTCGGCAAACTTAGCTTCGTACTGCGACACGGTCATATTGTTTTGCTCCAGCTTGATAAACTCTACCTCTTTCATGTGAAGAATACTTTCGGGAAAGTACTTGTCGTTGAACAGTTCTTGGAACTTCTCCCAAGACATCTTCAGTGCGACAGGTTGAGTATGCTTTACTGATTCCCACCAGTAATATGTCTCTCCTCGCAACATAAAGGTGGCAAAGGGAACCTTTTGCTCCTCGGAGCATCCCAAGACATCAAATATCTTGATGATCTGCTTTATCCACGTCTCGGCCTTAAGTGGTTCTGGCTCTCCCAAAAACTTCGGTGGTCCCAGCTCCTTAAACTGCTTAGCGGTGACCATCCGAGATTTCCAGTGTTTCCACCTGCATTTTGAACATGAGTCACTCTCGCCTGATGTTGTATAAATTGCATAAAGCCTCTGAACATCCCATCGTTCATCGTTTGGTCGGTGTTGTTATTTTCCTGAGGATTATTGCCTTCCTGATGCACATTATCCTGGGTATTGATCGTTGGTGACTCAACGGTCTCATGAGCTCCATTGCTTATCACAACATTCTCCGATGTCATTTCTAAACACTGCCACTAAATAAGGGTTAATTGACATATCACATATTATCCCTATATTCTGACCGACCAATTAAATAACAAGTAAACTTAGGTAGGTCATACTAGCGAAAGATTTTCTCGTCTTTCCCCCCTAGTTCTAGTCTCACATCTCAGCCAGGGATCATATCCCTAAGCTTTGATGCCAATTGTGACGCCCCCAAAATAGGTATACAGCACCCATTCTGAGTCGTCAAATACATGGTACAGAATTCAAATACAAACTTAATTAATACATCTGTCGCATAAAATACGACAACATATAGCTGAGTTTTACATGAATATTATCTCATAGATAGTATCCAAACCCAAATTCAATCCTCATTACATTTATTATAATACTAAATAGTGAGGACTACTAAAACAACCATCTCGGACCGTCACTCCATTTCTCGACTAGTCCCTGCTACGTTCTCATTTCTAGAAGAGAAAAATGAAAGGAAAAGGGTGAGCTCAACTAGCCTAGTAAGAAATATTATGACTAAGATAATGCAGAATAAATTATCGTTAGCCTTCAACAGTGTTAAATTGATAAAATATAATAAACATCAAGTTTAACTGCAGCGGAACAAGTAATCCATTAGAAGAGTCAAGTAGAACATGATATCTACTATCTTCTATGATTTAAAAAGTTTATCAACAATTTTATCGCTGAGACTCAGCTTAATAAATAATCCGCATCACTGAATTATTCATGCACTACGGGCCAAAGAAATTCATTAGTATCACAACCACGAATTGTCCATGCACTACGAGCCAAGGATATTCGTGTTTTCACCAATGGTCATGATCATGCCAACAACTGTCCATCAATGCATTACGGGCCAATGAGGACTTTTACCACATCATTTGTAACATTATGGGTCATGATTATACCGAATGATCCCTGGTCATAATCATACCAATCAACAGTCCATCTTTGCACTACAGCCAAAGATAACTTTCATCACAATATAAGAATGAGGATGATGACAATAATATAAGAATTCAATTAAATGAATGCAAAGGATAAACTTTGAAAATTTATAATTTAATTTATCCAGAATTCAAAAACGTCCAAATTGTCAACACGATACTGCTTTGTGGAGTAAAATCCAAGAGTAATATTGTATCAAAAATGATTTGGACCGAAATAAAATTAATTTTTATCATGAATAGTACCCCGGGTGAATAGTAACCGAGTGAATAATACTCCGTGAATAGTACTCTGGCATGAAAAAGCTTAAAATTTAACAAGAATGCTCAAAATAATATTTTCATGAAAAGATACTGGATAAAGTGCAAATTTCAAGGATATTCTACTAATTTCATAGAGTATAGAAGCCAAAACTTAACAAAAGGAGTATAGAATTCAGAATCTGAAACGAAATAATATTACTTACATACTACAGAGTATGGAAGAAAATATTATTTCTTACGAGTATTGAACAAAAATAATATCCCTTACCTTAAAAAGAAGAGTATTCCAACTGATATAGCAGTGATATTCTTGAAGAAAACTTTTACTATTTTCTATGCTCAAAGCTTCTTAAAACTCTAAAGAAATACGCTCAATATTATAGAAGAAGAATTCTCTGATTCTGGTGTGATTTTCAATTCTAACTAAGCATCCTATTTGTAGGAGAATGAAAGGATACTAATTAGAAACGGACTGCACAGTAACTTTTTAAACAAAAATTCACGGGCACAACTTTCTGATTCACAAGATTTACTGTGCACTGCATAGTAAAATACTATGCAAATAAAATATAATATATTCTATTTTTCATAAAAAACAAAATTTATTATAATATAATATATATATATATATATATATATATATATATATGTGTGTGTGTGTGTGTGTGTGTGTGTGTGTGTGTGTGTTGTTTGGTAGGAATGTGGGAGGGGAAAGGCATCACACGGGTGATGCCGTGTGATGTAGGTTATATATGTTTGGTAGGAATGTGGGAGGGGAAAGGCATCACACGGGTGATGCCGTGTGATGTAGGTTATATATATATATATATATATAACACAAACTTATTAAATATAATTATGTATATACTTTCCTTTCTTACACGTAAACTCCCTTCCCCCCATTACAAAACTAAAACAACGATTTTCTAATATACGCTGTAAGTACCCCGAATTTTATGAAATGAAAATATTCAATTTTCTTATAATTATTATTCTATTTAGTAAATGGTTAAATTGATAAAAGGTTAAAGTTAAGGGTGATTTGTGAAAATTTTACAAAGTAAGCAAATTATCATAAAATATTCGTTGTGTCGGGGAATATTCGTTTGGTCAAGAAATATTCTTTTCTTCGGAGAATATTCGTATGACGACACAATTGTTGGTGGACCCCACAACGGAATAACTGTCGGATATAGAAAGCGACAGAAATATCCGGTGATAAAAGAACAATAATACGCGTTGTTGCACAGTAACACACGGTATTGCACAATATCTCTTATTATTGATGCTTACGTCAGAAGTCACTCAATTATATTCAATAATTGTTACAGTAGTTACTACATAGTATCTCATATTATTGATTCAATTATTGTCACAGTATCATCTGTACAATATTTTATATTATTAAATCAATAATCGAGACGACACAGTTATTCATATTATTATTAGCATTATTGACAATGTCTAGAAAGTTCTGTCGAGAAAAGGGATTAGGTTATTTAATTGCGCGCTAATAAAGAGAAATTCTTATCAGAAAGTCCCCTCTTTCTTGGGAATGATCTGGTTGTCAATATTGTGAGTTATAATATTAATAATGAATAATTGTTGATATATTAAAAATGTGTTCATTGAAGATAAGTGAATTACAAAAGTTAAAGGGGAATAATACAAACTTGGAGAACTTTAGGGGTACTAAAATGTAATAAGTTAACTAATACATGTGAACTTGAATCAACCAATCAGAGAAGAGATGATGCAAGCATGATTTAAGCATGACATCATCCTTAAAGAAACACAAAGATGATGTAAGGATGATATCATCATGATGTCACCTGGACTAAGGTGCAATTAATGAGGTACTAAACTATAATAAGTCGACCCCCTAACATGTAATTATCGAAACTATGTTTTTCTATAAATAGAAGTTTATTTCTTTTTTCATTCGCACCAAATCACTAAGACTCACACGAGAAACTATAGAGAGAAAGAAGAAAAGTATTCTGCTACGTCACTATTACAGTATCTAATCTTCTACTAAGGTAAGGGGTGTTATTTATTTCTCATTCGTAAGGGGTATTATTTTTGTATTCGTAAGGAATATTATTATCGTTCAATACTTGTAAGGGATATTATCTCTATATTCATTGTTTAATATATGGGAATAACCTATCTATACAGATTACCGCATGACAAGTGAAAATCCATTTATAGTTTCGTATATTTTTTCTTTTCATATTCCTAAATTTAAACTTACTATGGTAAGTATTGTTTCTATAATCCCTGAAATTAGTAGAATATCCTTTAGTTTTGCGCTTCATCTAGTATCGTTTCATTGGAATATTGGTCTGAACTTTCTTATTATATTTTAATATTTTTATTCAAAATACTATTCACAGGGTACTATTCACTCGAGTACTATTCACTCGAGATACTATTCACATAATACTATTCATTCGGGTATCATTCACTCGAGATACTATTCACAGGGTACCATTCACTCGAGATACTATTCACGGGGTACTATTCATTCGGGTACCATTCACTTGAATACTATTCACGGGTATCATTTACTCGTGATACTATTTACAGGATACTATTCACTCGGGATAATATTTATTCGGGGTACTTTGCATGACGGGGCACTATTCACGATAAAAGTTATTCCTTTTATGTCCAAATTATCTTTGATATATGAATCTTATTCTTAAATTTGAATCCACATTTTGATCATCATGTTGACCATTTAGACATTCTTGAACTCTGGATAAATTGAATTATAAATCTCTAATATTTATCCTTAATCTCACTTTATTAATTTCTTATATCATTGTCATCATCCTCATGCTTATGTTGTGGTAAAAGTCATCTTTGGCCCGTAGTGCATAGATGGACTGTTAATTGGTATGATTATGACCAGAAATTTTATATTGCTATAATCATGACCTGTACTGTTACAGACAAATGATGTGATAAAAGTCCTCTTTGGCCCGTAGTGCATAGATGGACAGTTGTTTGGCATGATCATGACCACTGGTGATACTAACGAATATCATTGGCCCGAGTGCATGGATAATTCGTTGATGTGATACTAACGAATATCCTTGGCTCGTAGTGCATGGATAATTCATTGATGTGATACTAACGAATATCCTTGGCCCGTAGTGTATGGATAATTCGATGATGTGAAATGTTTATTGATTGGTATTACATGGATAAATTATTGATGATAGATTTTTAAATCATAGAAGATAGTAGACATCATTCTCTACTTGACTCTTCTAATGGATTGTTGTTTCTATTGCAGTTGTTGATCTAAAACTTGTTGTCTATTGTATTCTATAAGATTTTTCCCTGTTGAGGACTAAGGATAATGTGTTCTACATTATCTTAGTCATAATATTCTTTACTAGGCTATGTGTGGTCACCCTTTTGCTTTATAATTCTTTTCAGGTAATAAGAGTGTAGCTGGGTCGTGTTGGGATAAGAGTATTGGTCCAATATGGTTATTATAGTAGTCTTCAGTATTTTGTAAAATAATGTATCAATAATTGTAATGAGAATTTTATTTGAGTTTGGATAATTTCTACGAGACAATATTTATATTAAAACTCACAGCGTATGTGTTGTCGTATTTTGCACGACAGTTGTATAAATGAAGTTATATTTGGATTATGTACCGTATATCTGGCGACCCAGAATGGGTTATGTGGACCTATTCTGGGGGCGTCACAGTTGGTATCAGAGCTTAGGGATATGATCTTTGGTGGAGATCTGAGGTTAGAACTAGGAGGGGAGAGACGAGTAAAACCTTCGCTAGTGTGTCCTACCTAAGCTTATTTGTTATTTAATTGGTCGGTCAAAATATAGGGATAATATGTGGCATGCCAATTTCCTTAATAAACCTTTATTTTATGGCAGTATTTGAAAATGACATCTAAAAATCAAGAGATGAACTCATATAGAGTTTTAAGTGATGAATCGAGGAGATTCATTTAAAGAATAAATATTGGAGTATAATATCTTGTTATAACAAAGATTTTTATTGGGGAGTACTAATTAAGTTATTAAACTTGATTGTACGATGTCAGGCGAAGAAGAAATTAGAGATCTTCATGTAGTGAATGAAGAATTAATAGTTGCACCCGAGCTAGTCGCAGAGGTAGCAGCTGAGAGTGGGGAAGAAGAGGACCCTGAGGAGGATTTACTAGGAGAAATTTTTGATCAAAATATAGAACTGCAAGATCGTATTCATGAATTAGAAGAGCAGGGTGAAGAACGGCAGGAGGTCGTGGAACAAAGGGATGCAACAATTTAAGATTTTGCTACCCGATATGCGATACTTGAACAAAAGCTCTCTTTGGCAGAGTATATGATAATAGAGCTGAAATCTGAAAATGGAAATGTCAAATATCAGCTGCAAGAAGAAACAACTGAACGAGTGAGAATGGATGATGCATGGGTAAAAGCCGCACGACGCGTTGATATTGTAGAAAGAGACGTTTGATCCAAGAAGGCTAAAATAGATGATATGTATTTCTCTTTTTGAACAGCAATTGGGAGAACCCAACATCGAGTTTTGAACTACCCTATACAGAGCGGTCGACCCCAATTCGATATGGATCGAAGATTAATAATTCAAATCATGGATCAAGAGTACGACGAAGCAGTTGAGGGTGGAATATGCCTTATAGCGAAGTTAAGTCCAGTTGGGACGGTGACACCAAAGGTGTCCCAGACAAGTCAAAGTCGATGGTTCAAGGAAGAACGTTTGTCGTAACTTCTCAAAAAGTGAGGAACCCGAACGAAGTTATCACGGGTAAGCTAGTCATATAATTTTTTGTGGTTCAGAAGCAAATTTGATGGCTAGTTAATTCCCGCTTAAAGTCACCATCCCTATGAAGTATAGCAGTATTAGTTGGGAAGTAACTTGTTTAAGTGTTACTGGACTGTGATTAGGGGCATGTTTAATGGATATGCAACAAAATATTATAGGTTGACTTGGGTGGTTGGGCTTGGAAAACTAATAGATTTCCAAATTGTTTGAATGCAATCAATAGACTAGGAGTAGGGGTTGGCCTCTAAGGATAAAATTATAGCAAAACTAAAAACCAAGGGCTGCGTGACAAGGGAACATAATAGAGGATTTTTATCTACTGTTGTTTAAAGGTAATGCCTTATCCATTATTGAGCAATAGACAGTGGTGTCTCCTCATTTATAAAGCGATAATAGCCCACATTTCCCTTTATTGTTTAATGTGTTTGTTATGTTAATTATCTTTTTAGACAACTCTTTTACATAGTTTTATCGTTACTGAGCAAATTTCGGTTATTATATTCATGATGTATACTTTATTTACACGGTTACATCCAACAGGGCATGTTGGCAGTCTACAATTCATCTTTGGGATGCTACTTCAAGCCAGGTGCTTAATCATTATTCCTCACAAGTGACATTGTTAACTCTGACAGAGAGACCTATTAGATTAAATGATCATCTTGAAGTTCTCAACTTTCAATACTAGTTATGTATTTCAATTATACGAAGGATGAATAAAGAACTTTGTATAGTTCTACTTGAGTTCAGCATCTCTTCTTAGATGTAACTAAAATATTGTATTGTAATGATAGATTGTAAAAGTTATTAGTTTAGTAGTTTGGTATAATAATGATCATCATATTTGAGGAGATGAATTATTCAACTATTATATTGTAATGTTGTAATGTAAATGATTTTAAATGATGTATATAATATTTTTTATATTTTATTTTATATTGTATTTGTGTTTGTTGAATAAATGTGCATTATTAATTAAATTTTTTTTGAAATATAAAAAGGCTATAGCGATGGTCATTGACCGTAGCTATAGGCCAAAAGACCGTCGCTAAAAGCTTTACCGATGGCTTCTATGGCGACGGTTGGCGGTCGTCGCTAAAACCTTTACCGACGGTCTTTTGACCTATAGCGACCGTCGGCGACCGTCGCTATAGGCCGATTTTCTAGTAGTGGGAGGAAAATATTATTTCTTACGAATTTTGAACAAAAATAATATCCCTTACATTAAAAAGAGAGTATTTCTGACTGGTATGACGGAGATATTTTTGAAGAAAACTTGCACTGTTTTTAACACTCAAAGCTTCCTTAAACTCTAAAGAAATACGCTCAATATTATAAGAGAAGAATTCTCTGATTCTGGTGTGATTTTCAATTCTAAACTAAGCATTCTATTTATAGGAGAATGGCAAGATACTATTTGAATTAGAAAATCACGGGTGAATAGTAATGAATTCACGGGAGCTGCAATCGGTTGAAAATTTTTGATTTTACTATGTTGTACTATGCAGCACTATACACACACTATGCAGTACTATGCAACACTATGCAGTACTATGCAATCAAATAAAATAAAATATATTTTATTTTACATAAAAAATAAAACTTATATATATACAATAGTAACCCTCCCGTGAACCTTCCCCCCCCCCCACCCCGTGAACTTTTTTTTAATATATATATAAAACAAAACTGAGATAACTTTCTCCCGGCTATTTTGAAAAATGGGTAAGTGGGGGTCCATATAATAAGCAAAATTTACAACAAATACTTCATAAAAATCTCTTCTATTTATCTCAATTCACTTGGCTTCAAAAAATATATTTTTAATAACATTCATCATTAATATTATAACTCACAATATTAACAACTAGATCATTTCCAAGAAAGAGGAGGCTTTTCGATAAGGACTTCTCCTTATTGGCGCGTAATTAGGTGACAAAACTCATTTCCTCGACAGAACTTTCTAGACATTATCAATAATGCAAATAATAATATGAATAACTTTGTCGTCTCAATTATTGATTTAATAATATAAAATATTGTGACAATAATTGAATCAATAATGTGAGATACTACGCAGCAATTACTGTGACAATAATTAAAATAAACTGAGTGACTTCTCACGTAAGTATCAATAATCAAAGATATTGTACAATATCGTGTGTTACTATGCAACTACGCGTATTACTGTACTTTTATCACTGGATATTTCAACAGTCAACGGTAAAACTTTCGCCGTTATTTTTATAAAAAGATATTTCTATCGTTTTCTAACTTCGACAGTAATTCCGTTGTGGGGTCCACCAATGATTGTGTCGTCGTACGAATATTCTCTGATAAAATGAATATTCCCCAACCAAACGAATATTTTATAACAACTTGCATACTTTGCAAAATTTGTAAATAATACTCATAATTATAATATTATCTAAAATCCACACTTTATTATTCAAAAAGATATTTAGAGAAAATTAATATTTATTCATAAAAGTTGAGGTCTTACAATAAATATACTACTGAAATAACCAAAATAATGCATATGAATTTGCAGTTAAGTTAATTACATATGAAGTATTAATAGTGGATTATTTACAAAACAAAAATTAGTTTATACTTAGTACGTCTTCAAACTAGTCAGAATTAACATAATTATCATCCTCGAATTCTATCTCTTCCTCGTCATCATCATCAATTTCTTCATCGTTATCATCTTCAATGCGACATACTCATGCACGACCACGTCTTCCTCAACAAAGTCATCGTTAGGTACGTCAATGACATCATTTGTCATCACATCGTCCTCATTTAACATTGTCTGTGTGGGATTGCTAACATCTTCTTGTAACGGCGCATCCATCCCTAACATATTAGCACTATCAAATGCCCAAGTATTCGTTGTGAAAATAGAGTATTTATGACATTAGGCACGTAGTAGACTTGAGTCGTTTGACAGGCTAGCACAAATATGTCATCACAATTTAACTTTAAATTTATATCTACTATGACGATTCAATTACGATCAACTTTAACACCTTTTTCAATATCAAACCAGCGACATTTAAATGTAACAACATTTTTGCCCCCGGGATAATTGAACATAACCACATCCAGTAAACGTCCATTGTAATTGGACTCAGAATCATAGTAACAACTTCCCAACACGACAATCCCAGAATTGACTGATGTGAGTTCATTTAACTCATTGACCTTGAATTTGTACACATTCACGAAGCGGCTTGGAAAAGAACTACTCCCTCTATTCCTAAATAAGTGTCGTTTAAGATTTTTACACAATGATTAAGAAAGTCATTTAATACTATTATTTAATAATTAAAATCTATGTGAAATTACATCACTACCCCTTTATGAAAAGTTGAAAACTATTAATACTAAGGGTGAAAATTTCTTGGGACAATGAGAGAAGGTAAGGGTGAAATAGGAAAGTAAATAATTTATTCTCCTAGAAAGTTATAAACGATAGATAATTTGGAACAAATCTTTTCCTCCTAAACGTCACTTATTTAGGAATGGAGGGAGTAACAAGTTTGTAAGGACCTCAAATGACATCTCTAAAACGCTTAGAAACGTTCTCTTCTTCAACCCTTCTCTTAAACCACTATTGAAAATTAGCAGTAATGAATGCTTTTAAATGTGTTGCGTTAACCCGGGGTTAGATGCATACACTTCCTTTTCGAATGAACTAAAATAATAACAACAGAGTTTAACAGTTGATTACACTTCTAAATATTAAATATGCGACAAATAATAATACATACTTGATGTACGACGATACTTCAGACATATTTAGAAGCACATATGTAGATACAATAATCGTCTCATGGCCAAATAATTTAGCCAGATAGGTGAATACAACTAACTCATCAGCACGAGATTGGGGTTCAACGACGACCTCATTCCTTATTATAATATTTTATTATATTCTATTTTATTTTATTCTATTCTATTCTATTTTAATAAAATTAATTTAATTTAATTATGAAATTAAATTAAATTATTTTATTTATTCTATTCTATTCTATTCTATTTTATTACTATTATTTATTTTATTTTATGTCATCTTATTTTGTATTATATTAGTTAATTAAATTTAATGAATTTTATTTTATTTTATTTATTTATTAGATATAATTTAAGTTATTTCATTTAGTTTTCTTTTCTTTTCTTTAATTTATTTTGTATAACATTATATTATGTTATTCAATTTATTTTCATTAAATTATTTTATTTTATTTTATTTTATTTTCAACGGAATTTAGTCCGTCAAGGATAATTCCGTCGAAAATATACATTTTTTTAAAAGTGTATCAGTGTAACAAACACGATCTATAAAGATGACTAGCTTACGTTGCAGGGTATTTAAGATGGTCACATTAGATGACTCATAACAAACGCTCCATAAATGTAATGTAGATATGCATTGTTGACTTTAAGGAGATAATTGTTGAGTCTTTAATTTTATTTTAGTTTCTTAGGGTAATTAATTATAATATGTAGTGTGGATTTTTTCAGTTAATTACTAAGGTGAACAATCAAATGCTATGTAAATTTATTCAGCTTAGAACTTTTAAAAAAATAATTATTATGATAATTATGTTTTTATTTAGGTAAGTAGTGGAATTATATAGAGTAAAATCAGAGTCAGTCCTGGGTTTTCTAAGTTCTAGGGCAAATTTTCTCAAGTGTGCCCCTTTATACAAATTAAATAAAAAAATAAATAAATTATCAACTAATTAATTTCATTAAAATTATAAGAATTTATAAAAGATAAGGAAGAACACTTTAAAATGTCATCGAAGCAAAGAATCATCACATGTACCTACAAAATAAAAAATCAATGAAATCAGTAAAACTAATGAAATACCCACTGTAGTTGGCAAGTTTTACTGATTACACAATTGAACTTTTATTTTTTTTAAATTACCCCACTAAACTAATTATTATTTTAAAATTGGGTTATTCCGTTAAAAAAATAAATGGACATTAATTTTTATCTACAAATCTAATGAATTACCCACTGTAGTTGTCAAATTTTACTGATTACACCATTACACTTTTAATTTTTCAGATCACCCCATTAAACTAATTAAAAAATGATTATTTTAAATATTTTTAAAAATAATTATTATTTTCAATAAAATAATATTAGAAACTTTAATTTTTTTTCCATAAAATGAGTAAAATTTCATAAAATATAGATTTAAAAAAATTAAAGTTTTATGAAACCTTACTGATTTTAAAAAAAAAATCATTTTTTTTCTTTTGAAAATAAAGTTTATTTTTTTGAATCTATATTTTATAAAATTTTACTCATTTTTTTAAAATATGACGAATTTTTCAATTTTTTTCTTGAAGATAATATTTATTTATAAAAATTATTAATTTCTTTTTTGAAAAAATTAAATCAATTTTTTTATTTATCTTTTACTGTTTTTTTATTTTAATTTCTATTTTTAGTTTTTTTTAAAAAATTTCTAATATTAAAAATGGCTCATTCTATTAAAAAAATTAAGTAGACATTAATTTAATTTAAAATCACTTTAATTTTTTTGAATCTATATTTTATGAAACTCTACTCATTTTATGAAGGAAAAAAAGTTTCTAATATTTTTTACTTAAAATAATAATTATTTTTAAAAATATTTAAAATAATTATTTTTAATTAGTTTGATTAGGTAATTTAAAAAATTAAAAGTTCAATGGTGTAATCAGTAAAATGTGTAAACTACAGTGGATGATTCATTAGTTTTGTAGATAAAAAATTAACGTCTGTTTATTTTGTTTAACAGAATGACCCAATTTTAAAATAATAATTAGTTTAGTGGTGTAATTTGAAAAATTAAAAGTTTAATGGTGTAATCAGTAAAACCTACCAACTACAGTGGGTATTTCTTTAGTTTTGCCAATTAAGTTTATATTTGATTTCTGTACCATGTATTTGACGACTCAGAATGATTTGTGTATACCTATTTTAGGGGCGTCACACATATGGTAACACATACTTATAATTAATGTCTGCCTTTTAAATTTTGGTTGTACTACCTTGGGGGGGGGGGGGACTAGTGTTATATAAACTAAGTTGTATTTGATCAACTGAGAAAAGATATTGCTATTACATATTCTCCTTCCCTATATTTTTTGGCTACTTTGTTTAAATTTTATAATCGGAAGAAACAGAAAATATAGAATTACAAGGGGCATAAACAAATAAGCTAAATAGGAGATTCATAATACATTTAGGTTATGCTTGTTTGCAAGGATTATAATCCCGGGATTATAATTCCATGAATTTATAATCCCAAGACTATTAATCTTCGGATTATAATCCCGGGATTATAATTATAATTACAAGACTATTAAGTCATTTTATAATATCTAAACTAATTAAGTCTAAATTTGAAAATAAATTTGAATTTTCTCCAGTTGGTTGCTAAACTCCGTATAAAAATTTGGCTTCTGATATTAACAGATCTCCAACTTTCATAATTATTATAAATTAATTAAAAACTTAAATTCTTATTAATTTATATTTTTTTAAAAGTTTCATAGAATTTTTTAAGTACGGAATTGTTTTGTATACCCTATGATGTATCTAATCACATCTTATTTTACTTGTATGGAATTCTTTTTTTTATTATCTATATATCAAATTATGATTGCGACGTATTTATATATATGATATATAGGAATTAAGAAGGGTCCAACTTTAATTTATTACACTTCCACGTTGGTCGCAATCTAACTTTATCAAATATTTGTCGACATGCATATTATTTTCTTATAAAAAATTAAGTTATCAACAATAATACTTTCGCCCATGACGTGAGTCTCTGATGAAACATTTCTATCATTATTTATATATCATTATATTAGATTATTAGTCAATATCATGATATTAATCCTAATTGAGTTGCTAAATTGTAGCTCTTGCTTATGATATTAGTCTCAATTGAGTTGTTAAATTATAGCTCTCAAATACAACTGCATGAATTAGTCGTAAAAATGATAGTAGTTTATTTTTTATAAAAAAAATGAATTAATACATTTATTTGAATAGAAAATAATATTCATAATTTAGGAATTAGTTGAAATATTTATATGATATTAAAATGAATAATAATTTACGGAAGCAATACTTCCTTTGTTCTTTTTATCCAATAACATTATATATGTCCACAAATATGTGACAAAATTGGATTGCAACCAATGTGAAAGCATATATATATATATATATATATATATATATATATATATATATATATATATATATATATAGCACTAATCAATATATCTGCTTATCCATAAAGGGTAGACTTGACTAAATTTCTTCATTTGTTCTAGTAATCTTTGTCAATCTAACACAATATATATCTTGATCAGCTAATCAAGTTTGAAATATATATTGTTAAGGATTCTGTCGTCTATATTTTTTTTCTTTTTTTTTCTCAATTTATTTTATTCTTAATTGTTAGAAACATGGTTATTAAATCCGGACTGGACCGCCGATTCAACCGGTAAAAATCAAAACCGGTCGGCACTCTGGTCCAGTTGGTTCAATTTTTGGTCGAACCGATGATTCAACCGGTAAAACCGGCTAATTGACTCTGTGAACCGGTATATAATTTTTTTTGCAAAATATTTTTTATATTAAAATTAATCACTTTTAATAATATTGTAACTCAATTTTATTATGTTTTAGTTCATAAAAATGATATTTTTTAAATTTTTATTAATTATTAATACTATATATTTTTATATATTAATGACGTCACTAGGTCAATAATAGTTCGGCCACTGGTAGAACCAGTGATCTATTTACCCAGTACTTTTTTCGGTTCGATGACCGGTTCAGGTCTGAAAACTTTAGAAACAAAAAACAATGGTCGAGGGCATTGTCTCATTTGTTGTGGAGAGCACTGGCGGATCAACATATAGGGCAAATGGGGCACTGCCTATGCTCAATTTTTTTATAGGTTGAGAGGAGCAAAAATAAAATTTAATAAACTTAAAGAAGCAAATTTATAATAAAGTTAAACTTAGAGAAGCAAAAAAAAACTTAAACTACTACTACTCTAAAAAAATTAAACATACATAATGTATTCAAATTCTAGCTGTCTATTTCGCCCTAGTGGAGAGAGTTGGAGATCTGTTAATATTAGAAGCCAAATTTTTATAAGGAGTTAAGCGACCAACTGGAGAAAATTCAAACTGAGCTAAGGAAGGTGGATGCAATGTTTCTTAAAAATAGGGATGTTGAACAAGGTGGAGATAGTACACAATTGGGTACGTACGTGAGATCAAATTGTAACTCATAACACCGAATATATATATATATATATATATATATATATATATATATATATATATATATATGGAAACTGACATTTTCACATGACTTTTTGATATTTTTACATAAAAATCGTCGTTATAAATCATATAGTTACAGTTTTTATCGTCACTATACATCTATAGCGACACTTTTCATGTGAAAATATTAATTTCCTATATATATATATATATATATATATATATATATATATATATATATATATTTGTCCTTGAGATTTATGGTTTAGAAGTACGGCTCTTTTTCACACGAAAAGTAATAGAGATGGGAGAGTTTTTAAATTTATCCTTATATGGTCCCACAAGATTACATAAATTGATAAGTATTTTTATTTTTTTAATAATAACAAACCCCATTAAATGACATACTTACCCTTCACTTTATGTACCTTAACAAATCTTTTCGAGGATAAACAAAATTGTATCTTTAGTCATCCCTATGAGAATAGAGAGACTAAAGAATATTATTTTTATTTGTTCATACTAAATGTAAAGTTATTTTTCTATAAACAATAACTTAATTTGTGATGTATCGTTGATGAATGTGATTGTAATTTTTTGTGTTGTTTTTTTATTTTGTTATATATGTTTGGATGTTTTGTTATTATGTTTCTTTGGTGGTTGATGTCCTACTTATTGTGATATGAATTTTGAATGAGTTTTTTCGTGTATCTATTTAGTGTATTTGTTATATTGTATTTAATATTCTAGTTTATTTTGTACTTTTGTTGAGAGATAATTTTACACTTGGGACACCCTTTTGAATATGTATTGATATTTCTTTGTATGTCATATGGTTGTGACAAGTGAAAATTTTGTAATGTAGAACTTACTATAAATGTAAGGCATATAGTGTGGCTTGGAAAGGTTGAGTAAGTTTTTGTAATGTACAACTCACAGACCATGTAAGCTAAGATGAGGGTAAAAGATGGGAGATTCAGCTTTTTAAAATTGGATCAATTTTGATATTTACAAGTATGAAGAAATTTCAGTAGCAAATGTATTATTTAAATTAGAAATTGTTGTTTGAATTATATTGTACTAATGCGATAAGTTTGAACAAAATTTTAAAAATATTTTGCAGGTTGTATTGATTCTTAGCAAGCTTGCTAAATTTAGAAGTCTTTTACTTCTCTTGGAACATGGGGTACTATTTATCGTTATATTTTCTTTTTTATTATTATTTCTTTCTAACTTAAATTTTTGTTTGAGAATACAGGTTTGACAAAAGTAGCACCCTTTCTTGAAGAGAAAAGGGGGGGGTAAGAATGTAGTAGAATTTAGATTTTGTGATAGATTTGTGTAGAAAAAGAGCCGTAAGTGGTAGGTATAGACGTAGAAGAGGGATAGTTTTATAGGTTCTAAATATTTAGAAAAATGATATAATTATATTATTATGTTAATATACATATGTATGTTATATTGTATTTAATATTCTAGTTTATTATGTACTTTTGTTGAGAGATAATCTTACACTTGGGGAACCCTTTTGAATATGTATTAATATTTCTTTGTATAGAGTCGTGCCACGTAAAAATTTTATAATGTTGAACTTTTCTAATTTACAACTCACAAACCATGTAAGCTAAAAGATGGGAGATTCAGCTTGAAATTTGATCAATACAAGCATTAAGAAATTTCAGTAGCAAAGGTATAATTTAAATTAGAAATTGTTGTTTGAATGTTATTGTACTAATGCGATATAAGTTTGAACAAAATTTTAAAAATATTTTGCAGGTTGTATTGATTCTTAGCAAGCTTGCTAAATTTAGAAGTCTTTACTTCTCTGGGAACATGATGTACTATTTATCGGTATATTTTCTTTTTTATTCTTATTTCTTTCTAACTTAAATTTTTGTTTTAAAACACAGGTTTGACAAAAGTAGCAACCTTTCTTGAAGAGAAAAAAGAGGTAGTAAGAATGTAATGAGATTTAGATTTTGTGATAGATTTGGGTAGAAAAAAAGCTGTAAGTAGGTATAGGAAGAGGGCTAGTTTTTATAGATTCTAAATATTTAGGAAAGTGATATAATTATATTATATTATATTATTATATAATATACATATGTATGTATACATGAATATTTATTATATTATATTATATTATTATGTAATATACGTGTGAATGTATACATGTATAGCTATATATGTATTATATTATATATTATATTATATACGTAATATACATATGTATGTATAGATACACATTATATTATCTATATTATATAAAATGTGTTATATATGTTTACGGATTGTTATTAAACTTTGTTTGGAATATTATAATTTTTTGGATTGGTCTTGCTTGATGAATGTGTTATATATGTGTGTTATTTTTTTTGTTATTGTGTGAGGTTTCGTTGGAATATTGTAATATTTGTTTTGAATGTGATGTTTCGTTGGAATATTGTAATTTTTTTATGAATATTGATTTTGTTTGTGAATGTGATGTTTCGTTGATGAATGTGATTATAATTTTTTGTGTTATTTTTTTTATTTTGTTATATATGTTTGTATGTTTTGTTATTATGTTTCGTTAGTGGTTGATGTCCTACTTATTGTGATATAAATTTTGAATAAATTTTTTCGTGTATCTATTTAGTGTATTTGTTATATTGTAATTAATATTCTAGTTTATTTTGTACTTTTGTTGAGAGATAATTTTACACTTCAGGCACCCTTTTGAATATGTATTGATATTTCTTTGTATGTCATATGGTCGTGACAAGTGAAAATTTTGTAATGTATAACTTACTATAAATGTAAGGCATATAGTGTGGCTTAGAAAGGTTAGGTGAATTTTTTTAATGTACAACTCACAGACAATGTAAGCTAAGATGAGGGTAAAAGATTGGAGCTTCATCTTTTTGAAATTGGATTAATATTGATCAATACAAGCATGAAGAAATTTCAGTAGCAAAGGTATAATTTAAATTAGAAATTATTGTTTGAATGTTATTGTACTAATGCGATATAAGTTTGAATAAAATTTTAAAAATATTTTGCAGGTTGTATTGATTCTTAGCAAGCTTGCTAAATTTAGAAGTTTTTACTTCTCTTGGAACATGAGGAACTATTTATCGGTATATTTTCTTTTTTATTCTTATTTCTTTCTAACTTAAATTTTTGTTTAAGAACACAGGTTTGACAAAAGTAGCAGCCTTTCTTGAAGAGAAAAGGGAGGTTGTAAGAATGTAGTGGGATTTAGATTTTGTGATAGATAGAAAAAGAGCTGTAAGTAGGTATAGGAAGAGGGCTAGTTTTATAGGTTCTAAATATTTAAGAAATTGATATAACTATATTATATTATATTATTATGTAATATACATATGTATGTATACATGTATATCAATTATATTATATTATATTATATTATTATGTATTATACGTAATTTACGTGTATGTATATGTATATCTATATATGTATTATATTATATTATATATTATATTATATACGTAATATACATATGTATGTATAGATACACGTTATATTATATATATATATATATATATATATATATATATATATATATATATAAATATATATTATATAAATATATATTATATAAAATGTGTTATATATGTTTACGGATTGTTATTAAACTTTGTTTGGAATATTATAATTTTTTGGATTGGTCTTGCTTGATGAATGTGTTATATATGTGTGTTATTTTTTTTGTTATTGTGTGATGTTTCGTTGGAATATTGTAATATTTGTTTTGAATGTGATGTTTCGTTGCAATATTGTAAATTTTTTTATGAATGTTGATTTTTTTTGTGAATGTGATGTTTCGTTGATGAATGTGATTGTAATTTTTTTTTTGTTTTTTTTTTTGTTATATATGTTTGGATGTTTTGTTATTATGTTTCGTTGGTGGTTGATGTCCTACTTATTGTGATATGAATTTTGAATTAGTTTTTTGTGTGTATCTATTTAGTGTATTTGTTATATTGTATTTAATATTCTAGTTTATTTTGTACTTTTGTTGAGAGATAATTTTACACTTGGGACCCCCTTTTGAATATATATCGATACTTCTTTGTATGTCATATGGTTGTGCCAAGTGAAAATTTTGTAATGTAGAACTTACTATAAATGTAAGGCATAGAGTGTGGCTTGGAAAGGTTGAGTGAATTTTTGTAATGTACAACTCACAGACCACGTAAACTAAGATGAGGGTAAAAGATGGGAGATTCAGCTTCTTAAAATTGGATATTTTGATATTTACAAGCATGAGGAAATTTCAGTAGCAAATGTATTATTTAAATTAGAAATTGTTGTTTGAATGATATTATACTAATGCGATAAGTTTGAACAAAATTTTAAAAATATTTTGCAAGTTGTATTGATTTTTAGCAAACTTGCTAAATTTAGAAGTATTTTACTTCTCTTGGAACATGAGGTACTATTTATTGGAATATTTTCTTTTTTATTCTTATTTCTTTCTAACTTATATTTTTGTTTGAGAACACAGGTTTGACAAAAGTAGCAGCCTTCCTTGAAGAGAAAAGGGAGGTAGTAAGAATGTAATGGGATTTGAATTTTGTGATAGATTTAGGCAGAAAAAGAGCCGTAAGTAGGTAGGTATAGGCGTAGAAGAGGGATAGTTTTATAGGTTCTAAATATTTAAGAAAATGATATAATTATATTATATTATATTATTATGTTAGTATACATATGTATGTATACATGTATATCTAAATATGTATTATACTATATATGTAATATACATATGTATGTATAGATACACATTATATTATATATTATATAAATATATATATATATATATATATATATATATATATATATATATATTATATAAAATATGTTAAACTTTGTTTGGAATATTGTAATTTTTTTATTGGTCTTGCTTGAATGTGATGCTTATTGTGATATGAATTTTGAATGAGTATTTTCGTATATTTAGTGTACTTTGTTATATCGTATTTAATATTCTAGTTTATTATGTACTTTTGTTGAGAGATAATCTTACAGTTGGGGCACCCTTTTGAATATGTATTGATATTTCTTTGTATTGAGTCGTGCCAAGTAAAAATTTTGTAATGTAGAGCTTTTGTAATGTACAACTCACAAACCATGTAAGCTAAAAGATGGGAGATTCAGCTTGAAATTGGATTAATATTGATATTTATAAGCATGAAGAAATTTCAGTAGCAAAGATACTATTTAAATTAGAAATTGTTGTTTGAATGTTATTGTACTAATGCGATATAAGTTTGAACAAAATTTTAAAAATATTTTGCAGGTTGTATTCATTCTTTGGAAGCTTGCTAAATTTAGAAGTTTTTACTTCTCTGGGAACATGAGGTACTATTTATCGGTATATTTTCTTTTTTATTCTTATTTCTTTCTAACTTAAATTTTTGTTTGAGGACACAAGTTTGACAAAAGTAGCAGCCTTTCTTGAAGAGAAAAGGGAGGTAGTATGAATGTAATGGGATTTGGATTTTTTGATAGATTTTGGTAGAAAAAGAGCAGTAAGTAGGTATAGACGTAAAAAAGAGCTAGTTTTATAGGTTCTAAATATTTAGGAAAGTGATATAATTATATTATATTATTATGTAATATACATATGTATGTATACATGTATATCTATTATATTATATTATATTATATTAAATTATATTATATTATTATGTAATATACGTAATATATATTATATAAAATGTGTTATATATGTTTACGGATTGTTATTAAACTTTGTTTGGAATATTATAATTTTTTTGATTGGTCAATTGAATGTGATGTTTCGTTGGTGGTTATTGATTAAACTATCAAAAATCATGTATTAGGATTATTGTGATATGAATTTCTAATGAATTTTACACTTGGGGCACCCTTTTGAATATGTATTGATATTTCTTTGTATGTCTCTATATGGTTGTGCCTAGTGAAAATTTTGTAATATAAAACGTACTATTAATGTAAGACATAGAGTATGGCTTGGAAAGGTTAAGTGAATTTTTGTAATGTACAACTCACAAACCATGTAAGCTAAGATGAGGGTAAAAGATGGGAGGTTCAGCTTCTTGAAATTGGATCAATATTGATATTTACAAGTATGAAGAAATTTCAGTAGCAAAGGTAGGGGTGCTCATCGGTAAAAAATCGAACCGGTATCGAAAATACCGAACCGGTAGCGATCCGAAATCACCAAAAAAATAAGAACCATAATCGGTATCGAATTACTGGTTCGGTACAAAATTGGTACCGATTTTTTCGGTTCAGTTTTCAATTATACCGCATGGTAATATATATAATTATTAAAAATAAATAAATAAATTTTTTTATATATTAACAAATTTTTTTAAAACTAAGAAATCATTAACTATTTATAATAATTAATATATAAAATAAAACTACAAAACATTATTAATATATATAAAAAAATATAATAAAACTACTATTATATAGAAATTATTAATATATAAAAAAAATTATTTAATATATATATAAAAATTCAGATTAGTGAATAGGATACTTATAAAACTACTTTTACAATACCTTTTGGCCACTACGAATGGAATGTTCTTCCATTTGGAGTAAAAAATGGGCCTTTAGAATTTCAACATATCATGAATGATATTTTTAATCCTTTTATTGAATTTATTATCTGTTATATTGATGATGTCTTAATTTTCTCTTCATCTATTGACCAGCATATTAAACATTTAAATATTTTTAAAAATGTTATCATAAAAAATGGTTTGGTAGTTTCTACCCCTAAGATGAAACTTTTCCAAACTAAAATTAAATTTCTTGGACATAATATTTCCAATGGAACTATTATTCCAATTGACAGATGTATTGAATTTGCATCTAAATTTCCGGATGAAATCAAAAAGATTAATCAACTGCAAAATTTCTAGGATGTCTGAAATATATTCGAGATTATTATCCGAATCTTTCCCAGGATGCTTCCATTTTGTATACTCGATTAAGGAAAAATCTCTCACCTTGGACTACTGAGCATACTAATGCAGTAAGAAAGATTAAAACCAGGGTTAAACAACTACCTTGTTTATCTCTACCTAATCCTGAATGGAAGAAAATCGTTCAAACTGATGCTTCTAATACATGATATGGTGGGATTTTAGATTTATGCTAAATCATCATCTGAACTTGGTTCGGAATTACTGCTAGATAAACAATTAAGAATTTGTTGTTGAATGTCTTCATCAAGGGACAATTCATTTAGCTTCTATTTTATTTTTGATTTTCACTTATTAGCAAAGTGTCCTGTTTTACCACATTTATAACATTTTATTTTAGATTTATCTTTTTTACTACTGTTCTTTTCCTTCTTAGTAGATTTTTCAGGGGTTTTGTTTTTAGAAGATTTTTTAGTAGAACGTCTTCGGTAAGGTTTAGAGGGTTTAGAACTTTGTTGTTTTTTAGCCTTTTGGGGATACTGTAATTTTGTGTCATAAGAGAATTGATCACAAAATTCTCATATTTCGTGTCTTTTGGTGAGATTCTATTTTTCATTAATTGTTGAAGTTTTATATCATTGCATAATGATAATCCTTCTTCAATAATTACTGAAATAAGATGGCCATAAGAATACTGGTCATAAGGAATACTCATACGGTCATGCTTATCTATTAGTTTTTTACGGATTTTTTCAGCAAAGAAAGTAGGAAGCCCATCAATAAACTTGGCCTTCCAATGTTCACTGTTGGCGGAGCTCTTCGCATTACTTTCATTAAAAAGACATCCTTATACCATCTGAAATGGGTTAAGGATGGGCAACGAAGATTCTGTAAGAGTTCTCTACTCCTATCAGTATTCATGAGAGGTCCAACAAAATGATGAAGGATTGCATGTACTAAGGTGTAGCAAGCATCTTCTCTTTTTGTTTTAGTTTTAGTAATAAGGTCGATTTCATTCTTATAGGATTGGAGAACTTCTGTTCTTTGTGTATCAGTAAGTGCATTATCCCACCATCCTTTAAGAATGTCGGTAAATCCATTTACTAAGAAACGACAGATCTGATTGTGACGCCCCCAAAATAGGTATACAACACCCATTCTGAGTCGCCAAATACATGGTACAGAAAGCAAACTATAACTTCAATAATACAATTGTCGTGCAAAATACGACAACACATAATGTGAGTTTAAATATAAATATTGTCTTCTAGACAATATCCACACTCAAATAAGTCCTTAATACAATTATTCAAATACTATTTTACAGAAATAGTGAGGACTGCTAAAACATCTTTCTAGAACCATCACTCCATACCCCGACTAGATCCTGCTATGTTCTCACCTCCTTAGAAGAAAAATGAAACAAAAAGGAAAAGGGTGAGCTCAACTAGCCCAGTAAAGAATATTATGACTAAGATAATATACAACAAATTATCATTAGTATTCAACAGGGAAAAATCTGATAGAATATAATCGACAACAAGTTTTAGATCAACAACTGTAGCGAAAATAGCAAACCATTAGAAGAGTCAAGTAGAGAAAGAATTCTACTATCTTCTAAGATTTAAAAGTCCATCATCAATATTTTATCCCTGTAACATCGATTAATAATCATCTTTAACCAAATATTCATCTTTGCACTACAGGCCAAAGATATTCATTTGTATCACCAGTCGGTCATGTTCATCTCAACACCTGTTCATCTTTGCACTACAGGCCAAAGATATTCATCAAGTAATCATACATCTTTGCACTACAAGCTAAAGATATTCAGTAATATCATCATTTAGGACTGAGGATGATGAAAAATATCTTAAAGAAAACGAATCCAGTGAGACAGAAAGACAAATAGTAGAGATTCGTATAACAGTTTATCCAAGATCAATAATACTTCATAATAATCAATTGTGAAGCAGAATTCAAAAATAAAGATCAAAACATGAATACAATCAAAGATAGTAACCATAATAGACATCTTGGACAAAAAGAAAAAATTTTATTTTTCGGTGAATAGTGCCGTATTCGTGAATAGTACCGTATACGTGAATAGTGCCGTATACGTGAATAGTAACCCCGACACAAAAAGTTCTAAATTTGATAAAAACTCATATCAATATTTCAGCATAATGATATTGAAGAAAATAATATCATTAAGAAGAAAATAATATCCCTTACCTCAAGATATCAGTACTTCTGGTCGGAATACCGGTATAAGGCTGAAAGAAACTTGCTCTGATAAATAGAAACTCTCAAAGTATCTAAATACTCACAAAATACACTCAATAATCTAGAGAGAGAAAGAGAGAAACCTTGTTTCTGGTTTGATTTTCAATTCTAACTTAGCCCTCTATTTATAGGAAAATATTAGCACGCCGAAGCAGACTTAACCTGCAACATGATGGCTTTACCTGCTACTATTCCCACCCACCACATTTGAATAAAAATCTCAGCACATTTCTTCACCAACCAAGAGTGGGGCCCACCAATTCTATAATTTTCTACCAAAATGATAAACTCCGAAAATTCAACAATTTCTGAACCAGTGATATCGTAAAATTCATAATAAATCATACGTTCATTTTTAACGGTTCAAAATTTGTGGACATATACTCAACTTATATATGTATAACATATCCAAAAATTACCACGATCTAACGGTCGGATTAAAAATTATAACCCCCCGCAAAATATCTCAAAAATCCTGATTTTTAATACCTTCATTCCGACAAAAATACTGATTAAAAATCTCAACATTAACTCCTTCATTTTTAACCACAAAAATATATCCCTCATTTATATCCACATAAAATAAATATTTCCTTATCATATGAATCAATAATTAATTATTCACAAATAATATTACAGAATCACATTTATGACAACCAGGCCGTTCCCAGGAAAGAGGGGGCTTTCCAATAAGGATTTCTCCTTACTAGCGCTCAATTAGATGACCAAATCTCTCCTTAGACAGAACTTTCTAGACATTGCCAATAATGTTATCTAATAATATTATTCAAATAATATGAATTATTGATCTGATAATAGAAAATACTGTGCAGCAACAATTATTGAAACAACAATAATATAAAATATCAACGCAACACTTATTGAATCAATAAAATAAAATATTGAACAGTAACTATTGTAACAATTATTGAGTAGTGCCTTCTTACGTAAGAATCAATAATTGATGCAATATCGTGTGCTACTGTATTTTAACCACTGGGTATTCCAACAGTATTAACGGTAACAACTACGCCGTTATTTATAAACAACTTATACTTGTTGTTTTCTTCATCCAATCGCTTTCCGTTATGGGGCCCACACAAGGCTGCGCCGTCGTACGAATATTTCTCGACAGCAAGAATATTCCACGACCAAACGAATATTCCCCGACAAAATGAATATTTTATAACCACTTGCTTATTTTGCAAAATTTGCACATTTCACCCATAACCAAAGTATTATATCAAATTAACCCCTTATTATTCACAATAATATTTAGAGAAAATTTGATTTTATTCATTAATAAGTTGGGGTCTTACAACCTCCCCTCCTTATGAAATTTCGCCCTCGAAATTGACATACGTACCTGATGTTTTAAAAAGGTGAGGATACCTCGCTTTCATTTCTGATTCCAACTCCCAGGTCATTTCTTCAATAGCATGGTTTCTCCACAAAACCTTAACTTGTGGTATAACCTTCATGCGTAGGACATGCTCTTTCCTATCCAAGATCTTAACAGGTACCTCCTCGTACGTTAAATCTTCAGCTATCTCGTCTAGTTCTAACTCAATAATGTGGTTCGGGTCTTTAACATATTTACGAAGCATAGATATGTGAAAAACATTATGAACACGAGACATGCTTGGAGGTAATGCGAGTTTATATGCCACATTTCCTATTCGCTCAAGAATCTCAAATGGACCAACAAATCTTGGATCGAGCTTTTCTCTCTTCCCAAATCTTGTAACTCCCTTCCATGGTGCAACACGAAACAATACATGATCCCCAATATTAAATTCCACGTCCTTCCGATGAAGATCCGCATAACTCTTTTGTCGATCATGTGCCGTTTGTACACGTTATCGAATCGTTTGGATCTTCTCTGTAGTAATGCGTACCAACTCTGGTCCCAACAATGTTGCTTCACCCACCTCGTCCCAGCATACTGGAGAACGATATTTTCTTCCATACAATGCCTCGAATGGAGCCACACTTATGCTCGCCTGATAACTGTTGTTTTCGTAGAATTCCACCAATGGTAGGTACTTATCCCAACTCCCTTTGAGATCTAGGACACAAAGTCTTAATAGATCTTCAAGAGTTTGAATAGTCCTCTCTGATTGTTCGTCCGTTTGAGGATGGTATGCCGAACTGAATCGTAAATCTGTGCCCATAGCCTTCTGCAAGCTAACCCAAAATCGTGAAGTGAATCTTGGGTCACGATCCGAAACTATGGATACTGGCATGCTATGCAATCTCACAATCTCGTTCACGTACATACTAGCAAGACGTTCAAGGGAATAAGTCTCACGTATCGGCAAGAAATGAGCGGACTTGGTTAATCTATCAACAATAACCCAAATCACATATATGCCTTGAGAAACCTTGGGAAGACCTGTAACAAAATCCATAGTAATGTGTTCCCACTTCTATTTCGGAATCTCAAGTTGTTGTAATGGACCCTTTGGTACTTGATGCTCCGCTTTTACACGTTGACAAGTTAAACATCTCGAGATAAACTCCGCGATCTCTCTTTTCATATTGCTCCACCAAAATGTGTGTCGAAGATCGTGATACATTTTGGTACTCCCAGGATGGATTGCAAACGGTGTGTTGTGTGCCTCCATCATTATTCTATGCTTCAAGTCAAAATCGTTAGGAACACAAAGTCTGGAGTTGACTCGAAGTATTCCTTCTTCATCGATTCTTGCTTCTGGAATAGCACTTTCTTGCACTTTCTTCTTCATACGCATCAGTTCTATGTCCGTAGCTTGAGTAGCTTTAACTTTATCGATTAAAGTCGGCTCTACTCGTATATTTGATATTATCATGTGGGTACTTGGAGCCTTCATCTCTATCTCCATCCTTTGCAAGTCATACAAAATGGGCCTTTGTGTTAACAACATTGCACTCGTACCCGCGTATGATCTTCTACTCAATGCGTCAGCTACTACGTTCACTTTTCCAGGATGATATTGGATGGTATGATCGTAATCTTTCAACAGCTCAAGCCAACGTCGTTGTCGCATGTTGAGTTCCTTTTGGGTGAAGAAATATTTGAGGCTTTTATGATCTGTATAGATCTCCACTTTCTCCCCATACAGGTAGTGTCTCCAGATCTTCAACGCGAAAACGACTGCTGCCAACTCCAAATCATGAGTAGGATAATTCCTCTCATATTCTTTGAGTTGTCGCGAGGCATAGGCTATGACTTTCCCATGTTGCATGAGAATACATCCTAACCCTTTTCCTGAAGCATCGCTGTAGATAACAAATCCATCCGAACCAGATGGTATTGTCAAAACAGGTGCCGAAATGAGTCTCCTCTTGAGTTCTTGGAAACTCTTCTCGCATTCCTCACTCCATACGAATTTTGTATCTTTCCGAGTCAGCTGAGTTAACGGAGTAGCGATTCGAGAAAATCCTTCCATAAATCTCTGATAATAACCAGCTAAGCCCAAAAAACTACGTACTTCGGTTTGCTCCCAACTTTGTATGGCTTCAATCTTCGCCGGGTCGACAGATACTCCATGTTTTGACACCACGTGCCCAAGGAATGCTACTTCCTCAGGCCAGAACTCGCATTTTTTCAATTTGGCATATAGCTTATTTTCACGAAGCCTTTTGTAGTACCAGCTTCAAATGGCGCTCATGATCTTCACGGCTTTTGGAATAGATGAGGATGTCATCAACAAAGACAACATCGAACTGATCTAAATATTCTTTGAATACACGGTTCATCATATCCATGAAGGCAGCAGGAGCATTAGTCAATCCAAAAGACATGACTAAGAATTCATAATGCCCATACCGAGTTCTGAAGGCAGTCTTTGGAATATCTTCAGTTTTAATCTTCAGCTGATGATATCCAGAACGAAGATCGATCTTTGAAAAGAATTGTGCTCCTTGCAACTGGTCAAACAGGTCATCAATGCGAGGTAGCTGATACCTATTCTTGATAGTGACATGATTCAATTCTCGATAGTCGATACAAAGTCGCATACTCCCGTCTTTCTTCTTTAAGAATAAAACAGGAGCACCCCAAGGAGACGTACTAAGACGAATAAAACCGATGTCCAACAACTCCTGTAGTTGGACTTTTAACTCCTGAAGTTCAATAGGAGCCATTCGATATGGAGTTTTAGAAATGGGCTTTGTACCGGGTTCAAGGTCAATAAAGAATTCAACTTCACGTTCTGGGGGTAGACCAGGAAGTTCTTCAGGAAATACATCAGAAAATTCTCTAACAATAGAAATATTATTCAAATCTGACTTGTCTTTGTTCAAATCCATAACATGGGCTAAGAAAGCTTGACATCCATTTTTCAATAAACGAATAGTTTTGTGGCTTGATATGACAGTGACTGATTTTAGTGGTTTAGTAGTTTGAATTCATATGACAGGTTGGTTAGGAATATGAAATCTAACAACCTTACGAAAACAATCAATTTTTACATGATGAGTGGTTAACCAATCAATTCCTAAAATCACATCAAAAGCAAGTATCTTTAAAGAGATAAGATCAACAGGTAATGTGATAGTGCCAACTTGGATCATGCAAGATTTATAAACTGTAGATGTAACGAAGGTTTCACCCAACGGAGTTTCAACAGATAAGTTAAAGTCCAATTTCTCCGGAGTCAAGTTTAAACGTTGAGCACAACCAGGAGAGATAAAAGAATGGGTAGAACCGGTATCTAGTAAAGTATAAACTTCACAAGAATTCAAGATTAGCTTACCCGTGATCACCTCGTTCGGGTTTCTCGCGTTTTGGCCAGTCACGACAAACGCCCTTCTAGGAACCGCTGATTTCTACTTATCCGGGACAACTTTTGGAGTCACCATCCCCGCTGAACTTGGTTTTGCTACAGAACACTCTCGAGCTATATGACCCTCCTTTCCACAGTTATAACATACCTTGGATCGTTGTGGGCAGTTTGGGATGATATGTCCCTATTTCCCACATTTGTAACATACGACCGGTGGTCGTTCTCCTCCCCTAGAAACAGTTGATGTTTGTGCTGACGTCTTCACGTTATCATTGTTGTACCTTCTCTTCTTGAAATCTCCTCCCGACTCGCTCCTTCTATTATCAAGACCACGATTACCACCAGAGTGGTTACCGCTTTTGTCCGAATGTTTTCCTCCCTGCTGGTTTTCATTGCTTCGATGACTGCCGCCACCTGTATGACCCTGGTTGTGGTCCCTCGGTTGCACATACTCATTATCTCGCTCTAATAATTGAGCCCTGTTTACAACATCTGAATATAAAGAAAATTTATGAGAGATAAGATATTACCGAATCTCGGGTTTTAGACCTCTCAGAAACATCCTTGTCATTCGTTCCTCATTTTTGACCAAATGAGGTGCAAACCTGGATAACTCTGCAAACTTCACCTCGTACTGGGACACCGTCATGTTATTTTGTTCCAGTCTGATAAACTCCACCTCCTTCATATGACGAATACTTTTAGGAAAGTACTTGTCATTGAATAGTTTTTGAAATGTTTCCCAAGACATGTTGAGTGCGTCAGGCTGGGTACGCTTCACAGACTCCCACCAGTAGTCTGCCTCACCGCGGAACATAAAAGTGGCGAATGGAACCTTCTGTTCCTCCGTGCATCCCAAGACATCGAATATCTTGGTAATTTGCTTGACCCACGTTTTCGCCATGATCAGATCCGGCTTTCCCTTAAATTCTGGTGGTCCCAATTCTTTGAACTGCTTAGCTGTGACAAACCGCGCGTTGTTATCATTACCACCCGTATTCTGCACACGAGTCTCCCTCGTCTGATTTTGCATGAACTGCAAAAAGCTCCTAAACATTCCATCATTCATCGTTTACTCGGTAACGTTGTTTACAGGAGGAATATTGCCTTCCTGTTGCACGTTCCCCTGGGTGGTGATCAAAGGTGTCTCCACGGTCTGATTTACTCCATTATTAACGTTCTCAGCTGCCATTCTTAAATACTACCATAAAACAAGGGTTAATAGTCATGTCATATATTATCCCTATACTCTGACCGACCAAATAAACACCAAATAAACTTAGTCAGGTCATACTAGCGAAGGAATTCCCCGTCTCTCCCCTCCTAGTTCTTGTCTCACATCTCAGCCAGGGATCATATCCCCAAGCTCTGATACCAACTGTGACGCCCCCAAAATAGGTATACAACACCCATTCTGAGTCGCCAAATACATGGTACAGAAAGCAAACTACAACTTCAATAATACAATTGTCGTGCAAAATACGCCAACACATACTGTGAGTTTAAATACAAATATTGTCTTCTAGACAATATCCACACTCAAATAAGTCCTTAATACAATTATTCAAACACTATTTTACAGAAATAGTGAGGACTGCTAAAACATCTTTCTAGAACCATCACTCCATACCCCGACTAGATCCTGCTATGTTCTCACCTCCTTAGAAGAAAAATGAAACAAAAAGGAAAAGGGTGAGCTCAACTAGCCCAGTAAAGAATATTATGACTAAGATAATATACAACAAATTATCATTAGTATTCAACAGGGAAAAATTTGATAGAATATAATCGACAACAAGTTTTAGATCAACAACTGCAGCGAAAACAGCAAACCATTAGAAGAGTCAAGTAGAGAAAGAATTCTACTATCTTCTAAGATTTAAAAGTCCATCATCAATATTTTATCCCTGTAACATCGATTAATAATCATCTTTAACCAAATATTCATCTTTGTACTACAGGCCAAAGATATTCATTTGTATCACCAGTCGGTCATATTCATCTCAACACATGTTCATCTTTGCACTACAGGCCAAAGATATTCATCAAGTAATCATACATCTTTGCACTACAGGCCAAAGATATTCAGTAATATCATCATTTAGGACTGAGGATGATGAAAAATATCTTAAAGAAAATGAATCCAGTGAGACAGAAAGACAAATAGTAGGGATTCGTATAACAGTTTATCCAAGATCAATAATACTTCATAATAATCAATTGTGAAGCAGAATTCAAAAATAAAGATCAAAACATGGATACAATCAAAGATAGTAACCATAATAGACATCTTGGACAAAAAGGGAAAATTTTATTTTTCGATGAATAGTGTCGTATTCGTGAATAGTACCGTATACGTGAATAGTATCGTATACGTGAATAGTAACCCCGACACAAAAAGTTTCAAATTTGATAAAAACTCATATCAATATTTCAGTATAATGATATTGAAGAAAATAATATCATTAAGAAGAAAATAATATCCCTTACCTCAAGATATCAGTACTTCTGGTCGGAATACCGGTATAAGGCTGAAAGAAACTTGCTCTGATGAATAGAAACTCTCAAAGTATCTAAATACTCACAAAATACACTCAATAATCTAGAGAGAGAAAGAGAGAAAACTTATTTCTGGTTTGATTTTTAATTCTAACTTAGCCCTCTATTTATAGGAAAATGTTAGCACGCCGAAGCAGACTTAACCTGCAACCTGATGGCTTTACCTGCTACTATTCCCACCCACCACATTTGAATAAAAATCTCAGCACATTTCTTCACCAACCAAGAGTGGGGCCCACCAATTCTAGAATTTTCCACCAAAATGATAAACTCCGAAAATTCAACAATTTCTGAACCAGTGATCTCGTAAAATTCATAATAAATCATACGTTCTTTTTTAACGGTTCAAAATTTGTGGACATATACTCAACTTATATATGTATAACATATCCAAAAATTACCACGATCCAACGGTCGGATTAAAAATTATAACCCCCGCAAAATATCTCAAAAACCCTGATTTTTAATACCTCCATTCTGACAAAAATACTGATTAAAAACCTCAATATTAACTCCTTCATTTTTAACCACAAAAATATATCCCTCATTTATATCCACATAAAATAAATATTTCCTTATCATATGAATCAATAATTAATTATTCACAAATAATATTACAGAATCACATTTATGACAACCAGGTCGTTCCCAAGAAAGAGGGGGCTTTCTAATAAGGATTTCTCCTTACTGGCGCGCAATTAGATGACCAAACCTCTCCTTAGACAGAACTTTCTAGACTTTGCCAATAATGTTATCTAATAATATTATTCAAATAATATGAATTATTGATCTGATAATGGAAAATACTATGCAGCAACAATTATTGAAACAACAATAATATAAAATATCAACGCAACAATTATTGAATCAATAAAATAAAATATTGAACAGTAACCACTGTAACAATTATTGAGTAGTGCCTTCTTACGTAAGAATCAATAATTTGTGCAATACCGTGTGCTACTGTATTTTAACCACCGGGTATTCCAACAGTATTAACGGTAACAACTACGCCGATATTTATAAACAACTTATACTTGTCGTTTTCTTCATCCAATCGCTTTCCGTTATGGGGCCCACACAAGGCTGCGCCGTCGTACGAATATTCCCCGACAGCAAGAATATTCCACGTCCAAACGAATATTCCCCGACAAAATGAATATTTTATAACCACTTGCTTATTTTGCAAAATTTGCACATTTCACCCATAACCAAAGTATTATATCAAATTAATCCCTTATTATTCACAATAATATTTAGAGAAAATTTGATTTTATTCATTCTGATGGTCAGTATTATCATTCTGTTTGCAGACAGTAGCATACATCATCTTCATCATCATCAGAATCATCTTCATCATCATCAGTAGTTTTATTAATATGCGGCATTTCCTGAAAATTATTTTGGATTTCCAAACTATGAACATGAGAAATAACTTCAGTATCATCTTCATCATCATCAGTATTATTATTACTGGTATGTGAAGAAAGTTGCCCAAACATCGTATTTATCTGAGACGAAGATGCAGTTGTAAGTTTTAAATCTTTCATTTTATTTAAAAGATTATCAATAAATTCATCATTAGCTTTAGAAGATTTCATTTTGAAATTGCTTTCTTCTAAAGGTGGTTTAATGGTTACAGGTTGAAGGTCAATTTTTTTAGGAACAACTTGACATTTATCATTAATATGATGAATTTGTTCTTCTATCCTGGTTAACTATTTTCCTACAGTTTGAAGGAAAAGATTAGTATAATTATTCTACTTAGACAAGGGTAAAATATCTTTTATTTTTACTTCTTCATGTTGATGGGGTATTTCAGATATATCAACATACGGATTAATAACTAAAGGTTTTAAATTTTCATTCCTAGAGCTAAGTTCAAGGAACTTAGGAGGGGGATGAATGGATTGAATAATACTACCACTTGTGGTAATCCAATCCTTTTGAATTCCGGTTAACACATTCAGTTGACTTTTAGTGTAAAATTCTGACTTTAAAACAAATTATAATACCATTTAGTAAATGATAATATACACTGGTTTTTATTTAAATAAGCATAATAATTAGCTTTTATTTCTGCTAACTTATCATTATCATGATTTTTAAAATACCAATTTCTAAAATTCTGGTATTTATCTTGCATGAACTCCTGGTTTAAACATTGACGAATTTTACTATTAGGAGAAAAATCCATTAGCATTCAAAATGCATATCACTAGCAGTTGGACTATAAGGTCTTCTTTTTTGGGGAATATTTGTTTCATAAATACCATGAGGTATTTGATTTTCAGAAATGTGTATTCCTTTTATTAAGTCTTCATTTTTAACAGACTCATTACTGGATTTTTTATACTCTTAATAAACAGATTCTAAAGGATCAGACACAGATTGTCTAGATGATTTAGGAAAATCAATATTATAAGAGATATTATTAATAGATCGACTTCGGGTAAATGGTCTCTGGAATTTTAAACAAACATTTCCATTACTGGCTTGGACAACATCCTCAACGGATTGTCTAATTATAGGTCTGGTAGGAACGGCATTAGTAACTTGTCACTATTTTGGAAAAGTAATTTCTTTCCAAGGGATCATTCTGGGAATAGCCACATAACTACTAAAAAGATTAGTGTCAATAAGGACAATATGTCCTTGTTGGCTTTGTTTTCGGATATAAGGGTTTAAAGTAGTTAAAACTTTAAGATGAATATGGAATAATATGGCAAAAGGAGGAGATCCTGGTAAATACTCATAACCATGAGATATAATTCTCATTTCTAAAACTTTTGACAAATTATTATCAGTTAAGGCAACACTTAAATTCGGGTAAATATTGAAATATACTGGTCCATGAGCAAGGCTGGTTTCAATAGCACCCATAAGAGAGGCTTTCCAGTTAAGACACCTACCATCTCTAAGTGTGCACTGAATACTGGTATTTTGGCCAAGTAAAGTCAAAGGTTTGAAAGCTACTTGGACAAGCCCTATATGAACATATTTATATTTTTGCAAAAAAGGATATAAATCTTCAACATGCAATAAATATAAAATTTTATCATTATTCTGCAAAGGAACAGCATGTTCAAAGGTTTTAATAATTCTTTTACTTATAAAATCAAAGGTTCCAATTTTATAAATTATTTTTGGTTTGATTTTAGGAATAGTCTATTTATCTAAGGCTTCCTTAACATCCTAATAGGCAATAAGTTCAGTTGCTTCCAAAGTAGAAGCTGAGGCATTAGCTACAGTTGTAACAAAAATCAGCCTTTATTAAGTGTTTATGCATAACTCATGGGGTATGAAAGGTTGATCCCCTTGATTACCAAAACTTATTAAAAGGTCCAGTTTAAATACTGAGAACCTTGGCAAATGTTCATGGTTATTTCAAACCACTCAGTACCTGTTATTTAATTATTCGAATATTCAGTTGTTGACTATTAATTCATGTTCCTTCACACTTTTATACTGTTGTTGAACATTGAAAGTGAAACTTCTTTCTAATCATGATATATCTCTCTTGTGTATAAACTTGCTAGCAAATTAGTTGCTTACCCTTGCTATATCATGACATTTATTTCAGCTAAGGCAGAAACGTCCAAAGGGGACAAAGGAAAAGGGAAGGTTCAAGAGTAGATGTTTGAGAAGGATTATGTACTAGTTTATTTTAAATGCATTTGGTTATGTAAACACTTCATAGTATTAAGAGTACATTTTAAGTTAAGGTTAAAGAACCTTGGGACTATGATTGTAAGACTTTATTACTATTCTGATAAACAATGTATGTTTATTCTTCCGCATTAGTTAGAAAGTATGTTTGTTGTTGAGTATCGTGAACACCGAATTCGAGGTTAGGAAACCCAGATTTGGGGGTGTCACAGGTTGGTATCAAAGTTGTAGGTTATAAACATTAAGAATGCGAAACCTAGGTTATAACCTTAGTAGAAAACTCTTATAGAGTATGTAGGTGATCGGTTGAGGAGATCCATCGAGTTTTAGTTGTACTGAATAAAATATCATTTCATTTTATCAATGAATATATTTTATTGTGGTACTGATGTTGGTTTTATTTGTGGTGTTTGTAGGATGTCGGACGAAAGACATGATAGTCACTCTGATGACCAGTCAGAGCCTATAGAGGATATGAATACTTCACTTGATCCGATGTGAGGATTGCTCGACAGGATTTGCGAGCTTGAAGAGAGAGTAGTCTAGCTGGAGGCAGAGAATCACACTTTGCAGGTTACAAAGCAACAGTATAAGAATGCTGCGTATCAGGTACAGTTAGTGTCAGGACAGGCTCAGGAGAGTCTGGAGCTGACCAAGACCTAGCTAGGGGAAAAGAGGATTGAGAATCAAGCTCTTAAATTCGTGTTTGATTTGGAAATAGCTGATAAGATAAGAATTGAGAAGGCTTGGATCAAGGCAGCTAGGATGGTGGATCAGCTGCGAGAGGAGATGGCGACCAAGGATGTTAGGATTGACACCTTGGGGAGGGCACTAGACACTGCCTATATGGGCTAGAGAGCTGGGGTGGTGAGGATGCGCTTCGAGGTTGGAGAGTCTAGTCGATCTATTCGACGTCGAGTGCGTGGAGGTGCATCCCAGACTTAGGAGCACGGGCATGATGACGAGACTTCTCAGGTGCGAGGTAGTTTGTATGTAGGTTGTATTTTCCACTTATGTAGGTAGGAAAGAATGGCTTAAGTGAATCCCATCTTTTGTTATTTAAAATGGGATGGTAGCATTTATAGCAATATACCTGTGATGAACGTGTAAGACACCAAAGTTGGTATATGAATATAAATGCATTATTATGATATGTGTTTGAGAATTTACATAGTAAATTGTCTATTTAATGTTATAAAAATTCAATAAACTAAATCGGTATTTTTAGCAAACTTAACCCACTAATCGGGGAAGCAGAATTCCAAAGTTGGTAATCTAAAACTCTCACATGATGATCATGTGATTGTTTAAATACAGTATTGTATTACATGCTAAATACTTAAATGATAATAAAACCCAAGTAACGTGTTAGAACTTTGTTTAACTAGATAATGTCACCCAGACGAGTTCTACAAAACCAAGAGATCGAAGAGTCAGTTAACAATGCAGAGGGAGCTCAACCAAACCCAATGTAAGACTTTATTAACATGATGGTAGAAGCTATAAGGAATCAAACACCAACCATAGGAAACCATATGGGAAACCAATTAGCCAATTTTAAAGACTTCAAGGCAGTAGGACTGCCGGAGTTTAGGGAAACAGCAGACCTGATAGAGGCCCAGACATGGATAAAGGAGATTGAAAATGCCTTTGTTATTGCTAGAGTCACTAAGGAGCAGAAGATAACTTTTGCTACCTACTTAATGAAAGGTGAGGCTAACTTTTGGTGGGAAGCCAACCAAAGCAAAGCCAGAACTGGAATCATAACGTGGGAAGCATTCAAGATGTTATTTTTCGAGAACTACTTCCCTGAGAGTACGCAGGCGAGAATGGAGATCAAGTTTTTGGAGATGAAACAGGATGTCAGTGTCGGAGTACGCTGCAAAATTTAATGAATTGGCCAGATTTAGTCCACATCAGGTGGACACTGAGGTGAGGAAGGTAAGAAGATTTGAAAATGGGTTAAAGCCATGAATCTATAGCAAGGTAGCAGTTTTACAAATTACGTCGTTCTCAACTTTGTTGGAGAAAGCTCTCATTGCTGAAGGTGGGAGTGAAGTGATTTCGAAATATAATTGGGAAAAGAACAAGAAGAAGGTAAAAAGAGGAAATTTGAATGTTAGCAGTGGTGGCAGCAACAACAAGAAGCGTAAATGGAGCAGTGGGGGTAGCAATTCCGAAATTCAGCAAGGGAGCGTGCAGCAGAAGAAGCAGGTATGTTGGAATTGCGGAAAGGGTCACTCGAGAGAGTGCATGAAAGGAAAAATGGTCTGTTATACCTGTGGACAAGTAGGGTATATTTCACCCAATTGTCCTAAGGAGAAGAAATGAGGTTGGTTTAATTGTGGAGAAGCGGGACATCGAATCAAGAACTGTCCAAAGAAGAAAAACACGAATGGCGGAAGCGGCAATAGGGGCAACAACACTAGGGTAACCATTGGAGGACCAACCCAGCCAAACAAGCCAATAGAGAGAACCTTCAACATAACAGTGTTTTTGTAATTAATTTTAAATATTTATTGAATTAAATAAATATTTTGTTGATTTATTTACTGAGTTAAATAATTATTTGATGAAATTGTGGTAGATTAATTTAATTAAGTGTGTGTCACATTGATTAAATTAATGTGGAATAATTTTATAGATCAAAGTGAGAATTTAATTGAGATAATTAAATTGAAGGACTTGTTAAATAATTTTAATGTTATTCTAATTAATTTAATAATTAATTAGAGATTTATTGATTTTTCATAATTAATAAATAAAAATTTTAATTATGTGATGAGGTGATTTAATGGGTAATATTATCTTTTATTTAATTGAGTTTAAATAAAATTATTTGATTAATTAAAGTGTGACAAATAAACTATATAATAAACAAGTTAATTAAAATAATGGGAAAAGAATTAAATTAAAACAAACCAAACATGACCTTGAGGACATGGGAGCAGTTAAGGTCATACTGCACCTAACCGCTACCCATGTACGCATCGGTTAATTAATATGTCAGTTCAATTCATTTATTCATTTTTTTGCAAGTCTGGGAAAACTCAGAGAGAAACTTTGAAAGAATTTGTGATTTAGGAAAGAGAATTGAGGAATTAAGATGAGCATTCTTGTCATCTTTGAGTATTTAAGCAGAGAAATCAAAGGTAATCCCTTAATCTAAACTTTTAATTTACGTTCTTAAAGTTTTTCATGAAAACTAATTTTTAACTCTCTGTAATTGAATTTATAGCTAATTGTTGAATTTATGATGTTGTATATGTTTATTAACATGTATATTTCAATTATATATGATTTATATGTGTTTTAGAGTAAACAAATCCATGTAATTGTGTTTACTTGGAGTTTTATAGTATACAGAGTAAGAACATATGAATATGGCTTAAAAGTATAAAAATTCATGCTTCAATTGCATATTAATAGGTAAATTGATGAATGATTATGTGTATACATGTAAAAACGAAAAAGAACGAAACTTGTATGAACTGATTTGGTTGAAAAACAAGTTTGTAGTAGTTGATTTCGTTAAGAATGTCAGAAAAATAGAGTTTTCACAAAAAAGTCAAAATTATGGCTTTAAATCTTGTTGTTTATGTGACTTAAAGTGTTAAAAGCATGCTATAAATGTCATTAAATGTTTATGTTAAGTTTAGAACATATGGGTGAAATTGAATTCGTTATTTGTGTGAGATTTTGGCCTAAATTGGCCCTGTTCTATGTTCTTCGCGAACTGCAGAAACTGCTAAGCGAGCTGCAGCGCTGCTTAGAAGGCTTGTCTGCGCGTTGCAGCGCCGCAGCACCGGTTCATAGTATAAATGGCGCATTACAGCGCCGAGACAAAGCTACAGCGTCGGTTGTAGGCTTACTTGGGGCACCGCAGCTCCGAATCCCAGTTCATTTTGGGGCGCTGCAGCGCCACTTAGCAGAACTGCCCAGGAAGTTTTATTTAATTTTTCAAGTCCATAAAATGTGATTTAAACCCAATCTAATGAACATGAAAATGTATTAAACATACAATGTGATGTTAAAACAGATTCTTAACATGTCAATGATGTACTTACGTCGTTCGTGAAGTCTAATAATATGTGAAAATTAGTGTTGTGATTTGATTAATATAATCATAATCAGAGTGTAGTGAGAAGAGAAGGTACTTGTGATGCCGATTATGTTATAATTAACCGGTATTATGAATGTAAATGATATATAGGATTAAATTAAGGAACATGATTAGTAATCATGTAATTTACGCACGAGGTAAGTTTCTAAACCTTACTCTTATGTTGAGCAAGTTTTTTTTAAACCCTAAACCTACATTTAGCAAATTGTTATTTTCATTGAACAAGTTCCTTATCTCTAATTTGATTATAGTTGTACAAGTTTTTCTAACTCTACCTTATTGAGCAAGTTTAGCCTTAGCTTATTATTATTCAAGCAAGGTTTCTTATAACATTCAATGCATATGTTTTGGTTAAGTATTCTAATTCTTTATGAACACATAACTTTGATATATAATGCTTATCTACTTATGATTCAACGGTATTCTATCATTGTTATTGTACCCCTTTATAACATTATGTTGATAGCGAACTCTTGAATGAGTATTAAATCTTTATTGATTCAACTAATCCTTAGTTGATGATTACTGAACTCTAAATTTCCCTTGAGATCAATCCAAACCAAATTTTCTTTGGTACGGATTCTAATGTCAAAGCTAAAATGAACAACCCTACTACAAGGGATTATATTATGCAATAGCGTTAAGATGTTGTGCACATACATGGTACATAGGGCTGATCCCCCTAAGTACGAAAAGTTATGTCCATATATTCTTACGACTGTTAAATGTTTAAAGTAGAAATACTTGATAACATGGGACATAGTTAATGGTCTTGTGACCCTCAGATGTACTTTTGATTCATGTTCTAATCTTGATTCAAAAGCCGAGACTTCTTTTGGTTCAGTATCCATTGTTGAACCATTGTTTATTCACATGTTATTATTATTTTATTGTTAAACTTTTGGACAATTGTTTCTCACTCTTGCATAATAACATAGCAGTTAAGATTGAAAGAGTTGATGAGCCATCCACAAGTAAGGGCAAAGGAAAAGCAAGTAAGTGATGAAGACTTGTTATTATTATTTGAGAACTATTATGTTAAAACTTATGATGTGATGTTTAAGACTTATTTGTTTATGATGTTTCCGCATTTGATGTATTAAGGTTAGATAACCTAGGATTTATTCTTTTAAGTTGTTGTAACCCTATATTGGGAGGATTTCTATTTCAATTTTATTGTTATCATTATTATGGGTAGTTAGATGTTAATTATTTTGTTGAGTGAACACCAAATCTGAGGGAAGTTTGAGTACCTAGATTTAGGGGTGTCACAGGTTGGTATCAGAGTTGTAGGTTATGAACCTTAGGTAGGGGGAAAACCTTAGGTAGTAGCCTTATTGGAGATTGAGAACATAGTGGTGATAAACTCTTATCGAGTCCTAAGAAATGAATTCCTTAATTCATTGAAGATAATAAAAGACTTTATGTGCTTATGTGATAAACTTATGTGCTTGCGAGTATCAATTAGTAACTAAAACTTAAAATTATGTCGTCAGGATGTCGGATGTTGGAGGATCTAGTCGAGCTAGGGAGGAAGAACCCCGAGTGCCTAGAGAGGAGGAGCCCCGAGACATTCATGTTGTTCGGGAACAGTTGGTACAGAGAGAGCCATCTCCGTTGATCACTATTGTTGGTCAGGAGCATGAGCATGAGCCTGAGTCTGATCCAAAAGAGGACCCTGCGAAGGAAGATGAGTTCCCACCAAACTCTATTACAGCTCAAATGTATGACGAGGTATATGACCGTAACATTGAGCTTCAGGATAGAGTCAAAGAGTTGAAGGAGAAAGTAGATGAACGTCAGACCACTATAGGTCAGAAAAATGAGGAAATTCGAGGTCTTGATGTACGTCTTGGAAATGTGGAGTGGAAATTAGTTAACTTAGAAGGCGACAATGAGCAGCTGATGGTAAAGGTTGTGAAGCTGAAGGATGATCTGAAAGAAGAGTCTGCCAAGAGAGCAAAGGCTGAAGATGCTTATGAGGAGGCTTCACAACGTGCAGATGTAGCCGAGGAAGAGGTGCAGGCAAAGAAGACCAAGATGGGAGAGATGGATTGTGTATTCCACACTGCGATAAATAGAGCTCAAGATTGAGTTATGTACTATCCAGTCCAGTTCGAAGACCTACCTTGGTACATGCTAGATCGTAGGACGATGTTCCGTATCATGGAAGAAGAACGCAGAGAAGCTATTCGACGTCTTAATAGGCCATGATAGGAACAATATGAGTTATGTGAATATCTATGGTAGTTAATGATGTAAATTCCAGTGTGAATATAAGCAATGGAATATGATGATTTAGTCCTGAAGATTCTTTATCTCGGGATAATTGATGTAAATAGCAGTGTTGCTATCTCTCTATGTTTTGAAAGTTATTAATGAATAAAATATTAATGTTTATTCAAGATGTTATATGATAAATGATAATCTTAAAATGTTTAAGTTAAGCCTTAAATACTTAAGAGATTGAGTAATGATCTAATAAGCGTATATCTTAAACAGAAAATGCCGCCAAGAAGATGCCCAACACGTCAACAACCTCAGGAAGGATCCACGAACATTAACAACGATAATGCCAACGCTAATCCTGTGCAGCAATTGGTAAATCTATTAACTGGAGCATTTGCAAATCAGCCGCAAGCTCAAGCTACCCCGTTCAAGGATTTCAAAGCGGTAGGACCTCCAGAATTTAGGGGATCCATAAATCCGATCGAAGTTCAAACCTGGATTATGGAAATGGATAAGGTATTTGACGTTGCGAGGGTCAACGATGATCAAAAGACCGCCTTTGCAACATTTATGCTGAAGTCAGAGGCTAGTTACTGGTGGCAGACTAACAAGGTTAGAGGAAGACAAGGTATGATTGCATGGGAGAGGTTCAAGGAGATGTTCTTTGAGATGTATTTCCCAATGAGCTCTCAGAATCAAATGGAGGTTCAGTTTTGGAATTGAAGCAGGGAAACATGATGGTGCCAGAATATGCCGCGAAATTCAACGAGTTGGCTAGGTTCGCTACTTATCAAGTGAATACAGATGAGAGGAAAACTAGGAGGTTTGAACAAGGGTTGAAGCCTTGGTTGTACAGCAAGGTGTTAATGTTCCAATTGAACACTTTTACGGGAGTTTTGGAGAAGGAAATTATTGCAGAAGGTGGAAGCGATGCCCTGACTAGGTACAATAAGGAATGGAAGAAGAAGAAGAATGAAGGAGAGAATAACAAAGCTAGTGGGAATAATAGTGGTGGTAATAATCATAAGAGGAAGTGGAATGAGAATATGTCTACTGGAAATCAGCAAGGAAGTCAAAAGAAAAAGGTGGAGGCTTGTCCTACCTGCGGGAAGAATCACTTGGGAGTATGCATGAAGGGAAAGAGGGTTTGCTACAATTGTGGTAAGGAAGGCCACATAGCCCCAAATTGCCCTAACCCTAAAAAGGGGGCTTGTTTTACTTGTGGGTCAAGGGATCATCTGGCTAAGGATTGTCCCAAGAAAACAGCAGGAGGAGCAGGAGCAAGAGCAGGAGCAGGTGGAAGTAAGGGAAACAGCGGTGGTAGCACTCTGGCTATCACTGGACCGACGCCGCCAAACCGACCCACCTCCAAAACTTTCAACATGACCGTGCAAGATGTTGTTCAGTTCCGAGACGTGGTGTCAGGTATCATTTCGATCAATAATGTTAATGCTTATGTATTATTTGATTCGGGTGCTACTTGTTCATTTATATCTGATGATTTTGCTGAGAATTTGAATTTACCTAAAGAAGAATTAGAATACCCTTTGAATATAGAGGTTGCGAATAGGGAAGTAATTTCTGTTAGGTTTATACACAAGAACTATAGGGTGGACATTAAGGGCCACGAAATAATGGTAGATCTAATCCCTATTAAACTTGGGGAATTTGACGTCATTTTGGGAATGGATTGGCTATTCAATTATAGGGCGATAATTGATTCCCAAAGGAAGTGTGTAAACCTTATGACTCCGTCAAAGGTAGTATTTTATGGCAGCAAGTCGCCTAGACAAGCAAGTTATCTGACGATGATGCAGGCTAGGAAATTGCTGAGACAAAGTTGTGTAGGGTATTTAGCCTACATAGTCGATACTCAAAAGTAGAGTCCGAAATTAGAAGAGATACCTGTCGTTAGAGACTTTAAAGATGTATTCCCAGAAGACTTGTTGGGACTTCCGCCAGATAGGGAAGTAGAATTTGTGATCGACTTAGTACCGGGAACTGCCCCAATATCGAAGGCCCCGTACCGTATGGCTCTGGTGGAGATGAAAGAATTGATGGTGCAACTGTAAGAACTGTTAGACAAGAAATATATTCAGCCGAGCGTATCACCGAGGGGAGCACTAGTGTTGTTTGTCAACAAGAAGGATGGGTCGATGCGACTTTGCATAGATTATGAAGAATTAAACAAGGTCACAATTAAGAATAAGTATCCATTGCCAAGGATTGACGACCTGTTTGATCAATTGAAAGGAACTAGATATTTCTCAAAGATAGATTTGTGAAGTGGGTGCCATCAGTTGAAGGTGAGGAAAGAAGATGTACCGAAGACGACGTTTAGAACTCGTTAGTGTCATTACGAGTTTCTGGTGATGTCATTTGGTCTAACGAATGCTCCTGCAGCGTTTATGGACCTGATGAACAGAGTGTTTAAACCTTTTTTGGATAAATTTATGGTGGTGTTCATTGATGATATTATGGTATATTCTAAGACCAAGGAGGAGCATGTGGAACATCCGAAGGTGACATTGGAGGCGTTAAAAAGAGAGAAGCTATACGCCATCTGAAGGTGAAATGTGAAATTTGTTTGAAAAAACAAGTTTGAAAAGGTCCGACATGTATATGTTGACGATTTAACTGTAAGAGTCGCTAGTTGGTATTTTTAAATGGTTGCACCAACTCAACCGAGAAAAGCTTTGCACAGAGACCCGTGTATTTGACACTATTTAACTGGTCGGACAAATCAAAATTCGCTAGGGTCCGGGGGCTTGATTAAGCGGAGGGAAGGTGTTAGGCACCCCACGACTTCCGTGATAGCACGATTACCGCCACTTTTCATTTAAACTTTTATATGTGTATGTGTGTTTATGTAGGGCCTATGTGCAGTTGTTTAGAAGTAGTACTATGCCTCGTTTGCACCTATATACAAAGGGTTTGACTTATGTATAAAAGTTCAATTTTAACAAGATATAGCAATGATATTTTGTAAAACAGGTTTTTCAAACCCTTGTGCTCAATAGTAAATGAGGCCTTTAATACTTCCATTTTATTAATTGTTCAGCTTGATTGCTTTTATTTTCGAGATGTGAAGCATCTTCGAGAAAATAAGATACATAGCAGTGCCGAACTCCTTCTGGGCATGAAAACCATCTAAGGATATTCAGACACCATAGATAATTTACAAGCCGGCTGCAGCTGCAAAATGTCCATCACGGGAACCGAATCTAGATTCAGAAGCTGAATCTGTGATCACATGATTCCTAGGCTCACATGAGAAAGTAATACGTATAAAAGCTAGAAAAAAGAACTAGATTTGAGTAAATCTAAACCATTCTAGCTTCAACAGTTCTAATTTAGTCACTATGAACTGGTTAAAACCAGAAATAGCCAAATTTAGGCAAAATTTAGCCCGCAGGCTGAAAGATTAAATATCTACATTATGAAAGCAATAAAGCAGATATTTACATAAAAGCGATATATATATATATATATATATATATATATATATATATATATATATATAAGCAGTAAAAGGCCACAAAGTGAACTCCAGACCAGACAGGAATGTAAATATATATATATATAGGCAATAAAAAGCCACGGATCGACGATTCGGGCATACCCACACAACACAACACTCAACGTTAGTAGATATAAATATATAGAAGTAATAAAAAGCTTAAAAACCTAAAAAAGGATGAATATGGTAAAAGCGATCATATCAACGTTAGTAGATATGATCGCTTTTAAAAATGACTAATTTTTCAACCTCATCTGTTACAACTGTAGCTAATGCCTCAGCTTCTACTTTGGAAGCAACTGAACTTATTGCCTATCAGGATGTTAAGGAAACCTTAGATAAATGGACCATTCCTAAAATCAAACCAGAAACAATTTATAAAATTGGAACCTTTGATTTTATCAGTAAAAGAATTATTAAAACCTTTGAACATGCTATTCCTTTACAGAATAATGATAAAATTTTATATTTATTACATGTTGAAGATTTATATCCTTTTTTGCAAAAATATAAATATGTTCATATAGGGCTTGTCCAAGTAGCTTTCAAACCTTTGACATTACTTGGCAAAAAATACCAGTATTCAGTGCACGCTTAGAGATGGTAGGTGTCTTAACTGGAAAGCCTCTCTTATGGGTGCTATTGAAACCAGCCTTGCTCATGGACCAATATATTTTAATATTTACCCGAATTTAAGTGTTGCCTTAACTGATAATAATTTGTCAAAAGTTTTAGAAATGAGAATTATATCTCATGGTTATGAGTATTTACCAGGATCTCCTCCTTTTGCCGTATTATTCCGTATTCATCTTAAAGTTTTAACTACTTTAAACCCTTATATCTGAAAACAAACCAACAAGGACATACTGTCCTTATCGACACTAATCTTTTTAGTAGTCAAGTGGCTATTCCCAGAATGATCCCTTGGGAAGAAATTACTTTTTCGAAACAGTGACAAGTTACTAACGCCGTTCCTACCAGGCCTATAATTAGACAATCCATTGAGGATGTTGTCCCAACCAGTAATAGAAATGTTTGTTTAAAATTCCAAAGACCTTTTACCCGAAGTCGATCTATTAATAATGTTTCTTTTAATATTGATTTTCCTGAATTATCTAGACAATCTGTGTCTGATCCTTTAGAATCTGTTTATCAAGAGTCTAAAAATCCAGTAATGAGTCTGTTAAAAATGAAGACTTAATAAAAGGAATACATATTTCTGAAAATTAAATACCTCATGGTATTTATGAAAAAAATATTCCTCAAAACAGAAGACATTATAGTCCAACTGCTAGTGATACGCATTTTGAATGCTAATGAATTTTTCTCCTAATAGTAAAATTCGTCATGTTTAAACCAGGAGTTCATGCAGGATAAATACCAGAATTTTAGAAATTGGTATTTTAAAAATCATAATAATGATAAGTTGGCAGAAATAAAAGCTAATTATTATGCTTGTTTAAATAAATACCAGTGTATATTATCATTTACTAAATGGTATTATAATTTTGTTTTAAAGTCAGAAATTTACACTGAAAGTCAACTGAATGTGTTAACCGGAATTCAAAAGGATTAGATTACCACAAGTGGTAGTATTATTCAATCCATTCATCCCCCTCCTAAGTCCCTTGAACTTAGCTCTGGGAATAAAAATTTAAAACCTTTAGTTATTAATCCGTATGTTGATATATCTGAAATACCCCATCAACATGAAGAAGTAAAAATAAAAGATATTTTACCCTTGTCCAAGCAGAATAATTTTACTAATCTTTTCCTTCAAACTGTAGGAAAACAGTTAACCAGGATAGAAGAATAAATTCATCATATTAATGATAAATGTCAAGTTGTTCCTCAAAAAATTAATCTTCAACCTATAACCATGAAGCCACCTTTAGAAGTTAGTAATTTCAAAATGAAATCTTCTAAAGCAGATGATGAATTTATTGATAATCTTTTAAATAAAATGAAAGATTTAAAACTTATAACTGCATCTTCGTCTCAGATAAATATGATGTTTGGGCAACCTTCTTCACATACCAGTAATAATAATACTGATGATGATGAAGATGATACTGAAGTTATTTCTCCTGTTCATATTTTGGAAATCCAAAATAATTTTCAAGAAATGCAGCATATTAATAAAAGCACTTACAGTTAAAAACTAATAAACCGTATGGCTTTATCTGGACCTAGTAGGTATTATTACCCCCGTCCTACTCCTTAGGATATTTTGTATGAAGAAGATTATAAAAATCTTACCATGGTAAAACCATTTACGAATTGAATATTGATGGTAAGACTGAATATCAGATATATGAAACCATACATCATAATGATGTATGCTACTGTCTGCAAATAGAATAATAATATTGACCATCAGATCTGTCGTTTCTTAGTAAATGGATTTACCGGCATTCTTAAAGGATGGTGGGATAATGCACTTACTGATACAGAAAGAGAAGATGCTTGCTACACCTTAGTCAATGCAATCATTCGTCATTTTGTTAGACAAGGTCTAATGAATACTGATAGAAGTAGAGAACTCATACAGAATCTTTGTTGCCCATCCTTAACCCATTTTAGATGGTATAAGGATGTCTTTTTAATGAAATTAATGCAAAGAGCGGATGCCAACAGTGAACATTGGAAGGCCAAGTTTATTGATGGGCTTCCTACTTTCTTTGCTGAAAAAATTCGTAAAAAACTAAGAGATAAGCATGACCGTATGAGTATTCCTTATGACCAGTATTCTTATGGCCATCTTATTTCAGTAATTATTGAAGAAGGATTATCATTATGCAATGATATGAAACTTCAACAATTAATGAAAAAACAAAATCTCACCAAAAGACAAGAAATAGGAGAATTTTGTGATCAAGTCTCTTATGACACAAAATTACAGTACCCCCAAAAGGCTAAAAAACAACAAAGTTTTAAACCCTCTAAACCTTACCGAAGACGTTCTTCTAAAAAATCTTCTAAAAACAAAAAACCTGAAAAATCTACTAAGAAGAAGAAGAACAATAGTAAAAAAGATAAATCTAAAATAAAATGTTATAAATGTGGTAAAACAGGACACTTTGCTAATAAGTGCAAATCAAAAATAAAACAGAAACTAAATGAATTGTCCCTTGATAAAGACATTCAACAACAAATTCTTAATTGTTTATCTAGCAGTAATTCAGAACCAAGTTCAGATGATGATTTAGCACAAATCTATTCTGAATCTGGCAATGATTATAGTAATGAACAATGTCAAGCCTGTACAATTAATAACTGTAATACAACTATTGAAGCTAACTATTAGAAAGCTATCGTCGAGATGAATGGTTTAGATATTGGAGGACCCATTGATCAATATAGCATGAGGGAAGTTATGAAACATATGCAAAACGTTTCTACCACTGAAAAGCATACTACTATTCAGGATCTTAAAAGTGAAATAAATATTTTAAAATCTGAAATAATACAAAATACTAATGTTATTATTTTTCAAGATTTGAATAATATTAAGCAGCAATTAAATCATAAACAAAATGATACAGAAACCTCTAAACCCGAATCTTCTGTCAAACCAGAGTCCTCTGAACAATAGTTGATGCTAATGAATCAAGTAGTCTTTTAGAAATGGTATATCATAATTACTTTTGTTATCAAATCGGATTTTATTATTAAGGATGCTATTGCCCTAGTAGATAGTGGTGCTGACATGAACTGTATTCAAGAAGGATTAATTCCTACTATATACTTTCAGAAAACCACTCAATCTTTAACTAATGCAAGTGGAAATTCTATTAATATTAAATATAAAATTTCTGAAGCTTTAATCTATAATCAAGGTTTATGTTTACCTATTTCTTTTGTTCTTATCCATAATATGAATCAAAGTATCATCTTGGGCACCCCTTTCTTGTGTCTTTTGATGCCTATTTCAAAAATTGATACTTTGGGTATTCATAGCATGGGGTTATTGTTTGATTAAGTGGAACGTCACTCAAGTCACGTTTAAGACTTTGCCTTTAGCCGTATTGTGGCGTTGTGGCTTTTATCCTTTGTAAATCGTCGACAGACGTGCTTGATCAACCCTATTCTCAATACTTCTTATTAGCTTGCAGAGCCATGTTTAGTTTATTGACATAATAATGAATATATTACTTATAAATTATGTATATATAATCGCTTTTAAAAATGACTGATTTTTTAACCTCATCTGTTACAACTATAGCTAATGTCTCAGCTTCTACTTTGGAAGCAACTGAACTTATTTCCTATCAGGATGTTAAGGAAGCCTTAGATAAATGGACCATTCCTAAAATCAAACCAGAAACAATTTATAAAATTGGAACCTTTGATTTTATCAGTAAAAAAATTATTAAAACCTTTGAACATGTTGTTCCTTTACAGAATAATGATGAAATTTTATATTTATTACATGTTGAAAATTTATATCCTTTTTTGCAAAAATATAAATATGTTCATATAGGGCTTGTCCAAGTAGCTTTCAAACCTTTGACTTTACTTAGCCAAAATACCAAGATTCAATGCACACTTAGAGATGGTAGGTGTCTTAACTGGAAAGCCTCTCTTATGGGTGCTATTGAAACCAGCCTTGCTCATGGACGTATATTTTAATATTTACCCGAATTTAAGTGTTGCCTTAACTGATAATAATTTGTCAAAAGTTTTAGAAATGAGAATTATATCTCATGGTTATGAGTATTTACCAGGATCTCCTCCTTTTGCCATATTATTCCGTATTCATCTTAAAGTTTTAACTACTTTAAACCCTTATATCTGAAAATAAAGCCAACAAGGACATACTGTCCTTATTGATACTAATATTTTTAGTAGTCAAGTGGTTATTCCCATAATGATCCCTTGGGAAGAAATTATTTTTCCAAAACAGTGGCAAATTACTAACGTCATTCTTACCAAGCCTATAATTAGACAATCCATTGAGGATGTTGTCCAAACCAATAATGGAAATTTTTATTTAAAATTCCAGAGACCTTTTACCCGAAGTAGATCTATTAATAATGTCTCTTATAATATTGATTTTCCTGAATCATCTAGAATATCTGTGTCTAATCCTTTAGAATCTGTTTATCAAGAGTCTAAAAATCCAGTAATGAGTCTGTTAAAAATGAAGACTTAATAAAAGGAATACATATTTCTGAAAATCAAATACCTCATGGTATTTATGAAAAAAATATTCCTCAAAACAGAAGATCTTATAGTCCAACTGCTAGTGAGATGCATTTTGAATGCTAATGGATTTTTCTCCTAATAGTAAAATTCGTCATGTTTAAACCAGGAGTTCATGCAAGATAAATACCAGAAATTTAGAAATTGGTATTTTAAAAATTATGATAATGATAAGTTAGCAGAAATAAAAGCTAATTATTATGCTTATTTAAAATACTGATGATGATGAAGATGATACTGAAGTTATTTCTCCTGTTCATATTTTGGAAATCCAAAATAATTTTCAGGAAATGCAGCATATTAATAAAATCACTTATAGTCAAAAACTAATAAACCGTATGGCTTTATCTGGATCTAGTAGGTATTATTACCCCCGTCCTACTCCACAGGATATTTTGTATGAAGAAGATTTTCTTCATGCACAAAAATCTTACCATAGTAAAACCATTTACGAATGAAATATTAATGGTAAGACTGAATATCAGATATATGAAACCATACATCATATGATGATGTATGCTACTGTCTGCAAACAAAATGATAATACTGATCATCAGATCTGTCGTTTCTTAGTAAATGAATTTACCGACATTCTTAAAGGATGGTGGGATAATGCACTTACTGATACACAAAGAACAAAAATTCTCCAATACTATAAGAATGAAACCGACCCTATTACTAAAATTGAAACAAAAAGAGAAGATGCTTGCTACACCTTAGTACATGCAATCATTCATCATTTTGTTGGACCAGGTCTCATGCATACTGATAGGAGTAGAGAACTCTTACAGAATCTCTGTTGCCCATCCTTAACCCATTTTAGATGGTATAAGGATGTCTTTTTAATGAAAGTAATGCAAAGAGTGGATGCCAACAGTGAACATTAGGAGGCCAAGTTTATTGATGGGCTTCCTGCTTTCTTTGCTGAAAAATTCCGTAAAAAACTAAGAGAAAAGCATGACCGTATGAGTATTCCTTATGACCAGTATTCCTATGGCCATCTTATTTCAGTAATTATTGAAGAAGGATTATCATTATGCAATGCTATGAAACTTCAATTATTAATGAAAAAATAAAATCTCACCAAAAGACACGAAATAGGAGAATTTTGTGATCAATTCTCTTATGATACAAAATTACAGGATCCCTAAAAGGCTAAAAAACAACAAAGTTCTAAACCCTCTAAACCTTATCGAAGACGTTCTTCTAAAAAATCTTCTAAAAACAAAACCCCTGAAAAATCTACTAAGAAGAAGAAGAAAAACAGTAGTAAAAAAGATCAATCTAAAAAAAATGTTATAAATGTGGTAAAACATGACACTTTGCTAATAAGTGCAAATCAAAAATAAAACAGAAACTAAATGAATTGTCCCTTGATGAAGACATTCAATAACAAATTCTTAATTATTTATCTAGCAGTAATTCAGAACCAAGTTCAGAAGATGATTTAGCAAAAATCTATTCTGAATCTGGCAATGATTCTGGTAATGAGCAATGTCAAGCCTATACAATTAATAACTGTAATACAACTACTAAAGCTGGTTTAGATATTGGAGGACCCAGTATCAATGTCTTGACTGACAAACAGAAATCACTCCTCGACTTAGCTGATCAAATTAAAGATCTAGAAATTATTAAATTTTTGAAAATCTGTTATAAAAATCAAAAAACAGAAGAAATACTTCCCATTGATCAATATAGCATGAGGGAAGTTATGAAACGTATGCAAAACGTTTCTACCACTGAAAAGCCTACTACTATTCAGGATCTTAAAAGTGAAATAAATACTTTAAAATCTGAAATAATACAAAATACTAATGTTATTATTTTTCAAGATTTGAATAATATTAAACACCAATTAAATCATAAACAAAATGATACAGAAACCTCTAAACCTGAATCTTCTGTCAAACCAGAGTCCTCTGAAAAATATTTGATGTTAATGAATCAAGTAGTCTTTCAGAAATGGTATATCATAATTACTTTTGTTATCAAACCGGATTTTATTATTAAGGATGCCATTGCCCTAGTAGATAGTGGTGCTGACATGAACTGTATTCAAGAAGGATTAATTCCTACTAAATACTTTCAGAAAACCATTCAATCTTTAACTAGTGCAAGTGAAAATTCTATGAATATTAAATATAAAATTCCTGAAGCTTTAATCTGTAATCAAGGTTTATGTTTACCTACTTCTTTTGTTCTTATCCATAATATGAATCAAAGTATCTTCTTGGGCACCCCTTTCTTGTGTCTTTTGATGCCTATTTCAAAAATTGATACTTTGGGTATTCATACTACTCTTAATAACAGACATATTGTATTTGAATTCATAACAGAACCTTATACAAAAGAATTAAATCAAGTAAAGCACATGATTTCTTCTAAAGAGAAGCAAATTAATTTTATTCAAAAAGAAATAAAATATTTTACTACAGAACAGAGAATTTTACACCCCTCTTTACAGGAGAAAATAAAATTAATTCACAAGACTCTTCAAGTTGAAATCTGTGGTGATGTCCCTAATGCTTTCTGGGATAGAAAGAAACATATTATTTTTCTTCCTTATATTCCTAATTTTAACGAGAAAAATATTCCTACCAAGTCTCAACCCAATCAGATGAAGAAGGAATATTTACTTCTTTTCAAAACTGAAATTGAGTCTCTTAAACAGAAAAAATTAATAAAGCCTAGTACTTCTCCCTGGAGTTGTACAGCCTTTTATGTTAATAAAAATTCAGAAACTGAACGAGGAACTCCTAGACTCGTTATCAATTATAAACCACTAAATGAAGTCCTTCAATGGATTAGATATCCAATTCCGAATAAAAAGGACCTTCTTAACAGACTTCATGATGCTATTATTTTCTCTAAATTTGACATGAAATCAAAAATTTGGCAAATTCATATTAGAGAATAGGATACTCATAAAACTGCTTTTACAGTACCTTTTGGTCACTATGAATGGAATGTTCTTCCTTTTGGAGTAAAAAATGGGCCTTCAGAATTTCAACATATCATAAATGATATTTTTAATCCTTTTATTGAATTTATTATCTGTTATATTGATGATGTCTTAATTTTCTCTTCATCTATTAACCAGCATATTAAACATTTAAATATTTTTAAAAATGTTATCATAAAAAATGGTTTGATAATTTTTGCCCCGAAGATGAAACTTTTCCAAACTAAAATTAGATCTCTTGGACATAATATTTCCAATGGAACTATTATTCCAATTGACAGATGTATTGAATTTGCATCTAAATTTCCGGATGAAATCAAAGAGATTAATTAACTGCAAAGATTTCTAGGATGTCTGAATTATATTCGAGATTATTATCCGAATCTTTCTCAGGATTCTTCCATTATGTATACTCGATTAAGAAAAAATCCCTCACCTTGGACTACTGAGCATACTGATGCAGTAAAAAAGATTAAAACCAAGGTTAAACATCTATACCTTGTTTATCTCTACCTAATCCTGAATGGAAGAAGATCGTTCAAACTGATACTTCTAATATAGGGTATGGTGGGATTCTAAAATAATTTAATCCTAACCGAAAAAAAGAGGATCTTATCCTTTTCACTTCAGGAGTCTGGAAAGGACCTTTAAATTATCCTACTATAAAAAAAATGTCTTTCAATTGTTAAATGCATTTTAAAATTTCAGGATGATTTTTTGAACCAGCATTTTTTAATTCAAGTTGATTGTTCTGCTGAAAAATAAATATTTAAAAAGGATGTTCAAAATTTAACATCTAAATAGATATTTGCTAATTGGCAAAGTTATTTATCCGTATTTGACTTTGATATTGAATATATCAAAGGAAAACAGAATTCTTTACCAGATTTTTTAACCAGAGAATATTTACAGGAATGACCACTAGAGGTCGTGGCTGCGGTCAATGACGCTGAGGCAGAGCTAATATATATTATACAAAATTTCCTAGTCTGAATACTCAATCCAGTAATTCTTCGGCTTCTTCTAGCTTGCCCACCATAAAAGATGTTCTTATATTACCAGAACAGTACATTCCAAACAAATGTGGAAGAAACAACATTGATCATTGACCTGAATGATGAGAAATGGATGAAAGATCTATGGGAAATCAAGAGGCGTTATTTAACGACTCAACAATTTCCACCTCGTTTCAACCAGTATCGATATGTTTATGAACAGATTATCATTGAAACAACATCAATGGGCATTAAGCATACGCTTCAGAAGATCTGTTTGAATTTTAATCTAATTTTTCGTTTCGCCGTGCCTTCAGGTACGAGCAATTACTAGTACATATATATATATATATATATATATATATATATATATATATATATATATATATATATATTCAAAAACGGACCTCTTTTTTTTTGCTTTTTTTTTTTAAAACAACTAAATTTTTTTTTTAATATTTTATAGAACTGAAATTTTTCCATAATACAATGTTTTGGACGTATTTTGGATACCTACACCAAAAAATGGTGGTACAGACTGTACCACTATATTTTGTTATACGTACCCAAATCACACCCAAAACACTGTATTATGAAAAAATTTCAATTCCATAATTTTTTATTTTATTTTTTTAGTTGTTTTAAAAAAAATAAAAAAAAAAGTCCGGATTTTGGTCCGGTCCGGGATTCCGAACCAGATTCGGACTATATATATATATATATATATATATATATATATATATATATATATATAGAGAGAGAGAGAGAGAGAGAGAGATGTGGAGATAAGTTTTAGAAACACAACGAGAGAACTTTATTTGATATTAAAATAATTGTGGATGACCATTTGAATGTAAAAAATTATTAATATATATATATTGTTCTCTTTGTAATTTATTTTATCTATTATTTTACAACACTGTTGTTGTTGCACTTGAAAAAAAATCTGAGAAAAGATAATAAAAAAATGGTAACGCAAGTTGAAATTAAATAGGAGTATTACACCAAGAAAGATGAGATATTTTAAGAGTAATTTAGAAAAATAAGAGAAATTCTTCTAGAAATCTGAAAACTACAGTTAATTAGGAATCAATTTTTTTTCTAAATCGTCTGATAAAACGAACCGAGGCAGTACACTTTTAACAATCTCTCTATTCAAAATTGAGATTTATTTTGACTTTCTAAAATTAATTTATAAATTGTAAAATTCAAAATTAATTAAAAAACATTTAAAGTCTTGAAAATAACAAATCTATCTTTACCTTAATTAAAAACACAAATGATAAAAACCGAAGGTTAGTAGTTATACAGGTTTCCTATTTTTATACCATAAATGACACAAATTTCCTGACACGGTAATATTATTATCCTTGATTCTTAACTAATTGTTCAACTAACATGCATCACTACATTT